>CM034406.1:4034387-4449387 GCA_019925095.2 Dendrolimus kikuchii | reverse complement strand
AGCTTTCCAACAGTAAAAGATTTTTTAAAATCGGTTTAGTAGATCCAGAGATTACCCCCTACAACGTTACAAACTCACAAACTTTATAATATTAGTATTGAAGCAATAATTTGTGAAACATTTTCTTACGTCCTCGCGAATGCTAGTTACACGTAATTTAACGATTTTAGTGCGATTTTAAACGATTTTTTTGATTCTGACGTTTTTAAAGCTGGTTTAAACGTTAATAAAATTATTGTAATCGCATTTAACACTTAAAACGTATATAACTAACAATTTTTTATGCAAATAGATACAATTTTGAGAAATAGGTGCGTTTTTTAAGACTATTCGGCATTCGACCGAATACCGAATATCAGCCGAATATTCATGACATCTCTACAACTCACCTGACGTAATACTGTTTATTGGCATAAGTCCACGGCTCCTTTTGTATTATAGGCTCGACGCATACCGAAGTGAATTCGTTGGTTACATTCTCACCGGCTCCAAGAAGGAATACTCCGTAGCGAGCTGCCATGAGGCCCAGATTCAAGTAGCTGTCGTAAAATAAAGTTTTAAATTTATAATTGGTTCCATTGCATATTGGGTTAAGGGATAATAAGATGGCTGACAAACAAGGTTGACAATGATCGAAGGGGAGCCAACTTCTATACAAGCAGACTACAGAGTGACTACTTAGTTAGTGTAGTATTATTCTTAGTTAGAATACTTTTAGTTAAGTTAGGTTATATTTAAATTACTTATTAGTCTTTTTAGATTCGATGGTATTATTAATGTGGTATTTTTAAATACAACATTTAGGAAAAAATGCACGTAATAAATTGTTCTGTGCAACGAGTTCCTAGAAACGCAATATTATGGATAAAAATGAGTTATGTGCAGTGATAAAATATCTCAGCTTGAAAAAAATCAGTAGTTTAAGGACATTCAGCAGACATTACATGCTGTAAAAATGGTTCTCTTCCCCATTCTATGGTAAGTTAGTACTACACATGTAGAAAATTGCGCCTCTTACTGTCAGAGAGGCCAAAACATCGCCTACATTTAAGAACGCACTCAGAAAACACTACTTTTCCTTAAATAATTAATCCTAATTCTTATTTTATAGACTATTTTGTATATACATATGTATGTATTTAATTTATAAAGTAATTTAAGTATGTGTATTTAATTTATAAATTATGTAGTTTAAGTATGTTTATTTATGATATACCTACTTAATGATCTGCACCACCTACATCGCCAGATTAGGTTAAACTATTCCTTAAGTTAGGTTGACTGGAAGAGATTGCTTTAAGCGATAAGGCCGCCTATTGTTTCTACCATGACAATATTGTAATTGTGTATTTTTGATATTGTATATTTGGTGAGCAATAAAGTGTTATCTGTCTATCTATCTAACTAACTAAAAATTATATATTTCTAAATTGAAAGGATACTTTGATGAGAGAAGTAGAGAAAAAGGCATATGGTACAAAACGATACAGTTTCAACCCCCAACCCCCCAAAATTCCATGGTTCTCTGTAGGAAAATTAAACAGGCCATGTATAAAGTTACTGAATAGAATCCGAGCAGATCATTTCCCGACAAGAAGTTTTGGTCACCACGTGTGGACAAAGGTAATTCTCTCGAGTAACTACTTTGTGGAACTAGTGAGGATGTCCAACATCTCTTAATGCAATGCAGCAAAAATAAAGATGGCCGAGAACGACTAACAAGAGAGTTGGGACTGAATAGTTTTGATATAGGTATATTTATAGACATTCTGGCAGAGCCAGCCTCAAACAAGGCTAGTTTATTAGCCAGCTCATTGTTTAAATTACAATATACTAGCTTCTGCCCGCGACTTCGTCCGCGTGGAATAGTTTAAAAAAAAAAGTAAGTTAAAAACACCCCCCGACTTTGAAACATTCTTTATTGGTGCTCCGCTCCTATTGGTATTAGCGTGATGATATATAGCCTATAGCCTTCCTCGATAAATGGGCTATCTAACACTGAAAGAATTTTTCAAATCAGACCAGTAGTTCCCGAGGTTAGCGCGTTCAAGCAAACAAACAAACTCTTCAGCTTTATGTATTAGTATAAGTTATTGTATGGTTAGGAGATGATGGGGCTGACATGCGTATGTGGCAAAGGTCGCAAATAATATCAGAGCGCCTGACAGAGATATAATAGTAGTTTTTTCTAAAAGTCATCTTGGAAAGCAAGCTTAATGTCGCAGGGGTGAACATAAACATGACATACAGATTAACACTTAAATTACAAAAATGGCTTGACCGATTTCAGTATTTTTATTTTATTTATTTATTTAATTTTTTTGGGAAACATACAATAATTAATATTCTTAAATATAAAACACAAAATTAATACATATATCAATCAAGTTTCCACTAAAAAATAATTTATATAATAAAAATAGAATTTGGCTCAAATAGTTAATTTAAAAAAAAATATATACAATGATACGAAAATTACATAAATAAAATGTCATTATAATTACATTAGGTCAATATTGAATAAAGTTGAAAAAAATATCACAATAATTACTAACAAAATAGAGATAAAAAAAGTATTAAAAAAAAAGTTTATGTCATTATTCTAAACGTCATTGGATCATTCTAAATTACAACATTTTTTAATTTGGGTCTTAAATTGATATAAGCTACCTATGAAAGGATCAATACAAGTAAATAGTGCATTGTATTGCTGACAAGTCCGGTATAAAAACGTGTTTTTAGTATAGTTAGTTTTATATATATTTTCTTGTTTTATTCGCTCTAATACAAGAGTGTTTTAAAAGAAGAAGAAAAACAACGTATTGAGTTACAATTGTATTATTTCACTCCTCATAAAATGTTCCTACCCGCGAGAGAGGCCTTATATGAAAATAGATTCTTAAGAAGTAAACTCCAATAATAATTATAAGAGGTGTATAATTCCATTAAAATAGTTTAAAAAAATCATCACATTCTGAATACGATTTTGAATAACAATTTTAACGGACATATAAGACCTCGTTTACTTAATAAAAGGATTAATGATTACGATTTCCAGTCTACTCCGACACACGTCTGCCACAGTCACTACATGTACATATGCTCTTATACCCGTTAGACAGGCAATTAAACCTAGATTTTAAAAGGCTACTATTTGTTTTCACTTTAAGGTGAATCTATGTTCAAAATTTAATAAATAATACAATTTTACCTATGAGTATATAGGGTGATGTTGGTTGCCCCAGCTGCTACGACGTACTGGTCCGCTGGGGGGAACTTGGCTGCCTCAGCTTCGGTCAAATGGTAAGTGATCTGCGTCGAACCACCCCCAAGATCTAACGCGGCCATCGTCTCCCCACCATCCATCAAGTCTAGGAAAGTCAAAAATAATTATTATCAACTGCATACGAATAAAACGTATTTTTCTTCCTTCTTCACGAGTATGATGTTGAATCAATTCTCATTATTTTTTATACGTCGAGCTATTTATTACCAACGACTATCGTAAAGTTTAAAATATTGTACGCAATAAAAAAAAAACTATTTAAATTAAAAAAGAAACTATACTATTTCCATTTCTTTATTTTCTCGATGACAGTACAAATTTGATAGTTGTAGTGTTATGACCAAATAAGTAATGATATCGATAGCATATATTTATTATGTTTTGAACAAAGACATTTTTCTTCTTTATTCTTTTTCGTGTAGGAACGGAAAAAGAATACAAGTTCCTGCGGCCAGGCGGCCTGTCGTAAGAGGCGAAAAATCAACCCACAGCCAGGTGGTAGGGCATTTGCCGACTAGATGGCTACCACCCCTGGCCTAAACTATGTCCCCATAACAGTTTTGAGTTGTGTTTCGGCACTAGTGATCAGATTCCAGTCTCCCTTAAGAGAGCAGCAGCGCATTTGTAGCACCTTTATTGTTGCAAATGTCCATAGGCGATGGTAATCGCTTTCCACCAAGCGGGCCGTCTGCCTGTCTGCTGAACTCCTGCAATAAAAAAAAGACAAATACAACAAAAACATTCAAATATATTTTTTCAAGCTGGGAACACTCAATGGCCCACCGCCATTTTTGTGTTTGTTTTAATCTTTCACTCGCAACAAGACGGTCGTGCTATATAGTCACTACATTTCTATTAGTTGAGTTTTTTCACATTATCCATACGTTACGTCGTGTATTTTATGTTCCTCCGTGTTGATTGCTGCCCAGCTATCAAATATCAAAATGCCTAATTACCACTGTCGCAAGTGCGAGAGCGTGTTGCGGCCGCATTAGGAATTAGTGGACCTACTGTTTCAAAAATTACTACCGAAGCTTACGGTACAAGCGGCATGCAGGAAAATAAGCTTCATACGCCGAAGAAAAAACGCCAGCCAGGTCGTGTGACATCGGTTGACAACTTCGACGCTGACGCTATTCGCCGTCATATATTATATGACTATTACTTGCGCAAAGAAATTCCAACACTTAAAGAACTTGTTGTTTCTTTACGTGAATGTGGTTTGTTCCATGGCCAAAAATCGTCATTAAGCTTGGTTTTGAAAGAAATTGGATTTTATAAAAAATCGGACAAACGTAAAATATTGATGGAGCGTCACGACGTTGCTATGGCTCGCTGCGAGTTTTTGATCGAAGCCAAAAGATATCAGATTGGTCAAATGTTATTTTCACTGACGAGACTTGATTAAATGCAAACCACACAGTATCTAAGAACTGGACTGACGACACCGCCGCTTCCACTAGTTCAGTGCCAATGGGAAAAGGTGAACGCCTTATCATATGCCATGCAGGGTCTACGAAAGGATTCGTGTCAGATGCTTTACTAGCCTTTAAATCCAAGAAAACAGTGCACTACCACGAAGAAATGAACGCGGAGATTTACGAAGGATGGTTTAAAGAAATGGTGCAATCTCTGGAAAAACCGTCAATAATTATTATGGACAACGCTACATATCACTCCAGACATATTGATAAAATGCCGACGCAGGCCAATAAAAAACAAGATATAATTGACTGGCTTCGACGTCATGGCGAAAATGTGGATAATACTTTATTAAAAGTACAATTAGTGAATATTTAAAATCGAAAAAAAAGCCTCTTTAAAAGATATATTACCGACGAAATAGCTGCCGAATGTGGTCATTGGGTTCTTCGACTTCCGCCGTATCATTGCCAGTCCAATGCTATAGGACTAATATGGGCACAAATCAAAGGACACGCCGCTCGAAACAATACCCATCCCCCTTTTACGGCAAACAAGATGTTAGATTTATTAAAAAATGCATGTGCGGAAGTAACCGCCGAACACTAGGAAAAAATTGTGAGAAGAACCCAAAACATTATAGCGTCGGATTGGGAAATCCATGTGGCATTCGATAGTATAGAAGTACAGGAACTTATAATAAATGTTGGGGAGAGCTTATCGAGTGACAGTGACGATTCATCAGATTTTGATTAAAATAAATAAATAAAGAATCAACATAATATAATTACATCTTGTAATTAAATGTAATATTAGTTAATAAATTTGTACAAAATTATCCGGCAATAGTTTAGTTTATTAAACTTTGCAAAAAATATCGGGTCATGTGTTTTCGTGTTACGTTTATCGATAGCTCCATCCCTATCAGTTTCTACGACCCTTCTATGACCTTGTACGTGCCTAAGCGTCATATTTTTATTAAATAATGTATATATAATGTAAAAAAGACGCTCGTTCAAGTTTCCACAGGAGCTATCATCGAGAAAATAAAGAAATGGAAATAGTATAATGACGCGTCTTTGGGATACCTGGTTGGAAAAAAATTCCGAAGGCCACTGGAGGAAATCGAAGTAATTCTATAGTAATGAGTGCAATTAGAGCTCTTTCACACTAAGTCGCAGTAGCAGTGCGACAGTCGCGCTGCTCAGAAGCGGCAGATTTCCATACTAAAAAGAGTAGTGCAACAGTCGCGCGAGACGTGAATCTTATCTCATAGCGGACGGCACCGCGGTAGCCGCGTGCGATCAGTCAGCTTCGAGCCAGTGTTGCAAGCGCACCTACATACATTTATTACACAATGAGCGAATTCAACACAGAAGAATTTATCATTGAAGTTGAATTGTGTCCTGCTTTGTGGGATTCAAGGACCGACGATTACAGCTACAGAATTACTATTTACACGCCGATTACGAAACAAAGGATCAATACAGTATTGTCTTTTTTTATATGAAGGCGATGTTGATGACGCCGAAGGCGAACCAAAGACAGCAGCTGCAACAATGATGTTTCCTCGTCGGAATCCATAATTAGAATGAAGTCCGCCATATAAGAAGGCATATACTGCTGCCGCACTGCTTGCGACCTAATGTGTAGGCGCTCTTACAAGACATTCTATTTTCAAAACAGCGTGTAATATAGCCAATGGATATTATTTTAGATCATTGCGTTAAAGTTAAAAACTGTATACCAATATACAGTGGTCAGCATTTTTTTTCTTTCGCTAAAATTGTTTTTCGTCTATCTCCCATCCGCCGAGTAAAGCGCGATAAAGAACTTCGTACCAATATGGTTTAAGCTTGATTTACATTCATTACAATTACGAGACTATATTTAAAAATATTTAGTTTAATTTACTTACTATGTAACAAATTGACCGTGTACCAAATGAAGATGCCTTCGTCAGATCCGTCCATGATGTCGACGCTGTTGGCAGTGACGTCGTAGCCCAATCTGAAAACATCAAAGAACTGTGATCAACGAGAAGTGTTTTTTATTTTTTTTTATTTCAGGAGATCAGCAGTCAGGCAGGCGGCCCACTTGATGGAAAGCGTTTACCATCGCCTATGGACATTTGCAACACCAAAGTTGCTACAAATGCGCTGCTGCTCTCTTAAGGGAAACTGGAAGCTGGTCACTAATGCCGGAACACAACTCAAGGTTGTTATGGCGACTTTAGACCAGGGGTGGTAGCCATCCAGTTGGGCAAATGCCCTACCACCTGGCTGTGGGTTGTTTTGTGGCCTCTTACGACAGGCCGCCCAGCCGCAGGAAATTGTATTCTTTCTCCGTTCCTGCACGGACAAAATGTGCAATATAACTGTGTATGATAGGCCAGTTCTATACTTGTGTAGTTTATGAATGATGAACCATTAAGAATTGGATCTCTGCAACAAAATTATTCCATAATAATATTATGACTTCTAATTATGAAACGATTCTCTTTCTTTCTTTTCATACCTAGAATGATGCGTGAGGCTATTGAAATTAAAAAACACCCAAATTTCAATAACGAAGATGGTTGGCAAGTACCACCTGTTTGGGATCCGATCATCAAAACTATTAAGACCCAAAAACCCAGCAAAAAACAACTGCCAGACCTCAAGACACTGTAAGCTTTTTTTGCGTGCACCGGAACACAAACCAACTTGATTGATAATTTCTTTTATTTTGCCTTCCACCCATTTTTAATATTATATAAAATTATTATACTAGGCATGTTTGCTGAAGAGTTTCTTGCGCCGCTTCTTCTCTTCAAGCCATAACATGTTGCGAAGCGGTGGTAAATTAGATTAGGCTCCCATAGAGTAAATAATAACCATAAACAAAATTAAAACTTAATAATTGAAATGAAGTTGGCGGTAGGCTAAATAAATCTTTAACAATACTCGTTGACACTTGACATCTTTGTCTTCCGTGATCACGGCCACTGAAAAGTGGCCGAAACGTCGGAATAACCAAAAATCAAATAAATTGCCGCGCTTCAAACCGTTAAAACGTAGTTTTATTATAATTGAATTAAATCATTGTACCGAAAGAAACGTTTCACATCATGAAAGCGATACTCAACGAGGATGAGAAAAAAATAGCAACGAAAGCCTAAAGGTGGCCATACACCGAGCTGCCTATCACCCCGTCGGCGTGACGGTGCAGGCTTGATCCAATCTGTAGTTCAATTCAATTTATTTAATACGAAAATGGGTATACAAAGAGGTGTTAACTTTAAGGTGTGTCGTGGAACGCCACGACACACCTTCCATGATCAAATTGATCGTGTACTAGTAGAAGGTGATGTCAGGAGCCTTAAGAACAGACGAGCGTGTATGACAAGAGCTATGAATGTCAAAGAAGCAAGTGAGGTGTGTAAGAATAAGCCTAAATGGCACTCTGTTGTTCATGCCTACCCCGCAAGGGAACTGGCGTGAAGTTATGTATGTATGTATGTATGTTAACTTTAATGTAGTACAGTTCTCCAAATTCCGGATTTCAGCATGCATATATACAAGTATCATGCTTACAAATTATGGTATAATATATTTATCTAATTATTTAACTAACTATTCACCTAATAAAATGTCAAGAAATAAATTATAAAAATGTGTATTTAACTACAACGATGTCAATTAAAATAAATAGTAACTTAGAGACAACGATTTAGAGTTAGATCATCAACTTCGAGTTGATGATCGAAGAGACTGTACCCCAGGAGTTGCACCAATCATATCTGGTGCCCATATTCAAGCAAAAATGTGACATCCAGAACTGCAATAACTATAGAGGAATAAAGCTGCTGTCACATACTAAAGCATCACGAAAGCATGGGAGAAAGTGATTGAGGACCGACTACGAAAGGTAACGGAGATGACGCTATCCCAGTTCGGGTTTATGCCGGGTCGTAGCACAACAGGTGCCATAATTTCAATACGCCAACTGATGGAAAATATAGACAGGACATACAAAAATCTCCATACTTTGTTTTTTATTGCAGGAGTTCAGCAGACAGGCAGAAGGCCCACTTAATGGAAAGCGGTTACCATCGCCTATGGACATTTTCAACACCAAAGGTGTTACAAATGCGGTGCTGCTCTCTTAAGGGTCACTGGAACCTGGTCACTAATGCCGGAACACAACTCAAGGTTGTTATGGCGACATGCTTTAGACCAGGGGTGGTAGCCATCCAGTCGGGCAAATGCCCTACCACCTGGCTGTGGGTTGTTTAGTCGCCTCTTACGACAGGCGGCCCCAACGCAGAAAATTGTATTTTTTCTCCGTTCCTGAACGGATAAAATATGGTGTTCATACATCTTGAGAAAGCATACGATCGCGCCTCCAAGAAGTTCTGTGGTGGGTCCTCAGAGCGAAAGGTGTGCCAGAGAAGTACGTAAGACTGATAGAAAGTATGTATGAGAATGTTAGTACACAAGTCCGCACTGCAGTAGGAACCACGAACAAGTTCCCTGTGAGGGTAGGTTTGCACCAAGGATCCGCCTTTAGTCCTTACCTGTTTCTGCTAGTCATGGATGCTCTGACCGCAGAGCTGGTGCATGCACTTCGCAGATGATATTGTCCTGGTGGATGAAGATGGGGTGGCACTTCAAAACAAACTAGATAGGTGGCGGCAAGCGCTAGAGAGCTTTGGATTAAAAATCAGCAGAACCAAAACCGAATACCTGTTTTGTGATTTTGGCGGGACCTCTAGTGCTGTGCCTCTTAAACTACAATCAGCCACACTACCACGTAACCCCGAACTCAGATACCTTGGTTCACTACTGCAGAGTAATTGTGATATAGAGAGGAATGTAAGGAGAAGAATAAATGTAGCATGGCTAAAGTGGAGACAAGTAAACGGTGTGAAGTGCGACAAACTAATGCCACTGAAACTAAAAGGTCAAATATCTAAATCTGTCATACGACCAGTCATGCTATACGGGTCGGAATGTTGCGACACTAAAGTGATAAATCACAAATGTCTCCACTCAGTTGAGATGATAATGTTGAGATGGATGTGTGGTGTTACAAGAATGGATAAGGTGAGAAATGAGTACATAAGGGGATCTTTGAAAGTTGCACCCGAGACTGAAAAATTGCGAGGAACAAGATTAAGTTGGTATAGGCATATAATGAGGAGGGATGAAAGTCACGTGACAAAAAGAATGTTAAACTACAAGATGGGTACAAATGTAAAGGTAGGCCAAAAAAAAAAATGGATGGATTGTGTGAAGGATGATAATTATGTGGTGTGACAGAAGATGTATGTCAGAATAGAAGAGTGTGGAAGGAAAAGACATATTGTGCTGACCCCAATTAATTGGCATATGGTGAAAGAAAAGACAGAGTCAAGATTCATAATATCTTGTATACACTTATATAGTTACCTAATTCATAAAAAAAATATTATAATTTTGTCATTTCAATATTCATTTATACCCCCCCCCCTCCCCTCCCCCCCTTACGTGTGACGTAATTTATGCGTGGCCCCTTGGCTAGCTTGGGTATTTTACTCGTAGTAAAGAATAAAACAAAACAAGAAACAACAAATCTTCACTCGACTGAACTGAGGTATACCACTTACACGGTCCAATCGACTTGATAAAGTGTAAAGAATTGAATTTGGATTTTTCTGACATTTATAACTGTCATTCCACGCCCACACACTGTCAGTTTTACTTGATCAGCATGACGCTGCCGATTGGACAATAGGCAATATGATGTGTCTGCTATAATACTAACTTGGATATAGCGTCGGCGACGTGCGCGATCAGCTGTTTGGCCTTCTCCGTTGGCAGTAAGCGGAGGCCAGCCGTGGCGCGGACTATAAGCGGAGTGGAGCTCCTCTTCTCGACCGGAGTTAGGTACTCCGCTTTTCTTATCAATTGCACTATTGTGTCCGCACCCTGCGATATTAAATATATACATAAACTTTTATCATGACTGACACAAAATAAAACAACATCAAAATTTAATAACATCCCAAAAGTTTTCAGAGAATAGCGGAGTGGGCTAAGTTGTAACTGTTTTAAGCGTGGTATTTTATTCAATTTTATTCCGACGTTTCGGCCAGTTTTTAGTAGCCGTGAACGCGGAGAACAAAGATGTTAAGGGTCAATAAGTGATGTTAAAGTTTTTATCTAGTCTACCGCCAACTTGTTCATTTTAATTATTTAGTTTTAATTTTTGTTTATGGTTATTATTTACTCTATGCACGCCAAACAAAACTGTAAAAACGTAGTTTTATAATGTATACTAGTCGCGAAAACTTAAGAAAATACTATAAGATATCTATAATATTATAAAATTCGAAAAATAACGCACATCGAAGATAATAAAAAAAAAAAACAACTGGAATAAACTATATGACGAAGCAATTTTTTATATTTTTTGTCTGTTTGTGTTTGTCTCCTCGTTCGGGATTCACGTAAAAACTATTAGGCCGTTTTCGATGCGGTTTCGCTGATCGACAGCTAATTCTTAGACTTAAAATCTGCGCTACTTTTTATCCCCGGAATGCCTCGGGAATTTTCCAGAGAGCGGTTTGTAGTTATTCGGGTGTTTAAAAATTAACTTATTCCGACAGTTTTCATATAACGATAGCTTTCATTCTTTTTATACGCCGCGGTACTTTATGTCCCGCGGGAATTTCAAGTCAAGCGTGAACCAAGTCGCGGGCATATCCTAGTTTTTTTGTAAACTTCAGTCGCGGACTATGTACGAGCGTACGATCTACTACTAATTCTACATATGACGTCACAAATAAGTACAAGAAAAAGGAGTCAAATAGCACATTAATATTTGTTAAAAACAAAATTATATTATGAAATTTTAAAAATCATATGGTAAATTATTATTTTAATATCTGTTCTTTTATATGTAAAACTATTAGAATTTAGTGTAACATGTGTCCGCACCCTTATGATGCACAGCTTATACAATTATAAATATTAATTTACCTTAGCTGGATCGTCGGCATACGAAGATAGTCCCGGCTTAGACTGCCCCCAAAATTCATCGACTAAATCTAAATTGGCCTGGCCAAACACTGAAATTAAACAGAGTTAACATATTAAAATTGATTTTTAAACAATCACGGTATCATGGTAACAAGTCGTGGTAGCGTAATGCCTAGGGCACGCGCCGCAAACTCAAAGGGCGCGGGTTTGAACCCCGACCGGAACGCATGCACCACTTTAAAGGCAGTTTTCTGAGTTAAAATGCATATTGTTATAATTACCGCGTGTTATCAACGGCGAAGGGCAACATTGTGATGAAACTGCACATCGAGCTAACCGATGTGTCAAACCTGCCAAGCCGCCTTGGACAAGCGTGGCGGGTATATTGTCCGCTCCCCTATTGTGGGAGGCACAAGCCCAACAATGGGACATTAATGGGCTGTTATTTTAATTATATCTGTTTATACTAATAAATCCGTAAATGGGTCGAGTTTGTACAATGCGTTTAAAACTGTGAAAAAAACAGGGGGGATAATTCGGACCAGGACATTCCGAAAATACATTTTTAGATTTTTTGTCTGCCCGTCTGCTAAAGTATCACGTGAAAACTACTGAACAGATTTTAATGAAACTCGACACAGAGATAGCTTATATCCCGAATCAACACTTAGTATACTTTTTATCCCGATAAGTAATGTCGTTTCCATAGAATAGACGAATTATTTAAATACCTACGTTGTCATAAACAAATTACTTAAAATCAGGTTGGCTTCAACTCATCTCTGTTTTGTTGGGCAGTTGTCTAGACTATATGGGACTTGTTTCTTTGTTATTATTATCTTATACTAATATATACACCTGAAGAGTTTGTTTGTTTGTTTGCTTGAATGCGCTAATCTCAGGAACTACTGGTCTGATTTGAAAAATCCTTTAGTTTTAGATAGCCCATTTATCGAGGAAGGCTATAGACTATATGTCATCACGCTAAAACCAATAGGAGCGGAGCACCAATGAAGAATGTTTAACCGAATTAAGCTAAAGAGCCTAAAAATTAATAACCCAGGCACAGAAAAGAAATAAACAACACACATGGCACTAGATAGGACAATATAAGCATAGATATAAGGCCCACACCGCACATGCACTTCCTCACAACACCAGCACGTAACAGATACACTCTACATTAGTATAAGTTTAGTATTAAAACTAGAATAAATTAATATAATAAGTTATTCGTAAGATACATACACCTCGACACAAAAATCAATAAATTATTGTCACACACAAGAACCAAAATAACTAATAAGCGTGTTAAATTCAAAAAATTAAATCTAGAAATTGTTCTAGAAGTTGTAAAAAAGGGTACGGAACTCGAGTCCGTAGAGTTGTTCATAATATTAAAAAAAACCGAATTAAGCCTTTGTGTAGTAAAATAAAGCTACTGCCTAGTATTATAAACAATCATATTTAGTTTCAAAGCGCAATTAACTAAGCACTACGAAAATTTAATTGTAATTATTTTCTCGCAACGTTTGTAGCGTATGGAACCACCACACGAACCTCGCGCTGGGTCGCGAACATAGACACATCAATTATAATAATCAGTATAGATAAAGAAAAATAACACTAACCTGTAAAAGGTACTCTAAACTTGTAAGCCAGCACCCTAGAACCGGTAGAGCCTGCGTCGATGATGACGGCATGGTGGTATACACTCTCGTACCCCAAATACTTCGCGAGTCCATCCAGCCATTGCGATTGACCGGCAAAGACGCCTGCATTGCAACACAACATCAACATATACATAGCCACAAACATTTTAAAGAAAAAAACTGTCAAATCGATTTTTTTTATAGTACAATTTACGGTTTTATGTCAGTATTTAAATTACGAATTTGTATTTAAAATTACACATTTATTGCAACATAATTTTTAAGCTTCAATGTAGTTTATGAGTCGTTCTATATATAGTAAAAAAGTCATAATTTATATTGATAATTATTAAAAAACTCTACGGCCAAGCTATCTTCTCAAAGCCCTACAGAATAATGAATCAGATGAAGACCGACTTCAATTTTTATAATAGGAAAAAGATTATTTAACCTTTTGAACTTTCTGTGTTGCTTAGCTCATATACATAAATTAAAATAAAAACCGTACTATCGATACACCTAATCATTCTTTTAGGACTTCTCACTGTTTCTGTCTTGGCTCCATATCCAGCGGGATTTTTTATTTTCCCAGATGAACGTATTTGGAATTTTTTTTAGATGTCTTAGATTTTTTTTTATTGCCTGAGTTGAGCAGACAGGCAGACGGCCCACTTGATGGAAAGCGGTTACCATCGCCTATGGATACTTGCAACATGCGCTGTCGCTCTCTTAAGGAAGACTGGAACCTGGTCACTAATGCCGGAACACAACTCAAGGTTCTTATGGCGGCATACTTTAGACCAGGGGTGGTAGCTATCTAATCGGGCAAATGCCCTACCACCTGGCTGTGGGTTTTTTTGTCGCCTCTCACGACAGGCCGCCCGGCCGCAGGAAATTGTATTCTTTCTCCATTCCTGCACGGATAAAATAGAAATGGATACTGTCTCTATTGAATATTTCTTTAAAATTTCATCAAAATCACTTAATACCCCGTAAAAAGCCAGCTTGAACGTAAAATATATCAGCCCATAAACATCCCACTGTTGAGTTTGGGTCTCCCTAGGTTTAGGGAATGAAAAGCTTACCCATCTTGCTTGTCTAAAGCGAATTAGCGGGATTCACTTCGGTTATCTCGAAGTCTAAACAAAGACCGGCACAATCTATACAAATAACAATGAGTACATGAAACATTAAATATAAAACAAGATTGAAGAAATTCCAGCACATTAAAAGTGAGTGACATTCCAGGAGGATTAAAAGGCGAAAGCCGCCAAGCGCGTTCAAAGCAGGTTTCTCGATTTCTAACAAGGTAAAAGGTGCCGCGTACCAAACACACGAAATGTGGCATGACAGCTAGCTAGTCTATCGATTTTTGAAGGATTCATTTCGGAGTGTACGGTTGAACTGTTTGACCTGATTCCCCCTACACCATTCCATCTTCGGACCACAAGACGCTCTGGTTTGCGCCATCGTTTCACAGTGGAAACGCTACCAGTGCGTACTAAACGTTTCGCCTGTAGAATATAAATAGTCAAGATAAAACAATAAATATGTACTTAGATATCACTAGTTTTAGAGTAAATGTAATATATACTGGCAAACAAATGTATTAGTATTAAGTAAGACTGTAAAATAATTTTGGAAAATTAAAGAATAAAAAGACAAAAAAGATAAAAGACAAAAAAAGAAAGGAAAAGAAAAGAATACATAAAAAAACAATATATATATATAAACCCCAAAAAACGTAAAAAGCCCGGATAATCTCATTCGTCCGGAGAGAGAAAATATAAAAAAAAAAAAAAAAAAAAAAAAAAAAAAAAACGTTTCGCCTACACGTTCCTTCTGCGTACGGCAGAATTGTGGAATGCACTACCAGAGTCCGTGTTTCCAGAAAAGTACAATCCGGGAATCTTCAAGTCTCATGTGAATAGGTACTATCTAGGTAAGCGTGCTCCATCTTCGACCGCATCATCGTCCGGCACTGGACGTGATCGTGGTCAAACGCAAACCTATTTACCATAAATAAAAAAACACGAATATTTAAAGTGCCCAAAAAGAGTACAATTCGGTCCGTTTTAATGTGATGAAAAATGTATTTATTTCAGAAAAAAAAAGTGATAATTTAAACTAAGTTTTATTTTTCATTTATTTGATTTTTATTTTTATCTCATCGTTTCGGCCACTGAAAATTGCTCGTGATCACGGAAGACAAAGATGTCAAGTGTCAATGTGAAAGTTATTATTTAGCCTACCCTCAACTTGTTAGATTTGTTTATGGTTCTTATTTACTCTATGTGAGCTACATCTAATTTACCACCGCTTCGCAATATGTTGTAGCTTGAAGATAAGAAGCGAGAAAGTGTTCAGAGACATGCATCTCATTTTTTTTTATATAATATTAAAAGAGGTGGGAGATAAAATAATGAGTAAACGATGATAAAATACAAAAAAAATACTGTACAGATTATTGAAAGTATTCCTCATCGCTAGTTACTACTTTTTACCACTTCTTAGGCAAGTTTCGAGTCCGATCTCGAAAGTGTCGTCTTTTTGCTACAAGCCAAGTTAGCGGCCATATTTTCAATTGATCAGAAATCGAGAATGAATACTAATATCTGCGGCTGGGCGGCCTGTCGTAAGAGGGGACAAAACAGCTCACAGCTGTCTACATGGCTATCACCCTTGGAGTAGAGCACAATGCCACAACAACGTGGAATTGCGTTCCGGCATCAATGGCAAAATGCCCGTATTCCCCTTCGAGGCCAGCAGCATATTTGGTGTTGTAAATGTCCATAGGCGACTTTCATCATGTGGTCGTCAGTCTTATCTGCTGGTTTACAGCAATAAAAAGATTATGAAGTATCAGAGTGGGAGAAAAAAAAAACAAAATGCCGTAATGCACTTTAGGCTAAAAGCCTAACCAGGCCTTATATTATGCGTGCAGGAACGGAGAAAGAATACAATTTCTTGCGGTCGGGTGGCCTGTCGTAAGAGGCAACTAAATAACCCATAGGCAGGTGGTAGGTTATTTGCCCGTCTGGATGGCTACCACCCCTGGTCTAGAGTATGCCGCCATAACAGCCCTGACTTGTGTTCCGGCAATAGTGGCCAGATTAAGAGTGCAGCAGCGCATTTGTAACGCTTTTGGTCTTGCAAATGTCTATAGTCTATGCCTGTCTGTTGAAATCATGTAATAAAAAAATATATGTAAAAATTTAGATCTACATGGTGAATTGAGACGCAAATTGTTACAATAGGGAGTACTTTCTGAACGAGCGTAACTTTTCCTGTTTTCAAAACACTAATTTACATCACAAATAGTGTATACCTAAGTGTAATACTATCTATGGTAATTTAGTCTATTGTCACGGTTTAGACATGAATATGTTTCTTTATTTCTTTACAATCTACATAAGTAACATTTTAGTGTTTTGTAAGTTTCGCAACTAGATACAACCAAATTGCTTATTCCTAGTAGTAATCAAAATAACTTTGCGTTTCGCCAAGACAATTATTCTAATTCAGGCCAGAGTAATACCCAGGCACAAAGTACTTATCTCACCAAACACTTTAACCGTTTTAGTGCGTGTGTACACGACACATTGCCAACGTATCGTCGCCGCTAGGGATGCAAACGATACATCGATGTCTCTGAACCATCGATGTTTCAGTAAAAAAACATCGATGTTCACTATTGCAAAACATCGATGTATCGATGTTATCTTATACGATGAAATTCACATCGGTAACTCATACTTCACAGAGGTGAATAAGTTCAATTCGTTCAGTGTCAATCACTGTAAGTGAGCAGCTCCTCGGAACTACTCACTCACGAAGGCATGATCTTTGAGTTAAGTTATAACCTCTGGATCAAGAACTATAGAGTTTTAAGCGTATTTTTTGCGAAAAAGACAAAAACATATTATTACACC
Organism: Dendrolimus kikuchii; assembly: GCA_019925095.2. Lineage (NCBI taxonomy): Eukaryota > Metazoa > Arthropoda > Insecta > Lepidoptera > Lasiocampidae > Dendrolimus > Dendrolimus kikuchii. Next base: position 4,432,091 of record CM034406.1, on the reverse strand, counting down.
GACTATTTAACACCACAACCACAACTACCATGAAACTCGTTAAATGTAATTTTATTGCCCCCACTCTACACTTTCCTTATTCTAAAGACTTACCTATTCAATAGCAATAGATAATATTGTTATAAACAATAGATAATATACAAAATTTTACTATTTGATCGATCATTAAAATAATTTAAAATAAAACATCGATGTTCAATGTTTCGATACATCGATGTTTAGTGTAATCGATGTTTGTTCTGAAACATCGATGTTTTTGCTTTCGATACTTGCATCCCTAGCCGCCGCACTTTCGCTCACATATACAGTATGCAGCGCGGTTGCGGCGTGGTGGTGGTGTATACGCGGTGCCGTCATTGTGTATTAAAATGTAATAATACCCTCATTGTTTATTAAAATGTAATAATAGGTATATCTTATATATTAGTGCGAATTTTCTTTTTTTCTTTTTAAGTGAAATTCACAGCTTAGTAATCACTTTCCAACTAAAAAAAGACGACAAACGGAAAAAATAATGTAGTATACCAATAAATTAAATAATAATTAAGATTAACTATTAACTGACTCTAGGAGCCTCTCTTTCTCATTTTCCTTATACTATTTAACGAATTACTAAGAATTTTACCGCTCATCATAATTTGCTTGTTTTACAATTAAACAAACTTTATTATCGTCGGGTACTACGGGCGTAAATTCCATTTACGTCAGCTTCTTATCAAAACATGATTTTACCAAGTTATATCAATTGTTTCCAGAGTTACATAGGTTTTGTAGACAAGTATCATTAACGCTAAACGAAAAGAAAAAAATGTATAGGAATGACATTTTTTATTTTATTTTATTTTATTTAATTGTAAGAAGAACAAACAGCTACGATATAACATACAAAATAAAAAGTTACAAGATTAGGTTATAATATTCAAGCCAACAACATTGTCCATATAAAAACATTTTTAAGATTATCAATAGTAATACAAAACTATTAACAATAAGAGAAAAGAAGACTCGAATATCTCGGTGTTCTCCATCCGATCCCGTTCACGCTCAGGATCAAGATCGCGCTCACGCTCTCTTTGTGGTCACGCGAAGAGCGAAGAGCCGAAGCCGCGGACCTCCGGCGGTGTCCGTAGACATCGCCAACGCCTTCAACTCCTTGCCCTGGCCGTGCATCATAGAGGCACTGCGGTACTTCCGGGTGCCGTCCTACCTCCGTCAAATAGTCGGGGCATATTTGTATGAAAGAGCCGTCATCTACCCGGTCCACGAGGGATGGAACCGGCAAGCCATAGTGTGCGGTGTTCCACAGGGGTCGGTTCTTGGTCCCCCTTCCTGTGGAACATTGCATACGACTGGATTTTGAGGTGTCGGGTCCTTCCGGGCGTCAACGTCGATGTTACGCAGACGACACGTTGATCGCCGCGCCGCGGGAGGACCCATCGGTAGGCGTGCTTTCGAGGCACGGCTGGGGTGTCGTCTATCGTAGGCAGGATCCGACGTCTTGGACTGGAGGTGGCGTTGCAGAAAACTGAGGCCGTGATGTTTCACGGTCCTTGTAATCATCCACCTCCAAACACCAGCATCATAATAGGAGGCATCCGCATCGGCGAGACCATGAAGTACATGGGACTGGTCCTCGATGGCCGGTGGGATTTTTCGGCACATTTTCGGTAGCTGTTCCCCAGACTTTAGGGGGCGGCGGGTGCGCTATCGCGCTTGCTCCCCAACGTCGGGGGGCCGAACGCCACGTGCCGGAAACTCTTCGAAGGCATCGTACGATCGATGGCCATATATGGGGCCCCAGTGTGGACGGACCGACTGACGGCCCGAAACGCTGCGCTGCTTCGCCAGGCGCAGCGTGTATTGGCCGTCAGGGCAATAAGAGGATACCGTACAGTGTCCTTCAAAGCGGCCTCGCTACTCACCGGATCCCTCCCATGGGACCTGGAAGCCAGGGTCTTGGCATCACTGTATACGTAGCGCAAAGAGACCCTGGCCAGGGGCTCCAGACCCGCGCCTCGCGAGATCGAGGTGTGCCGGTCGGAGCTCCGCCAGGTAGCCGTGGGAGTCTGGGAGGAACGCCTTAGACACCCCAGCACGGGCCCAGCCACCATCGAGGCTGTGAAGCCCGTCATGCAAGATTGCATAGGATGCCGTTACGGCACCCTGACGTTCAGGCTGACACAGGTCCTCACGGGGCACGGTTGCTTCGGGAGGTATCTGTGTCGCTTCGGCCGCGAGCCCACCGTTTACACCGTGCCACCATTGTGACACGGGCGACGAGGACACGGCGCTGCACACACTCCAGGAGTGTCCAGTCTGGACCGAGCAGCGCCGGGAGCTCATCGCCCACACCGGATCTGACACCTCGCTCCCAGCCGTGGTACGCACCATGGTCGGGAGCCGCACTGGATGGGACGCCGTCTCTTCCTTCTGCGAGCACGTTATGTTTGCGAAAGAGGAGGCGGAGCGGGAGCATGAGCGTACGTCCTTGCTCCGCTCTCGCCAAAGGAGGAGGCGCCGACGCCGGAAGGCGGACTTCGACGTTCGGCCACCGTAAGTAAGCTGACCCTTGAGGTACACGAGTTTTCACTAACCCTCACAAGCCGTTGAGATGAGAGCGCGAGTGTTTCGCGCGCGCTGACCTCTCCTCCCGTGGGACGCGTTACAGACCGCCTCACACAATGAGAGTATGAATTCCTCGGGAGACAAAAGTAGTTCCCCGACAGTGGATGAGGCCGATGAGCCAACGACTGCCAGGGTCAGCGGAGAGGATACGCCACTTACCCGTGGCGCTTAAATGCGAAGGACTTAATACGGAGGGGTTATAGTAGGTATCCCTAACCGTGGTGTGGCAATAGCATATTTAGTTTTGGCTAGAGGTGCTAGTGCCACCCCGATCTGGCGAATCCCACACACCGGCCGCGATTTTCCCCCAAGGGGTTCTGTCCTTCGTAAGCGCGGCTGAAGGCCCTCTATAGCATTTCATCTCGATAAAAAAAAAGTGTTTCGTATGATTTGGATGAGGCCGTTGGGCCACCGCCTACCAGGGCCAGTGGAGGGGCTAGGCCATATACCCGTGGCCCTCGCATTAAGGGCGAAGGACACAATACAGAGAGGTTTTAGTGGGTATCCCTGTGGTGTAGCAATAGCACTTCTAGTTCTGGCTAGAGGTGCTAGTACTGCTAGTGCCACCCTGGCCGCGACTTTCCCCCCAAAGCGCAGCTGCTGGCCTTCAATCGGGTTTCCCCTCGTAAAAAAATGGTGTCTCGTACGATGATGAGAGTTCTCCTCGCCCACTTCCCTATATCAATGTCTCTATCCCATTCCTCCTATCGGATCTATCCAATGGTAAAGCCTGACAACGTGTTGGCTTCGCCCTGGATGTTGCAAACAACTATAGGTGACGATAACGATTTTACATTAGAGGGACTGGCATTTAAAAAAGAAATTTTCGTCGTCAGCAGTCTAGACTTAGACGCCAGTGTAAAATAGCATAGGGGGCCATTATGTGTCAAGGGATGGGAGGGGTCCTTAATTTCGTGACGACCCATTTCTGAAATCTAATATTATCTAAGCTTTAAAATACGAAATTTGAACTATTAAAGAAAAACTAATGTATTTCCAACACTATCTGTATGAGCGTAGTGTTTAAATTATGAAAATATAATTTAAATGGAAATGATTTACTGTTTTAATTTAACAATTTCTTGATGTAAAATTGCAAAATATGTGATGTCACACCTTGGGGTAAAAAAGTAATAAAATTCGTGCGACGTACTTTGTGGAAGGCCCCTAGTATATGGGTGTATTAAACTGATTTGTTAAAGTGGATTTTACGATAATTGAAATAGCGTGTTAACATAAATTTTAACCATTTTACTGATAAGAATACATCAAAATCGTTTTTACGTTTATTAGATTTTATGTTTGACAATAATCTTTTTTTATGGCGATTGAAACATTTACACTCATTCCATAACTGCTGTTGTTGCTAATAATGATAATTTATTCTTATTACACAAAAGGCTAGAACATTTCGCAGCATTATTGTAATTTTACCAACATTTAGACATTTGCTCAGAAAACACTATTAGCACAAATAGCTATGTCTGATTAACACAATATTATCATACTAATACACTTATTATAATAACTTATGTATTTAGAAATATATTGTTGTATATGTGTGTATATATGACTATGTATATACGTATGTATTTGTATATTTAATTCTTAAATTAGTTTAAATATTTATGTATCTATTGCCTTTTTCCTGCACCACCTACATCGCCTGATTCAAATTTCTTTGATTTAGGTTGCCTGGAAGAGATCACATTGAGCGATAAGGCCGCTTATTGTATTGCCTAGAAAATATCGAGCCTTTACCGCTATTTTATTGTAAGCGACATTTGGACCTAAGTATATTTTTGCTTGTACACGTGTTTCAAACCTGTACAAGCAAAAATATACTTAATTCCAAATGTCGCTTACAATAAAATGGCGGTAAAGGTACGATTTTGTAAATATGGTCTGTTTTTGTAATTGTATATTTTGGTGTGCAATAAAGTATTTACCCCCCCCCCCCTGTCTCTCTAATCTTACATAGGTACTAATACCTAAGATACAAGCTTGGCCTACTTTAAGCTAGTTTTAATTATAAGGTGAAATTTGTACATATTTTGATGGCAATAAAATTCTTTTATTATTTTTATATATATATTTTTTTTTTAAATTTTTTATTGCAGGACTTCAGCAGACAGGCAGACGGCCCACTGGATGGAAAGCGGTTACCATCGCCTATGGACATTTGCAACACCAAAGGTGCTACAAATGCGCTGCTGCTCTCTTAAGTGAGGCTGGAACCTGGTCACTAATGCCGGAACACAATTCAAAGTTGTTATGGCGGCATGCTCTAGACCAGGGGTGGTAGCCATCCAGTCGGGCAAATTATAGGGACTACTGAAGGAAAAATGTTAATAGGAAACATAAAGCGAATACTGGAAGTTTATTTTCCATTATTTTATTTTTGTAATTACCTTTTCACTATAAATGTCAAACCTAAAATACCCATTCACAGTAAATCAGTATTTATTTCGAAAATGGTATTTGGTAAAATGAATACCTACTAGTGGTAAGTTATACAGGGACTCTTTGAATTGTTTTGAGTCTTGCAAACTTACACACAGATAAAACCAAAATGAAAGACAAAAGCCATCCCTCAAGTTATTTACAATAAAATAATCAGAACACATATAGTTTCATGTAAAAAGTTGCGCACCTTAAAAAAGTATTTCCTATTCGAATATTAGAATTGTCCGAAATGTCTCTTTTTTTTTATTGCAGGAGATCAGCAGACAGGCAGACGACCCATTTGATGAAAAGCGGTTACCATCGCCTATGGACATTTGCAACACCAAAGGTGCTACAAATGCGCTACTGCTCTCTTAAGGGAGACTGGAACCTGGTCACTAATGCCGGAACACAACTCAAGGTTGTTATGGCGACATACTTTAGACCAGGGGTGGTAGCCATCCAGTCGGGCAAATGCCCTACCACCTGGCTGTAGCCTCTGCTACATTTGGGACAATGTGACTGTTAGTGACTGCCACAGATGTAGGGTTTGAATGTTCTATTTGTTATGCTATATTATTATTAATTGTTAACGACCTTAAACATTAATAGATACTGTAAGTATATATACTAATATAGCTAATCATTAACAGTGTTACTTTTTATGCTGTAAGCAAGATACATTTGGCCAGTCACAAGAATTACATATTTGTCATAACATCAACTCTTTCAAGATAACGCTATGAGTAATAAGTATCATGTATGCTTTAGAAGTTTAGGTGCTGCAAATATTTGTTTTCTTACCAACACAGCAAAAAAAATATTTTCGTATGTTTGCACATTAGTTGTGCAAGCAATTCTATTCTTAACCAGCAACTACAACTATGTCTATAAAATTTAGCCAAAAGAAACTTCAAATTGTGTAAAATTGAAATGAAATATTTTTTAAACTTTTATGGCTGAAGTTATGAATGAATAGCATAATATTAATATTTATTTATACTACACTAGCAGTCCTGGCAGACATTGTCCTGCCCTGAAAAAATTAAAATCTGGAACCCGATTCTAGTGCCACCCACTAGTTCCAATTTTGAATCTAAACCATCCTAGGACCCACTCTAACACATAAAAATGAAAAAATATCAAAACCGGTTCAGGGGATTAAATTTCTAGCACCAGTTCCTAGCGCCACCTAACGGTTCTAATTATGGAAGAAAGAGTTGGACTTAAAGTATGGTGCCATCATTTTAGGTAATTTAGATACATACATACATACAGGGCTGGGCAAAATACATGATTTCCTTTAGTTGAAATACAAATTACAAAATACTGTCTCGCATGTATTTAAAATAAGAAATACAAAATACTTTTACGTCGGGTATTTGAAATATAAAATACAAAATACAGCATTTCAACTATATGTATTTAAAATACAAAATACAAATTACAAAATACCGTCAGGTGTTAGGTTATGTATATAAAATACTCACAAAAATTAAATAATAATTATTATTATGTCCTTGTCTATGAAATTGCCGTTTTTTCTGAAATAAGTTAACCTAATTTTATTATATTTTTTTATATTCTAATCTCCACGGCCTTGAAGATGGGATCTTTCTATCTTGTAGGTACGCGTAGATTTTGGTGGTTCCACCCGGATCTATGCGTGCTTATATCGGTCCCATGGCAGGGAATGCACAAGGTCTGAAACAGCTCGCTTTTTTGAACACGTTCATGAGGTGACCGACAAAGTTTTTGGGCATTATTCTCCAGCAGAGGTAGTCATACTCGAGAATTTTAATGCTCATCACGCTGAGTGGTTGTGTTCCCCGAGAACTGATCTGCCAGGGACTACTGCCTACGATTTTGCTCTCGCCCATGGATTCACTCAGGTGATTATGGAGTTTACCCGAATAACGGATAGAGCGGATCATGAGCCTTCTTTGCTGGATCTTCTGCTGACCACACACCCGGAGAACTACCAAATCTCCATCAGTGCTCCACTGGGAGTCTCTGATCATTGTCTGGTATCTTCGGTGGTGCCTCTTCCTATTCCCGATCGGACTCGTCCCGCTGGACGACGGAAGGTGTGGCGATACAGGCCAGCAGATTGGGATGGACTCCGTAAATTCTATGCGTCCTACCCATGGAGGCAGTTATGTTTCTCGTCGGAAGATTCTGATGCGAGCACAGACTCGATTGCCGATGTAGTACTGCAGGGAATAGAATGTTTCATTCCAAACTCAACTGTACCTATCGGTGGTACGAGTAAACCACCATGGTTCGATAAGTCCAGCAGTGAGGCTGTAAAGTTAAAGCAACAGGCTTATCGAGCCTGGACTACAGCGCGGGCTCGTCAGGATCCAAGTTCCTCTGACCTGAAAAAAAAGGTACAATGCCGCCCCCAGGTCCCTCAAAAAACAGCTCGCGAGAGCAAAATTCGAACACATCGGCAGAATTGGTGAGCGCCTCTCTAGCTACTCTTCTGGGACTAGAGCTTTTTGGGCCCTCGCCAAAGCTGTCGAAGGAAACTTTTGTCGGGCGTCTCTTCCACCTCTGCGCACAGTGGATGACTGTCTAGTATAGGCCGCCAAAGATAAAGTCAATCTTCTGGCTGAAGTCTTTGCGGCCAATTCAACTCATGACGACGTAGGAGAAACTCCACCTACAATCCCTCAGTGCGAGTCTAGAATGTCGGAGGTGCGCTTTACTCAAAAAGCAGTCCGATGAGTTCTCCTCTCCCTCGACATCAAAAAATCTTCTGGCCCTGATGGCATTCCTGCCATTGTGCTGCAGACGTGTTTAGCTGAGCTGTCCCCAGCCAGTCCTTGCCCGAGTTTTCACTCTCTCTTACTACAAGGGTTGTGTCCTCGCTTCGTGGAAGATTGCCTATGTGCACCTTGTCCCCAAAAAAGGGGACGTAACAGACACGTCGCATAGGTCTATACCAATAACCTTTTTGCTCTCAATGGTGATGGAGCGTATTATCAACGCGCAGCTTCTGTGTTACCTCGAAGATTCCCAGCTGCTAAACGATCGGCAATACAGCTTCCACCACGGTCGCTCAGCTCGGGATCTCTTGGTTTACCTAACCCACCGTTGGGCTGAAGCCATTGAGAGCAAAGGGGAAGCACTGGTAGTTAGTCAAAATTCTAGATATTGCTAAGGCCTTCGACCGGGTCTGGCACAGGGTTCTTCTATCGGAGCGGCCATTGTATGGGATACCCGAAGGGCCTTGCACCTGGCTATCCAGCTTTCTGGATGAGTGCAGCATTCAAGTCGTTGTCGACGGTTGTTGCTCAAGTTTCAAGCCCATCAATGCTGGTGTGCCCCAGAGTTGTGTGCTATCGCCAACGTTGTTCATCTTACAAATCAATGATATGTTGTCTATTCGCAACATTCATTCCAATGCGGATGACAGCACAGGCGATGCGCGGTGCTCTGGTCGTTCAAACGTCCCTCGATCATTTGTGGAGGAAAGTTGGATTAGACTTGTATCTGAAGTAGAGTATTCCTTAGAGAGAGTCTCTGAATGGGGGAGGCAAAACCTTGTCCATTTCAACCCCAAGAAGACAGGTCTACGTATTCTCTGCCAAAAAACTCCATTAGAGCAATCGCTTCAGTTCCAAGGAACTCCCCTTACCACCTCCAAGACTATTGGGATCCTCGGTGTTGACATCGCGAACGATGTTCAGGGGCCGTCTTGAAGGCAAGGCAAAACTTGCCTCTAAGAAGCTGGGAGTGTTAAACCGGTCCAAGCAGTACTTCACACCACGGCAACGCTTTGTGCTTTATAGAACCCTGGTGAGCCCGCATATGGAGTACTGCTCACACTTTTGGGCTGGAGCACCTGGCTACCAACCCGATCCCCTAGACTGTATTCAACGTCGAGCCGTTCGCGTTGTTGATGATCCCATACTCACAGACGGCCTAGACACGCTTAGCCTTATGAGAGACTTCGCTTCTCTCTGCGTATTCTACTGACTGTATAACGGGCAGTATTCGGTAGAGCTGTATAGTATGGTGTATTCGTTCTCTTTCTACCATCGAACCGCTCGCCATGTGTTGGGATTTCACTCCCACTTTCTTAAGCCGCTTCGCTCATGTACGCAACGGTTCTGTATTACCTTTTTCTTGCATACCGTGGGGATTTGGAATGAACTCCCCAGCCGAGGTTTTTCAACAGCGCTACGATATGGAGTTTTCCAAAAAGGGTGTCATAAAATTTCTTCGAGGCCGGCAGCGTGTTGATAAAATCTCTGGTGTTGCCAATGTCCATAAGCGACGGTTTCCATCAGGTGAGCCGTCAGCCTGTCTGCTGTACTCCAGCTATAAAAAAAGGTCGAAATTTCTAGAATGGAAGCGGGCAAACCAATAACAAGTGGTGCGTTCATTGTAGTGTTCGCTCATAAAGGTCGTTGATGTTGCTTATCGCTCTTGCCGCGTTGCTGCCAGGACAACTCTTATTCCATAATTACTCGAATTTTTAACTATCCATGATGACGAAAAAGATTCAAATGCGAAGAAAACATAACGCTTATCAATAAATAAATGACTAATTTTAAAAAAGAATTTCATATTTTCAAAGTAAAATTAATTTGAAATTATATATCTTAGCCAAACAAAAATATTTATTTTAAATAGTCAGTAGTACTGCAGAACATACCTAATATTTAGGGGTCACCGTTTTGCTTATGAAAGCTATCGAGCGCTATTTTCTGAAGAACACACCCATAAATATATAATATAATAAGGTAGCTAAATGTATTTTATGAAATGTATTTTGCAACCATAAGTATTTGAAATACTAATTACAAAATACCTCAGCGTCAGGTATTTGAAATACTAACTACAAATTACATTTTTAAGAAGTAATTGAAATACAAATACAAAATACGTATTTGTATTTCAATTACGTATTTTAATTACAAGTAATTGAAATACTGCCCAACCCTGCATACATACATACATAACTTCACGCCAGCTCCCTCGCGGGGTAGGCACGAACAACAGAGTGCCATTTAGGCTTATTCTTACACACCTCACTTGCCTCTTTGACATTCATTAGGTAATTTAGATTATTAGTCTTATTAGATTAAATGGCAATATTAATGTGGTATTTTTATATACAACATTTACAAAAAATTATCTATTTAATTCTTACGTAACTCAGTTGTCAGAAGAAGTCATACTTACCGATCTCATGGTTTAAAAAATTTGCAATATTTTTTTATTAAAATTAAACCTATCCCATGTTTTAAATTGTAATAAATCCAACAAATGAAAAAAAGCATTTAAATCAGTTGAGTAGTTTCAGAGTTCATGGCAGACAAACACTGTGACAGGGAAATTTTATATATACAGATTACTTAGTAACATTTTTCAATGTCACTTTTCCAATCTCCCAAAGCCATTTTTAAAAAGACAATAGTTTTCATATAAATAACAATTCAAGCCTTTTTATTGTACATATGTGGGAGTAGATAATGCTGCTACATACAACTGGTCAGTGTTAATACAAATTTTTATTTTCAAAACCATATGCCATTCTGGAATATGAATCTTGGAATCTTCCTATAGTATATATAACCAGATATTATTATTATGAACTTACCTAAAAAGTATGTGATGAAAAGTACACAAACAACCAGAAATATGAAGATTTTCTTGAGCCTCCTTGGTTGTTTTATGGTTCTGGTCCTAATATTTATATTTGGTGCAGCAGTATTATTATCTTTTAACTGGAAACAAAAGGTACATATTACTCAATTTTGTAATAACTTGTCTTGAAATACCCAAAGAGTATTTTCAAATTCACAAGTATGAAAGAACTTATCTGAAAAAAACTTATGAATTTCACTATGGTTTAAAGGTAATATACATGTAAGTTAATAATTATGTCTACTTTCTACTATATGCACAATTGTGTAGCCGAAGTAAGAGAGTTAATCAACATGGGTGAACATATCTCGAAAAATCAAATATTATTGATCTGTTTTCAAAATATATGCAAGCATAGCCACACAGGAAGCCCTTGTACTTCATATAAAAGAAATCAGGGAAATCTTAATTAAGTTTTTCTTTAAATTAAATGTTCTATGACAGCAAATGTGAACAAAATTATAAAAGTACTTTTTCTTATTTATATACCTATATGGCTAGAGGCTAAAACTTATTACATATAGCCTTCGAAGAGACTGCATCTTCTGTGTATTCTACCGCCTGTATAATGGGGAGTGCTCCGAGGAACTGTTTGACCTGATGCCAACACCTCACTTTTACAACCGCACATCTCGCCAGAGAGGGGATGTTCACCCCCATTTACTTGAACTTCCATGCTCAACTATGCAACGGTTCTCTAGAACATTTATTCCGTGTTCAACAATGATCTGGAGAGAACTTCCCCGCGCTGCTTCCCCTTTGCACTATGACATGGGGTTTTTTAAGAAGGGTGTTAAAACATTTCTTAGAGGTCGGCAACGCATTGGCGACGCCCCTGGTGTCGCAAACGTCCATAGGCGACGTAACCACTTTCAGGTGGGCTGTCTGCCTGTTTGCCTGCTTCAGGCAATAAAAAAAATATATATATATATAAATATTATCAGATCTATTTCCAATGGGATAGAAAGAAACAATGGATATCCACTTACTACAATCTCGGTACCTATCACTTTATCTAGTTTCCGAGACTATACTTTATAATATAAACACTAATGATAATAAAGTTTTGCTTCTTTTGATTATAGCATGATTTCTTCGGGTGGGACATAGTTATAGGCACTTTGAATTATTATGAACAGATTCGAAGTTTTTAATATAGGTGAGCAGCCTAAGGCTAAGGGAGCTCCGCTACGCTTTGTTCCCATCTGTCTTCGTGATTATTTTTTTTATAATCACCCAAAATTTACTTTATAGGGTGGGGTATAGATACACAGCACATTTATTTATTATGAACAAATCCAAACTTTTATAATATAGGTTAGAAGGCTAAGGCGGAGCACCTGCCTTAGCCTTCGTGGTTATTTTTTTTATAACCACCCAAAAATAATTATATATCTCAAGTAATAAATAAATGTGCCGTATATCTACACCGCACCGTTTAGGCTATCTAAGGAAATTGGAAAATCACAAGTGAGTTCCGTAAATATTTAATTACCTATTTATTAAAATTATGATTCAGAACTCACCTCTAAATACCTGTACGAACTGAATTTGCCCATTGCGCCTTAAAATAAACATTACAACTGGCAGGTTTTATTCATTAAACATGAAAATTGTAATAATATGGTTTCGGTCATTATAAAAATAAATTTAAATTAGAATAAACTACGAACGCCGTAAAACCCTTAAACAACAAAAGCAATGACAAAATTGACATTGACAACAGTCTTAACAATAATGTCAAAAAAATAAATTGACATTCACGATTACTGACAATGACAATAAAACAAAAATGGCTAGAATAAAATCACTAATCAGTGTTTTCGTGATTAGTCGAATAAACTAATTTAACTTTAATGAATAAATATAATATTCAATTAAATAATATTACAGTCTTAAATGCCTTCTTATTATATTTGATTTCAATCGGGATACACGTAATTTTTAAAAATTTATACAATGCTAAACATTCGTGTTTTGTTTAAAAATCTAAATATACGAGAGTAATCGATTTAATTTTCTATCAAATCTGCTCTATAGAGACTAGTGCAGTAGCATTTGCTGCTTGAAATCTGCGAAATTAACGTTTGATGCAGGTGGAGGTGCCAGTTAAACAAAAAAGCCATAGAACAATGAATAAGACGTTTTTGAAAAGAGCATAAAGAAAAAACATATTTGTACGCCTGAAAGAAGTATATTATTATAGGTATGTTAATGTTTACTTCGTCACGTGATTGATCATTTTCCTTGAAGAAAATTATCAATATCCTCAATTTATAGGTTACCTAATATAAATTTAGTTTTCTAAAATTTTAATTAGTCTTCTTGCATCATATTGTAATTAATCAAAATACATAAATTTTATTGTTAACTTACCTTTCTTTGTCTTATGTTCATTTTGCTTCTTTAGTTTTTGCTAATGACCTGTTTTTAACAATAAAGTTAAACGATCAGTCTGCTTCACGTTCGTAATTTGCACTGTAACTGTTATTTGCTTTACATGTAAATAATTTAGCATATAATTACGATATCATTACATTACACGAACCTACTTTAATTAGCGTTGCTTCTATAATTATAATTATGAATTAAACACAATGATATAGATAGGAGTACTATTGAAAATAACTGCCGGAACTTCGACAGCCACTCATTGTGAATGATAGTAGACGACTGGCGTTCTAACATTTTTTATTTATCATCCATTGAATGATGTAATAAAATATTTGATTCAATGTCAAGATCATCCTGCAATGGCAAAGCTTATTTATTGAACCCCTTCACTCGTGCGTAACAACTTGACTTTGTGGACCTTGTCCAAGTACAATATGGAGATCTAAAACTGCAACGAATTTAGACAGATTTAGATACTTATTTAAAACTATAAATAGTTAGAAAAGTAATACTCTTCTATAATACGTCATATTTTTTAATCACTGTATGTCTCGGGCATGAATCGGGGATGGCTCTCCGATGAATAGAATTAGAAGATAAATATCGGTCAAGTGCTTGTCAACCAATACAATAAAGGGTTCTGGGAAAATTTAGTAGTTTGTCTGTAGTTTTTTTCTACTCAATGCTTAGAAAAGGTATTTTTAAAGGTCTACAACCATGATTTTTTTACCGCGTAGTTCAAAAGTTAAAGGACACAAGAGTTACTATTTTGGGAGCTAATACTTCGCCACCTACCTATTCATTTCGTTAAAAGTCATTTACGAACATCGTTATGTTTTTTACTGCCTAATTATAGAATAACTAAATTACATTGATTATCTAGCCCCAAATAGATGATTTTCATACCCTCCAGATGTAAATGGATGAAAAAAAATCCGTTAGTACCACACTTTACGACTCTTAATCTTATTTATCAATAGGCGGCCGCTGAAGAAACGGTTTGTCGTACAAAATTCCGCCTTCTACAGCTGATCTAAAGAAACCATAAGTCTGGCGCGAGAAGTTATCGCAGAACTGCTGCAAAGCTGCCTTAAGAACTCTCTTGTTTAGCATTAGTCAAAGATTTGTACTTTTATTTGCGTTTGACTTGTATGCGCTAGAGTCATTCTGGAATGATCATCTCGTTTAGAGCTCTTAGGGCTGACTCGACCGGTGTCATCGCCCCTTACATCGGCGGCGTAAATCGGTTAGCCTTGAGCTTGTAGCAGCGAGAGGTTAAATAATACTTCAAATGGCAGAGTAGTATTCACTGTCGAATGCTGATGTGAACTAATTTATTTTAGAAACGGTAACTTTAAGTACAAATGTTATTAACAAGTCGTAGAGCTAGTACAATATATAGCACAATGTGTGAGCGTGACGGATGATGTGTGAGCGAGATAGAGCAACTATTGATGAACACTGCGTTGCGCTAGCCAGTAGTTCGTAGTCCGCTGCGATAGTATCCATAGTAGTTTGTGGCTGCGATGATTAGACTAATGCATGTAATGCTACCATAAGCTAATCGTGTTTCGTGCGGTGCATGAGAGTTCCGGTGGCCCAGTTCACCTATTCCTATTCCATTCCTCTATCCAATCCCCTGAATTACATTACTCCAGGCTGATCTCTCGATGCTATCCATCTTGCTCCTATTCCATCCTAAAGGTTGGCAATGTGTTGGAATCGTCTTTGGTGTTGGAAACGTCTGTTAGCGGACGGTTACCACTTTCCATTGGGCCGTCTGCCTATTTGCCAGCTTGGTAATAAATAAAATACAACTGATTTGAACATTATTTTAAAATTTGAATATTCATGAATACTTGATTCTAGTTAAATACACAAATCGTGCAGAGCTATATTTAAATAGAAGAAGTTCAGGCTATAAATTCACCATTTTTTGTTCAGGTAAAATGGAAATAAACCAAACTTTACTAGAACAATTAAAAACGAGTGGTGTTGGTAGACTAAAGATGGACGATTCGAGATTCAAAAACGACTATCCACCACCAAGACTGGGAGTTTATGATTTGGATGATGAAAATTTGTGTCACGACCTGTAAGTAAGCTATCAACATTATTTATTTGTATTATAAGCATTCCATAGTTATAAATTTTACAAGGTTTCTTATTTTTACAGAGTCTCCTCATGTACGTTTGATTTAGGAGTTGGGCACTGAAAATCAGTCCTGTGTTGGAACACGTTTCGGCACAGAAATATACTGTGCCGAAACTCATTTTTGAAATTTATTTATATGTTTTCTTATAATTTGTTTATCTTGTGTATGTCGCATTTTGGAAATGAATATTTTCTTTCTTTCTTTAAGGCTTTGGTATTTTAATTTCCGTGCCCAGAGTCCGCTTATCGTTCATCAAATAAACCTAACTTCTCTTATATTTTTTATTAGGGTCCCGTTTCCAGAGTCAAGTACTCCAAGTTCCTATCAGGATTGCTAGGCCACGTACAATTACCTATTTTACTGTCGACTTTTATTTACCGTACTTTTCAAATAAGGCAAAAATTAAATTTAATCTTATTAGATTAGGTACCCGTATCAAAACAGCCGTATTCTATTATTAGATATTCATATCAAATTAACTAAGTTCTATTATCTAATAGCCATATATGATAATGTTTTTTACGACATCTCGTGCAATTTTAATACTTCCTTGGCCAAGTATGGCGGATTCTCCTGAAATGGTGAGGCTCGAGCTCAGCAGTCATAGTGATGTTGACGTTTATGGGCTGATATGTATAACGATATTATAGAGAGAAGTTTTATTTCTTACGAAACCACAAAATCACTTCGCGAATTTTTTCCGTTGTCGAATATTTATCTTGATCTAATAATCCTATAATAGACGATTCATTTCTGTCTTCCAATTTGGACGAAGCAACCAAAGTGATCTATCTATACACATACAATAAAACTGTAGAGGTCGAATTTCTGTATAATGAAAAAAAAATATGCTAAAAACCGAGTCAGAGGGATGTAAGAAGTGAAATAGAATTAATTTAGATTTGTTTTCAAATTTTTTTTCTCTGTTTGCCTATCTGTTTGTACCGGCTAATCTCTGAAACGACTGGACCGATTTAAATGAAATTTTGTATGGTGGTAGCTTATATCCCTGGTCAACATATAGAATACTTCTGATACAGAAAAATTAAAGAGTTCCCGTGGGATAGTTAAAAAACCGCGCCACGCGGACATCAGCTAGTATAAACATACATTTGTATTATTCAATATAACTAATATAATAATATAATATCTTCTTAGTTCTGTGCTCTTCAACTATATTGATTCAATTTGATTGATCAGTCCAATACCAGCATTATTATTAGGGGGTCCATTTCTGTCTTTTAGTTTGGATGAATTAACCAGTGATCCATATGAACGTTATCCACTTGAATAATTCAATATTATTTGATGTGAATGAATGAATGAAAACTCTTTATTATTCATCATAACTTAAACCTAGACAATTTAATATAAATACATTTCCACTAAAACAATGGGCGGCCTTATCGCTTATAGCGATCTCTTCCAGGCAACCCGGTGTCCATGAATGTCGTAGTGGCCTTTTAGTTTTGCTGTTTTAAACCAAATTGATTATATTTGGTTTGGTTAAGTCCAAGCGCGCATTATCTTTATCACCAACGTGCTACGTCAATACTGGTTCAAAATATGGCAGTTTCTTACCTAATTGAACATTATAAAACTACGTGTTAATGTTTTTAAGCGGGGTAATTTTATTTGATTTTGGTTTTTCCAACGTTTCGGCCGCTTTTCAGTGGCCGTGATCACGGAAGGCAAAGATGTCAAATGTCAACGAGTATTGTTAAAGTTTTATTTAGCCTACCGCTAACTTGTTCTTTTTAATTATTTATTTTTAATTTTGTTTATGGTTATTATTTAAACGAAACGTCGGAACAACCAAAATCAAATAAAATTACCGCGCTTAATACCGTTAAAACGTAGTTTTATTATGTATACAAGTCGCGAAAACTTAAGAAAATATTGATTGAACATTAATATATTTCAGCATAAAATCAACCTGCAACATTCCCGGCTGCAATTTCACTAGTGAATCGTTATTAGAATTCGAAAATCATTATAATGCCTCGCATAGGTATACTTGTGGACAATGTAAGAAAGTTCTACCTTCGCCACATCTCCTCGACTTGCATATACAAGAGAAGCACGATTCTTTCTTCGCTGTTATGGCTGAAAGAAAACCTTCTGTAAGTTTAAAATTCTGCCATTAGAAACATTTCCAGTGCCGTTGCTAAAAGTTGAATTTTGCACCAAAACTTACTTTGTGGGAAGAGAAATAATAACTCAGAAATTAGGTCCATGAATGAGCCGCGCTTTTTGGATTTTTGACCTAGCGACAGCCCTTTTTCTTTTTTAAATTCTCGAGTTCAGCGGACAGGCAGACGGCCCACCTGCTGGAAAGCGGTTACCATCGCCTATGGCCATTTGTAACACAAGAGGCTGACAACGACCACAAGGACCGCCGTTTTCCCGTTTCACTTGCTTGCGAGCGTTATAATCATAAACTCAAGTGGAACGGATTATGGAGCGTTGATGTCATTAACGACGAAACGTACACCAATGTCATTGTTTGGTTTGAAAATCTAGGCCTTGTCAACGACCACGAAAATTATGACGTCATTAGTGACGTTTCGCCACGACCATAACGACCGTGGACGCTACGTGGAACGGCGACTAAAGAAGTGGTCAAACTTACTCTAACTCAATATGAATAAAACCATTTAAAACATATTTTTAAACTTAAATCAGTCGATAAATTGAAAGCGCTATTTAGCTCCTTTTCAACTTCGTAATTTTCATAAAATTAAAAAGGAGCTAATTAAGACTTTATTGATTGATTTATTTATGTACTGATTAATTTTACAGTATTGCTGCTACATAGAAGAATGCAAACAAAAATTCCAAACTCCAGAAGAACGATGGGAGCATTGTGTTAGGGACCACAAACTACCAAAAGATTTCAAATTCGAACAAAAACCGAAGGCACGTAAAAAGAACAAAGACAAACCACACAAGACGAAAAAGACTGAAAGAACGCAAAAGACTAATGAAAAGACCGAGTTTGAAAATCTAGATTCTATGGAAATGGACAGCAGTGAAAAGAAATTCGCTTTTAATAATTGCAAACAGAAAACTTTTAAATATACTGGTCACAAGTTTACAAAAAATGAATCCTGCTCTAAGAACGTCAATATAGATGTTATAATGACTGAACTGAAAGAAAATTTGCCAGAATAAACAATAGATTCAAAAAAAAAAATTTTTTTGAAAATTCACTTATATTTTATCATTTTCTACTCACGAATACCAACATCGTTCTAGCATTAAATTCTCGATGCTTTCCAAGCGTCCGCCCCGTATCCTTTTTACTCTTTCCACTCCACTCCACTACTCCACTTTCTATGACCTTCAGTATATCTTGGGCTTCCTTCAAACTGTTTTTTATATTACCTGAAGCAAAGCAAACTGCTTGGCTGCGGAGGCAAAAGTGCCTACAAAAATGTCTGCAAAAACGCTTGAACTAATAAAGATCCAAAACAAGGGATGTGTACTTTGTTTTTCAATGAAACAATATTTTTTTCATCAATAAAATGTTTTTTTTATTTTTTATTGCAGAAGTTCAGCAGACAGGCAGACGGCCCACTTGATGGAAAGCGGTTACCATCGCCTATGGACATTTGCAACACCAAAGTTGCTACAAATGCGCTGCTGCTCTCTTAAGGGAGACTGGAACCTGGTCACTAATGCCGGAACATAACGAAAGGTTGTTATGGCGGCATACTCTAGACCGGGGATGGTCGCCATCCAGTCGGGCGAATGCCCTACCACCTGGCAGTATTAATATTAATGTCTATACGGGCAGGAATGGAGAAAGAATAGAATTTCCTGCGGCCGGGTGGCCTGTCGTAACAATGTAAGTACGTCGCTATTTCTTCAATTAAAATTTTTCTTTCTTTATGCTTTTACACAAAGAACCATTTTTAATTAAATTTCATACATAAGCACTTTAGGGATCATAATAGAAGATGTAATACATATCGCCCTGAAAACGCAAGACCCCGTGGAATACAGAAGCACGGTTCACGCCAGTGAAGCCACAAGACATCGGCCAATAAAATATAATACATAAATTAAGATCAAAATCTTTCAATTGCTAAAAATAAAACGGCACTCAATTTTAATTCGAAGCTCTTTATTATTAACATGACTTGATAGCTTTTTGGCTAGCATCCAAAAAAACTAAATATTTTTAAAGCGAGAATGTGAAACTAAAAAAAAAACAAAACAATTTCGATTTCATAAAATTAAAAGTTTAGTTACAGCAAAGTTAAATATTGTTTTACCATGAAAAACAGTTTAGCACGTAAAACAATTGTCAAGTAAAAATTTTAAGAACAGTAATAAAAAGAAACAATATACAATTATATCTTATATTGTTGTAATACATTGATAACCTATACACCTAGAGTTGTGATAAACGTAACTCAATAAATACTTATAACATACTAATTATAATTAGTTAAGGACTACACACATCTACCTATATAACTTCGATGAATATTTAAATAAAAAAAAACATTTATGTATTGTCTTTACATATAATTTGTTTAGGTTAAGCTATAATATTCTGTAATGTATAAATGTTTGTGTTTTGGTATGTTTTGTAATCATAAGGCATGAATGAAGAAAGATATAAATAAAAATTAATCAAGTGTGGTTACATGTTCTGTATCATAAAAGGATCAACATCTAAATATATTATTGGAGTTTACTTCTTAGGAATCGTTTTTCATATATGTATGGGTCCCCCCCGTATGGCAATTTTATAAGGAGTAAAATGCTTGTATCATTTCACTAAAAAGCGTTTTTTTTTATTATATAATTTCAAATTTAAGTGCAACGAAATAAGACCTAAAATAATATCCGTCAGTGTAAGATACGGTGTTTTGTAATTAAAAGGTCTTGTAATCATCCTTGTTTATTATTTAATATCGAACTATAGTTTTCAAATCATGGTACCGCCATCTCTTGTTCAGATCACAATACACATTCTTGATACATACATATTCCTTCTCTTTTTGTATAATAGTATGTATGTATATCTATCTCTGTCACCCCAATTTTGCCTTAGGGCTTTGAAGACATCACCATTTTGTCGTCGGATTCATTTGTGGTGTTAAAAAGACAGACATGTAAGAAATAATAAGATTTTTGGCATGCAGAGTGAGTTTTTGAAACTAACTAAATGGCTGTTGCCCTGAAAAGTGATTGCTATTGTTTGAATGATTGGTTGTGGGGGTTTCAATTACCTGTGCATATATGACATTTACTTCTGAAGCCAAGGCGGATTTTTAATCGACGAGGGTTTGGGCGAGTCTATCTAATTAATTAATTTATTTTTTATTATTCGACAAACCTATACACAACAACTGAAGGCACCAAAACTATACTATTACTCCAGCGGTTTCGTATGTACTTTATATCCGGGGGTTTTTTTAACTTTCGGATTACGCACGTACAATCCTGCGCGCAATGCGTCGGAGATATGACACAGATATTTTTCTTAATCTTTACAAGGAAATAAATCAGGCTAAAACACTATGGAAGGACCATAGTGTTTTACTTATAATCGTTTCTTACATTTAAAGAAACTGCTCAGCAACTGATTAGTGAAAATCTTACCCATAAACTCCTCTTTAGTCGAATATCTTGGGTACAACCTACGTTAATCATTCAAATTTCATTTATCTGTGCTCCTCTTAGGTAAACAACAGGTAATACACGTTTACAATTGAAAAAAAAAGATATTAATTGATTAGGGTCTGATTCTGATTCTTTTACTTAGGAGATGCCTAATCATTTCTTAACGAGATTATTATAAGTAAGGCCGTATAACAACAGATGAGTGGAATTCCCTTTGATTTTCAAACCAGCAAGGCTTAAGGACATTTTCAAATACCAAAACTCACTTTAAATCGTTAAATCATAGAAGTTAGTGAATACCTATTTCGTACTGAATAGTATGTGCAGTCCCTAACATATATAGAAAGACAAGATTACTTCGCTTTGCCCTGTGCGGCTACAGCAGCCATGGCTTTCTTGACCGTTTCCTCGTCCCCTAAGAACACCATGGAATCAACGGGCTTCATATCCTCATCTAGTTCATAAACGAAGGGAATACCGGTCGGAAGGTTTAGTTCCATGATAGCTGCCTCACTAAGCTCTAGAAAATAAAACAATACATAGGTTTTTAAGAGATTAGTGAAAGCAGATGAATCAAAGTGGTTGTCAGAATCATAACAAATGGAGATTCATCGCCTCTGCCTATCCCTAGGGGAAACAGGCATGCTAATATGTATGTATATAGGTTTGAAATTGTAGCAGCGAGATGTAGAGGTTAAATAATACTTCAGATGGCAGAGAGTAGTATTCACTGTCGAGGGCTGATGTGAACTGATTTATTTTGGAAACGGCAACCTTAAGTACAAATATTAACAAGTCGTACTGCTAGTACAATGTATAGCACAGTGTGTGAGCGGGACGGGTGATGTGCGAGCGAAATAGAGCAACTATTAATATGTGCGCTCCCGCGCTGCGCTAGTCAGTAGTTCGTTGTCCGCTGCGATGACTAGACGTATGCAGCTCCCATAATATTAAACTTCTTTAATGACGTAGTAAACTTTAGTACAGTATAGAAAAAAAAGTGTCACCTTCCTTGCAGCCTTTTACTGTCACGGCTGCATGTGTATATTAAAATTGGTGCACATACACTTTAGCACCACTGCTAGAGGAGGTTAGATAGAAGTATGATATTATACTTTTTTTAATTAATAATAAAATCGACCAAGTGCTTGGCATTGCACGACCTATGAAAGAGTCCATAAAGATGATAAATGTCCCCTATTTTCATCATTTGCCTATTAAAACTCGTTCAATCTACTTATTTTAAATCTATAATATAATAAATCTGTAAATAGTTCGAGTTTCTCCAATGCATTTGAAAACGTGAAAAAAAAAACAGGGGGCTAATTCGACCCACCAGATTCCGGAAAATTGAACTATTATTAAAATAGACTAATATTGCCATCTTTCTGATTACAAAAAGTGCTGTCTTCTTTCTTCGGGGTTGGTATACACCTCTTCAATAAAATTCCAAATAACGTGTTAGATTTGCCCTTCATTAAATTTAAAGTTAAATTGAAAAGTACCTTGCTTAAAATATGATACTACATTAACGAAGAATATTTAAATGACAAAACTGTGTTTACATACATAGCTGCTCTCCCCAGCCTTTTATACTATTTTCTGTATAACTTTTATATTTTACATAACATGTAAGGAATGCATGGAGATTTGTCGCAGTAGGAATTCTTAGTATGTCATTATTGCGACGGTAACAATTTTTTTTTTGTTAGAGCCTGAGATATAAATAATTATGATGATTTTTTTAAATCTATATGTGATGCTGGGGAGTTTCTTCCCGCTTTTTCTCCTATAAACAGCGATAACACATTGCGAAGCAATGTACATAGAATAGGAAGTACATTTAATTTTGTCGTACATGTACGACCTTCCAAAAGTGTTCCCCAGTGGAACTTATTTTGAATAACAACTTTTGAATTTAAATATACATACCATCTAAATGCTTGACGATTCCCCGAAGACTGTTTCCGTGAGCGGCAATGATGATCTTCTTTCCTTCTTTAATCTAGAATTATAATAGAAGGTTATTAATTACTATTTATTAGCGCATGTGAATAAAGAAATATCAGTTTCAAGGAACGAAGTATAAGTTCTCACAATGAAATCCCGAAATCCATTTTTTTTGCTATGCCATTGATAGAAAATGACTTATATGGGTTTAGTGTTAATTTTCATTAGTAATAGCGGAACATAGGTCGGCAAAACTATAATTAGAGAAATAAAGTATAAGAGTATGAAAGAGGACAGTTGTTTATGAACATATTTATTATGAGCATACCACTCTTTCTATAATGCCGATTTAATTAATAAAGTACAATTAATTATAGCTCATGATTCTTGCACAATAATTAGCCGTCCTAATAGGTTACTATGACATGTACTAACGACCAAAGCTGAGGCGAGAATGCCGTTCAGAGCTCCGCCCGCTGCCTTTTATATCCAAACAAGCTAAGTAGTAATTACAATTACCCGTAAATAATATCTAATTGTTAATCCAACCCATAGTGTACCTCTGGGATAATGTTGGTGTGACTATGTTATATAGAGGTAGCAATCGGTTCAATGCGTTATTTGTGTTGCAACATTATTACTAATTTTTAATGATGTTAAAGATTGTCAGATAACATTATATATGGTTGCACGCATAATTATATTAAGATTTCTAAAAGAAATAGAAGGAATGGTAATACAATTATATCATGTAAAACCACCTCCTATACATAACTTAGCAAGTGGAATAAAGGAGACTGCATGCGACATTAATAGCACCATAATAGTGGTCATCAGATTAAATTCTTTCTTTGAATATTGTTAACAATTTTGGTCTAGATACTTATATATCATCAAATTAGTTGAATTCGTGAAATTTGAACAGTTGTGTGTGCCCTGCATACTAAGAAACAAGGAGAAGTCATCACTTCACTACATAAAGGTACCGTGCAATCCTTTATCCGTGCAAGAACGAAGAAAGAATACAATTTCCTGCGTTGGGGCGGCCTGTCGTAAGAGGCGACAAAACAACCCACAGCCAGGTGGTAGGGCATTTGCCCCATGGATGACTACCACCCCTGGTCTAAATTATGTCGCCATAACAACCTCGAGTTGTGTTCCGGCATTAGTGACCAGGATCCAGTCGCCCTTAAGAGAGCAGCAGCGCATTTGTAGCACCTTTGGTGTTGCAAATGTCCATAGGCGATGGTAACCGCTTTCCATCAAGTGGGCCGTCTGCCTGTCTGCTGAACTCCTGCAATAAAAAAAAATTAAAAAATCCTTCCTTTATAACTGCCTGTATTTCCCTGTGTTCTATGTAGCTATATTTTCCAACATTGTCGTTTTAAATCAACGGGGAATATAAGTAAACAATTACCAATTCACATAACCAATATATATACATACACATACATACATAACTTCACGCCAGTTCCCTTGCGGGGTAGGCACGAACAACAGAGTGCCATTTAGGCTTATTCTTACACACCTCACTTGCCTCTTTGACATTCATAACTCTTGTCATGCAAGCTCGTCTGTTCTTAAGGCTCCTGACATCACCTTCTGCTAGTACACGATCAATTTGATCATGGAAGGTGTGTCGTGGCTTTCCACGACTTCTGCATCCATCCACTTTTGCATTGTATATCTGTTTAGTCATTCTTTCATCATGCATTCTTTCCACATGCCCGAACCACCAATATATATATAACGGCTAAAAGGTTATAAACCAGATGCATTTGGCCATAGTCACTAACATTATCCTAGATGGAGCAGGGACATTACAATATTACAATAATTTACCATACTAACACAAATAAATGGACAGTAAGACATGGGAACAATTAGAGAAAATATTCCTTACTTGAGGCACAATAACATTGTTCCAATATGGTAATGTTCTTTCGATGGTGAGCTTCAGGCTCTCAAACATTGGAAACTCTTCAGGCTTTGGGTCGCCAGCATAGCGAGGGTCATTCACAATTGTCTCGTAGTAAGGATGGTCTTTCTCCATTGCTGGTGGGGGCACGTCGAAGCTGCGGCGCCATATCTGGACCTGTTGAGATAATTGTGTAAAATAAAATTAAACAACAATGAAAACTAATTGAGTATGACAAAACAATCCACAACCTTGAGTTGTGTTCTAGCATTAGTGGCCAGGTTCCGTGCCCCCTTTAGAGAGTGGCAGTACATTGGTAGCACCTTTGGTGTTACAAATATCCATAGGCTAATGGTGGTAACCGCTTTCCATTAAGTACGCCGTCTGCCTATCAGCTGAACTCAAGTAATAAAAAAAAATTAAAACAAAAAGTGATAATGAAAGTGTACCTGTGCTTCACCATACTTTGCAGCAGTCTCAGCCTTGTTCAAGCCAGTGAGACCACCATAATGCCTCTCATTCAGTCTCCAAGTCTTCTCAATGGCGATATCAGGCTGATCAATTTCTTTCAGGATGGAGTTGAGTGTGATTTGAGCTCGTTTTAATACAGAGGTATGAGCAACATCAAACTTGTAGCCTTCAGCTTTCAATGCTTTGCCTGCAGCTACGGCTTCTTCTCTTCCTGTAAATATTAAGCTCAATACCAATAAATAAAATATAAGTGACTGTGCATTGTTGTTGATGTTATGACTGGTTTGCAGGTAAGAACCACTGTTCAGGTAAGAATTGCTGTTATGTTTATGACAGTTACCACTGATGTTCTGCTTCTGATTATATGAGGGATGTTATGATTGGTTTGCAGGTAAGAACCACTGTTCAGGTAAGAATTGCTGTTATATTTATGTAGGTTACCACTGATGTTCTGAATCCAATTATACTTGTGTGTCAGTAGATGGACATAAAAATGAAATAAATGTTTTCTTAAAATAACTGACTTTTATTCCAGTATACTATACAAACTGGGAAAGTGTAATAGAGATGACTAGTGATAGGTGATAGGACCATGAATATTTACATATTACAATTTTTACTACATTGCAACTGTCGCATACACATTACAAGTGGTAATTGAAAAAATCACTTTGTGAAATAGAATCATATATTTTTCAATACTCCATTTAAAAGAAAGATTGTAAGAAAACTTATTCATAGCACACTGTTGCAAGTGGAAAAAGAAAAAGATAAGCATTAATGTTGCTATAATAAAATACAATATTATGTTGCAGTTCTCAATAGTGACCAAAATTTTAAAAAAATGCTAAAATTGAAGTGAAGTTATAAATATGTCTAATCAATAATGACCATTTTCTAGAATTTTCTCCACCTGCCGAGTGTCTCAAACAGGCTTTTTAAACTGCTCAATAGATTTCAATGAAAATTTTATGGTTGAAAATAGAAACTTTATTCCAGATATTTAAAATATTTCATATCAATATTTTACAATAATTGAATGACATGAGTATAAAGTATGAGTCCAGAAGGAATGAAGCAGTAATCACAGGTAACATTATAATAATCTCTCCTTTGATTATTACATTGATCAAATATCTGTTAATCCTCTCTATATAATAATAATCAGCAAATATTTGAGAACTTAGTACTTAATAAATAATAATATTAGCCCATAAACGTCCCACTGCTGGGCTATGGCCTCCGAATATAGGGGGAACGGCCAGTTTACCCGCCACGCTTGTCCAAGGCGGGTTGGCAGGTTTGACACATCGGTTATCTTGATGTGCAGGTTGCATCACAATGTTTTCCTTCACCGTTGTTAGCAAGTGGTAATTGTGACAATATGCACATTAGATCAGAAAACTGACTATGTGGTGTATGCGTTCCGGTCAGGATCAAACCCGCGCCCTTTGAGTCTGGAATGCGTGCGTTACCCATTACGCTACCAAGACTTAAAAAGAAAGAAATAGGGCATTAATTTATATTAAATAATATCATGGAAGAAAAATACAAAGAATAACTATGGCATGACCCAGTAAAATATATCATTAGTCTTTCTGGCTCCCATTGTGATTGTTATAGAAATTCAACTAAAACTTGATTCTAAGTTGTAGTGGGGTTTTTATATAAACTTCTATAGACTTGGTACCAAATATGGCGAAGTATGTTACGAGTTACATTTTTATTGGGTGATTGTTATTCCTCCGCCTTCTTCTTCTAAGTTATAATAATCCTAAAATAAAAAGCTCGATTTGACACTTGAATATCTATAGAGCATAACTTTGAATGAAATAAACAAAACTGAAAGCCAATAACAATTCATTTATTAAGTAGATAATATACATATTTTGTTACTGGTGTTATATAATGTTATAAAATATCATCATCATCATCCGAGCATTAAATCCCGGTTACGTTCTGAGCGTTCACTTTGCAGCCCACAGTTCGGTTTTCTACTTTTTCTACTTCATTTCGCACGGTCTTCTGCATCCCCCATTTTGAGACCATTGGTAGGTTTGTCATCCTTCATAATATATAATGTTATAAAACATATTTCAATTATTATTTTCCTCCAAATAAAGAAATAACATGGAGTTTTATTAATTCTGTTATCTTGTATTAAAGTATGATGAAGTTCCAAAAGTGGCTATGTTCTAAGCCATTTTATTTATAATTTAGTGTTGGTGCCAAAAGGTTGTTGCAATTCATTAATTTGATTCAATTAAGGAAAAAAACTATGTAAATATTTATTCCAAAATCTTAAATTATTTTATATTACATTTATACTAAAACACTATATAATCGTATATATGTATGTATATATATATATATATATATATATATATATATATATATATATATATATATATATATATATATATATGTATGTATATATATATATATATATAATATGGGTGAAATCAATTCGTCAATAGATTAATTGTGGTGGTGATAAATACATGCGATATGTGAAAGGCAATGTAAGACAAAACTTTCATGCTCCATATTGATTTTGTGAGGTGTTTGTGTGATACAAAAGTAATTAAGTTAAAATAAATCTTTTATTTGTTTATTGCACAAGTTCAGTAGACAGGCAGACAACCCACCTAATGGTAAGTGGTTACCATCACCTATGGACATTTGCAACACCAATGTTACAAATGTGTTGCTGCTCTCTTGAGGGAGTCTGGAACCTGGCCACTAATGCCCGAACACAACTCAAGGTTGTTATGGCAGCATACTCTAGACCAGGGGCGGTATCACCTGGCAGATTGATTATGAAGTCATATAATTTTAAACAGATTTCCCATGATAATTGGTTAATGATTTGGAAGTTTCAATACCTAAATATGTCGTAATGATAACTGTAAAATCGGGCTTTTTATGTTGTGATTACTATAGTATTTAATAAACTGCTCAAGTTATACATATTGCACCTTTTCCCCCCTTTTTGGTATACAGAAGACCAAATGATTATTTCTGAAAATAATAACTAAATTTTATTTATCCTACATTTATACGAATGTTTAGATCTGTGTAATTATATCACATATAATTCTTAACCCCATAAGATCATTACTTCACCTTTATCACTAAGGTCAGCGTCGTACCAGCCGCAGAACAGATTCTTCTGATTCCATTCACTTTCGCCGTGGCGAACCATAACAATTTTATATTTTCCGGGCATTCTGTTATGTGGTTTTATTTAAAAAGTCCAAATTAAACCGGCAATTAATACACTTATTTTAAAACGCTTTTATTTTACTGACGTATATGACCTTTTGTAACCTTTTGAAGGTCGTATCGATTGACATGAACTATCAATACAAACATTTTATTTGATAATCGACTAAATAAAGGGTGATATTAAGCATAATAAAAAAAAACCAGTACAGGATTAAAATAAATAGTTATAAAATATAGATTGATTTAATAAGTATATATTGTGTTCGTTTGGAAAGTCCTTAGAGGAATTACCACAACATTAATTTGTGAGAAAGTCTCACGTTTAATACAAGAACTCAGTTGCTTGTTAGATAGACTACGTTTAGCCTGAAATAACGGGCTTTAAGGGTAGCTTTTGCCCTCGGATCAATATAAAAAATATTATCTTATGTTTGACGTTTCATAAATCCCTGATACTGGATTAATGTAGAAATGATGGTAAGCCATATGAAAAGAAAGAAAAGAAAGAGTTTGATTTGATAATCTCGTCCCCAATTCATTTATTTCCTAAAAAAATAAAACTAGAAACTAGAAAAAGAAACCACAATTTTAGCACTATATAATTATAATGTTTAAACATTCTTAGGTGTTTACTTTGTAAGATAATCAAACCTTTAAAAGGAATAATTAAAGATTAAATATTATAAACTGTTTGCTAAACCAACGAATAAAATTGCAATTGTCGTTTAAATTTAACCACAAAAAAGTTTTTTAAAAATGGCACCAAGAAAGAATGACAATTCTGATAAAACCAAAGAGCGGGTTGAAAGAGTTTCTGTAAGGAAAACTAGACGAAATAAATCTCCAACAGTTCTAAAACTAGCCATACCACTCACAAGTAAGTGTTTATAAATTTGCAGCTTCAGCAAAATGTTATGTGTTACTTTTATGATTATTTTCTTATTTCATTATATTAAGCCTCTCTTACTAGATCTATCAATGATTGTTGAGGTCCTCTTGAGCTCCATAAGTAAAAATTGCAACTTAAATTTTACATTATGTGTTTAGCTTCATTTCTACATGTGTTTATTAAATATACAGGCTGAATTTTTCAAGTGGGCCAGGGCCAAATCCTAAACTATATGAAATAGTACAAAAGGATACCACCCCTAGTCAGGAATAAAATGTTCAAAGTGGAAGTATTTTTTAGCCCTTGTATTATTTTTTCTTTTTATTGTGGCCTGCCCAACAGACACATGGCCCAATTGATAGAAAGTATTTACTATTGGCTAAATATGTCTGCAAGACCAGAAGTAATACCAATAAATTGCCAGCCCCTAGGATAGAATAAGGTAAGGGGATAGAGGAAATATCAAAGTGAGAGGGAAAAGTTGGCGATAAGAATTTCTTTTCCGAATTTTCAACTTATAGTAATCATAGTTATTGCTATAACTCAGGAATACTGATTTGTAAAGAACAAGGTATTAGAACAATTTTTGTATGATCTATAATTCTTGCTCTATATATTTTTACTATATCATTTAGCATTTGGTTTACTTGTGATACTTTATTTGCCTAAAATTTGAATCAATTTTCAAAATTAAAAATTTATTTTGATCTCTTTAGAAAGTGGGTAAAACTGATGTACACATGTAGATAAACAAAATGACAACAAAAGGATTGAATTTTTGAAAAAGTAGATATGGAACCTTAAAGAGGGGTATAACATTTAGTAATAGATAATGTTCTAGGTCAGTGGTTGTCAAAGTACGGATCCAGAGCCGCATGTGGCTTTTTGGCTCCTTAAGTGCGGCTCTGGCACAAATATCAATGGAAGACGCAATAATAAATCATGACTAAAATTAAAAACAACAACATACAAACCTGACTTATTCAAACTTTCCAAGGAGATGCAAACATGTTGTTCGCATTAATATATATTTATTAAGTACGAAATTTAGTTTTATTTAGTGTGCTACTTATTTAGAGTAATAAAAGTTTACTAAACAAGCAGATTAGGCTCCCATTTTTTTTTAATTATTGGAATGTTCATATTTGGCTCTTTGGCTAATATGTTTACCAACCACTGTTCTAGGTTTACTGCAAGAACTTGTTAACTGCCATGTTTATGTATTTCAGATAATGAATTCTTGCAGTAAACCAAATAATATATCCACTTTTAATGTTTATACAAAGGTTCTGTTAAAAATGTGTTATTCATAATGGCTTTAATAAGGCAATTACGAATGTAATATTTTGATAACATTTTTTTTAACAAGGCTATAACTATCATATAAATGTTATGCATAATGGGGTATATTTAGTTTATTGTTTAATCATATGTGAAGTACATAAGTGCTCATATCGACAACGTTCAGAACCTTCACTCTATGATAAACCATAGAAATTGATAAAAAAGTAAAACTACAATATCCTGTGTTTGTTATTTTCATCTATTACTCATATGACTCATAATATGTATCAGTTAAAACGAACATTATAACTATTTACTTGTGTACACTGGTGCTTTAGATATAAGGGAAATTAACATATAAACTAGCTTACTAGCTGTAAGTGCCTCTGATTTCGTATACCTAGTCTTGCCATAAATATTGTAACAAAGATTTTTTTTTTCTATAGCATATCACATAAGTTTTACAGTGTGTTAGTTTAATACATAAATATAAAACAATTTAAAATATAAAAAGCTTATTCAAAGTGGTCTCCATTGGCTGCAATACAGTCCTTTAAACATTGAGGCCAGTTATCAATAGAAGTACACACTCTTTCCATGGGAAAATTTTTAACTGCCAATTGTATGGACTGTTTTAGGGATGCAAATTATCATGGGGTTTAGAGCAAGCTGTACTCTCTAAAACTGACCATAAATCATAATCCAGCGGATTAAAATCGGAACTAAACGACGGCCAGTCTTCAGCTCCGATGAAGTCCGAAACGTTCATTTCCAACCAAGACTGCATGGACCTAGCTTTATGACCCGGTGCCGAGTCTTGCTGGAAGGACCATTCTTGGTTATTTAATATGGTGTTGTTAAGGGGCTTAGCTACCTTCTCAAGAATGGTATCTTGATACACTTGTGCTGATGTTTAGCCACCTTTTTCACAAAAATGTGGCTCAGTCACTCCCTTCTTACCTAATACCCCACCAAACCATCACTGAAGACGGATAATGCCAAGTGGTTTTGGCAATTGTCTCGTGATGTTAACCTGACACTGCCTAAGGAATTCTGCAGAGACCGAAACAGGTGAAAATCTGAAGGTGCAAGGTCAGGACTATATGGCGTATCCATTAACACCTCCCAGCCAAAGTCTCGTAATTTTTCCTGAGTGGCTAAAGATGTGTGAGATCTAGCGTTATCATGGTGAAAAACCACACCCCTTCTGTTGATTAATTCCGGCCGCTTTCTCTCAACTTTTTGCTTTAATCTCATCAGTTGTTCGCAGTACAATTATTATTCAGAATCGATGGTCCTGCCTGGCGGTAACAGCTCATAATGAATAATGCTCTTCCAATCCCACTCATATAGCATCACCTTGTTGCGAGTTAACCCGGGTTTCGCCACAGTCTGTGAAGCCTGACCGGCCTTTGACCACGATCTTTTTCACACGTTCTTGTCGTACGTGATCCACTTTTCATCACCAGTTATCAGCTTCTTCAAAAATGGTTCGGTTTCATTACGTAGTAATAAAGAATCACAAATGAGTACACAGTTCATTAGGTTTCTTTCAGTGAGCTCATGAGGCACCCAAATATCGAGCTTTTTTGTGTACCCAGCTTTTTTCAAATGCGCCAAAACCGTTTTGTGGTCAATTTCCAGTTCTCCAGCTACATCGTAACTACTAATATGCCGATCTTGCTCCACTTTTTCAAAAATGGCGTCAATTTTGTCCGTAACAGGGCGACCAGAGCGACGTGCATTTTGATATCAAAATTTCCGGATTGAAAACGCTTAAACCAAAATTGCACTACTCTCACACATACTGCATTAGGTCCATTAACATCACAAAATTTTTTCGCGGCTTGTGTTGCATTTTTACCTTTTTTATAGTAAAATTTTAAAATGTA
The DNA here is from genome assembly GCA_019925095.2 of Dendrolimus kikuchii. Classification (NCBI taxonomy): domain Eukaryota; kingdom Metazoa; phylum Arthropoda; class Insecta; order Lepidoptera; family Lasiocampidae; genus Dendrolimus; species Dendrolimus kikuchii. The sequence goes on along the minus strand of CM034406.1, from coordinate 4,399,538 downwards.
TCGAATTTCTTCATTAGATTCACTCATTTTAACAATAAGAAAAGAAATGAAAATCACACATTTTCCTAATTTGGATTTGGAATTGTCTGTCTTCTTTAAAATTAAAACTTTTTAATGATACCAAAACCAGCCAGATACAAATGGTATAGCCAAAGAGATCTTATTACAAGTTCAAACATACTATATGCGAACAGACTTTTCCCCAACCTATTATAAATAAATATATATATATATATATATATATATATATATATATATATATATATATATATATATATATATATATATATAATATCTTTGTTTTAAATTGATAATGACAATGTCTTTATAAAAAATTTAAAAACTGTTAATCTGTCTTAATAAAATTTTATTCTTCTTCCACAATATACAACTACGTGTATATTCAAGAATGTGGGGGGAATACTGATGAAAAATAAGGTTAATGTACTGGTATAGAATGTTTTGCTCCTTTGGAATGTATAAATATATAATATTAGGCAGCAGAATGAAAGTGATCTCATGATCAACTTGCCTAATACACCACCTATAACATTCAAATTATTGTATTTTATTTACAGGTACAAGAGGAAGAAAGTTATTAAAAAAGCTTCCATTGAGTAAAGAAGAACAAAGGGCAATGGCTGATGAAGGTATGTAATTATACTATGACTGATTACAGAGGCATACCAATTTGATTAATAGGAAAATTGACTACCTTTTGATTTTACCACTCAATAAATCAACCAAAATTTTACATGCAGTATATATTATGAATTTAAAAAATATGTCAATATGTAAAGATAACTGGCATCATCGTATAAAGGACTGTATTGCAGCCAATGGAGACCACTTCGAATAAGCTTTTTATATTTTAAATTGTTTTATATTGATGTATTAAACTAACACACTGTAAATCTTATAAATGTTATTTGCAATAGAAAAAAAATATTCTTTGTTACAATATTTATGGCAAGACTAGGTATATTATTTATGTATATAATCTGAGAAATGCATTTAATATGCATTTCTCTTATCAGATTCAACAGTCGATTGCAAATGGCTTACAATAAAAGACCTCGCGCTATGAAAACTACTTTGTGGTTTAGTGAAGTAGTGGCAAATACAATAGAATACATTATATTACTTTGTGATGTTTAAAATAACATTTTCAGTGGCCAAAGTACAATTAGTACCTGGCATGAAAAAAATTGTAGTAGAGGAACCACAACAGATTGTTGCAAAAAGGACTCGAAAGAAATCCCAAGCGATTATGTCCGAATTCTTTACAAACGGTGATGATTCTGACAAAAGGACAAAAGGTATTTTAATCTACTCATAATAAAGTTGTTTTGTCGTAGTCCATGTGAAACCTTCCTAGATTAGGCTCATAAGACTGCGCAACACTTTATTTTTTGCCTTTATTATAGAATTGTAAACTGAATCTAAATTACGTTTTTTTTCTTTATCCCTGTTAACCATATTCAGCATGTCTTTTGACGCCAAGGCCTCCTCCATATTTTCCAACCACTTTTTGTCCTTGCTATCTTCTTTAATTCTTCTTCTCCCTTCAAATTCCCCTATCTTATTGTTTAATTTTTTTATGTTGCTGTGCTCTCCTCTTTCCATTGATGGGTTGCCATTCTGTCAGTATTTCTATCGTAAGCGACAAAACGAGCCACAGTCAGGTGCTAGAGTATTTGCCCGTCAGGATGGTTACCAGTTACCACCCCTAATCTAGAGTATGCCGTCATAACTACCTTAAGTTGTGTTCCGACATTAGTGGCCAGGTACCGGTCTCTTTAGAGAGCGACAGCACGTTGTTAGCGTCTTTGGTGTTACAAATATCCATAGGCGATGGTGACCGCTTTTCATCAGGTGGGCCGTCTGCCAATCTGCTGTATTCATGCAATGAAAAATAGATTTAATCATTTATTTGTAGTTTTCCTCTCAGATATGTCTCAATATTATGATGGATTGGATAATTAATTTTAGTGTATTTATATATTATTATTATATATTCAATTATATACTTATATTTGTTCTTTTTCTAGATAAGTACCCATTTTTGGATTAGTTTTATTATTCTATTGTATATTGTTTGACCTTTAAATCTTTGGAAATACTGTAGGATACTTTATATAAATAAATACCTACAATAAAAAGTTTATAATTTTTGTCTGTTGGGGATTCACTTTAAAAGTATATCAATTGTTTTAATTTAAAGTATGCGGTAAATTATATGCTGATATACTAAGGGAGGCTCTAGCCCATTTAGCGCTCGTGTGCAAGCAATACCCTGGCGCCCTCTAGTAAGCACGCGGTCAAAATGGAATAATTGCAGTTGTACGGTTCAAAGTACAGCGTTTTGCTGACGGTGCGGTCTATTAGGCTACTTTATAAATATAAAGAACATTCATAAATACTTTGTGATCGAGTATCCACAAGTAACCTAGTCGTAACATACGACTTCAACGACTAGTAAGTTGAACTGGCAACTCCAGAGATCACCATCAAAACGCTAGCACTAAAAGAATAAAGCCCGGAAAGCAACAAGGTGTATTTCTTCAACAAGCATTAGCAATACAACAACAAATTATTGCCAGCATCCACAATTATAAGCAAACAAGTGTACAAACTGTACAACAGTGAACAGAAATTCGGGTGCTAATGGTGCCATTTTAAACGATGTCGGAAAGCAATAGGTACATGTTCAGAAAAAGAACTCTCAAGAAACCGAGTCAAATAGTAACTGTATAGATACTGTTGTTTCATTTTCTCTTATGTCACAATTTGGTACGTGGAATAAAGAGGGATATACAGGTTGGCCAAACAAGTAGTAAAGCGCTGTGTGTGCGCCGCACACCCTGCGCTGTAGGTGAACCCGGCACAGCAATTTACTTGATCTCTACAGATAAAGTTGCATACAATGTAGTTCTTTTAGTTATTTAACTAATTTATTTGCTCAATGTCTTCACTTTTTTATTATGGGATACATTCTCTGTCAAATTTGAGTTACTGAAAATAGCATCTTTTGTATATATAATTCAAAAACCGCAAGAAATATGACCTGTAGCGACGTTACTGACCAGCTGGATACTTCAATAAACTAGGCCTTCCACCGTGCTCGAAACCGATCTCAGTGGAAGAGAGCAATAGTTTACTGCCGTCAAAGTTACGGTCCTCAGCAGTGAGGAAACGACTTAAAAAACGAAGCGACTTTGAGTTGTATGAGATTTTGGAAGCTTTCAAAGTTATGTTGTTTACTATGATACTGTCGTTCCTAGATACTAATTCCTCCTTGTTAATTCACATAAGTAAATTTCATAAATGACTTTTTGTTCATTAATTTGACCTGGGTGTTAATCTACTGGTCCCAGAGTTGTCTGTCTTAGATTACCTAAGAAAAAAATTATAAGCTAGGAAATATATAAAATTTGTGTAGCCTATTATAAATGACAGTAATAGTCAACATGTTGTACGGTATAGAAGAATCAATGTTTTCTTTACAGTAAACAAGAAACGAACAAGAGGAATAACCAAAAAGACAGTTAATGAATCAAAGAACACCATTGGTGAGTCCCAGCATGTTATTTTTGCATATTATACACAAATTGAAATTTAATGTAGATCCTGTAAAAGTCGCCGTAAGCATTGTATATTTGTAATATGTTAAATAAGTGTAAGGATGTAGGTATTTATTGATAATAATGTAAAATATGCATTTTTTAATACTCTACACATTATACAAATATAATAACGGGTGTCCCAATGCCACTTGGAGGAGACGTACTTTAAATATTGTAGATGGGATATCTTGTTCAATAGAAACATTCCTTTATTTTTAAAAGTAATTAAAATGCACTAATTTTTTTTTAAGTTACTCTTTGTTTGAGATTATGGCTCCATTTTACAAAGTTCTTGCCTCATCTGGTAATCGAACCGACTAAATGTAAAAAAACCGAGTGTATTTTTTATGGTGATCATCATAGGAACTTCTAGAGGTATTCTTGCGTGTCTAAGTGTACTGTAAAATTTTAAAATATTTTTTAAATATTAGGAGAGTGGGAGAAGACTGAAAGACGAAATTGAATTGTCAAAATGTATTTTTTTTCCTTACAGCTACTAGAATGAAAGACATTAAAGCCGAAAAAGAACCTGAAGTCGAAAAAGAACCTAAAGTCGAAAAAGAACCTAAAGTCGAAAAAGAACCTAAAATCAAAACAGAATCTAAAGAAAAACCTAAAAGGAAACGTCCTTCAAAAAAATCAACTATCCGCGCTAAAAAGCAAAAAAAAAGTATTAAAAAAGCAAATATTCCGGAAAGTAATGAAACTTGTAACTTAGAAACAAATACGGAGTTACCTACAAGCAGCAGATTGTCAACAAGTTACTCAAATCTTTCATGGATTAAAGACATATCAAGTTCTAGTACCAGCAGTATGGTGGCTGTTTCTAGTTACGATTTAACAAGTATCTATAACAAAATCCCGGTCCTTAGTCTTCCTGATATCGGCATACAGTTACAAACTGGCATAAATAAATTAATTTCAAATAATTCCCAAATTATCTATAACCAGGAAGGAGATACTCAAAATGGGGATGATAATAAATCTAGTGATGATACTTCGTCAAGTAGTTCAAGTAGTTCTAGTAGTTCGTCTAGTAGAGAAAATACGAAAACTAGTTCGAACGTTGATATCGAATCTTTGGATTTAAGTAAATCGACCGATGGTAGTACTAAAAAACGTATCTTAAACACAATTACGGATTTAATTGAAAAAATTGATTTAACAGGTATCGAATGGAAATGCGATGTTGAAACGAACGAATTAGATTTTGATATACAACAAAAAATTATGAATATATTGGATTTAGAACGAAATATTACATCATCTTGTCGTCAGTTGATGAGGATTTTTGACGAAACTGACGATCTTCTTCAGGAAGACGACTATAATTTTGTCAAACCTGCAGAAGTGAATATGCAACCAAAATCAACCGGTAGTGTAGCTAATAAGGAAGTGACTAAAAATAAGATATTTAAAAATGTCGATACCAATATATCTAAAGGTGAAGCATGTAATTCTCTGGATAAGTCTGATTGCGAAAAAAATAAATATGTATCTGACGGTTATGATGATGACGCGTTGTCGTTATTCGCGGAAAGTATAGATATCGAATCATCGCGTGTTTCTGTCCAGGAACCAATATCGAATCCACGTGAGACTGAAACAGAAGAACAGGCGTGTACTCCATATATTCCTCGTTCTATAAACAGCCCACAGCCATCTACTTCAAGATTTGAATACCACCCAACAAAAATAGAGATCGAAAGTACTAGAAAAACCGTTTGCGAAAAGCAAAACGCAGACTCCACGTCTATAAATAAGGATCCTGATATTCCTATATCCAGTAGTGATAACGACAGTTTTTGCTACATACACGAAAATACGGCTCATGTTACTATGCCTGTAAATAATAAACCGCAGTTATTGTCGTCTTTTTATAGCAATACACGATATAAAAGTATACTTTTCAATGATGTTTGCTTCTTTAATGTCATAAATAGGTGTAATTTTGCCAATTGCCGCTTTCCACACACCGAACCCGACGTAATGAACGTCGTTGAGAGGTTGAAGACTTTGAGTGACGAGTATTTTATCAAAGAGTACCTTGCGATAAGACAATGGTCAACACTAAGACTTAAGTATGGCATTAAATTTGTTGAAGAGGGCATCCGAAGGAATCTGCCGAGGGTGTTAGTAGAGATGGTAATCGATTTCTCTAAATTTGCTGTTCCTACCGCTAACAAGTATTGGTCTTTGAAACTAGAAGTTGCAGAATCAGTTTTGCTATATTTAAACAATGTGGATCTAAGATCAGATACGATTCATCTCGATGATCTGTTTGTTTGCAATATTAATAATAAAACTCGTGTATGTGATGTTCTTATACAAACGATAGCAGAAACTCAGAATTTTTCAAGATTCAAATCGATATTTTTATACTTAACACATTTTATAGTAAAACACGGTGGTACTTTCCCGTTGGACGTAGCATCGAATTTATTGGAGAGAATATGCATTCTTCCAACCGAAACGTTGCTGTACCATGCATTATACGATATAATAACTCATACAGACAGTAATATATTCAAAAATAAAATGATTTCAAATTTCGAGAACAATATGAAAACTATGGATTTGGAAATGTTTGAGAATCTAGTGACTTTGAAGAAGCAGAGTTACATAAGTCAAGTGGCAGTGAGAAATCCTTTCGTTTACTCGGGTCAAGTGCAGGCAAATAAAGATATCGATCCGAACATAGGTTATAAGAACAAGGAGAGGTATACTTCCCCTGACACGACCAACAGAGATACTGTGGTAAGTGACTATGTTAGTTTTTTTTGTTGCTTGCAGTGGGTAAGCAGAAAAACGGTCCACTCGATGGAACGTGGTTAATGACGCCAATTCTATGCTAGCCTCTCGAATTGGATAGATGGGATCGCATATTGGGAAAGAGGAGGCATGGGGTAGAGGGGATGGATATGAACTAGAACTCCATACCATGCGAAACACGATTGTCAGAGCTAATATAACGCAGATACTACACAGATCACTCTATAATCATGATATGATTTCAGCATGGTTCTATCACGACAGATATTCTACGTAATATTATACAGTTCAGCCAAATTGAAGTACCAATGGTGTGCTTCCTCCTTCCCCTTTCCCATCTTACCTATTCTATCCTCTCTATCCCAGTCCTCCTGTCAGCTCCTTGTTGTCCTATCCTACTATCCTGTCCTAAACGCTGGAAACAAGTAATATAAGTAAATAACAAGAAGCTTGTAGTAGTGGAAAGCATACATGTAAGAATGTAGTGCCTAACATAGAAATAAGAAAATGTATACTAAATTAAGGAATTTTGGCCCAAATAATTTTGTATAATTTTGGAAGCAACAAGACATGTATTAGAATAAGTAAACATTGTAAAAATAAAAAAGTGATAAGCCCGAGCAATCTCGTCCGCTCGGAGAGAGGATTAAAAAAAAACGCTGGAAACACTATGGCTTCGCCTCTGCCGTTTTTATCCGTGCAGGAACGGAGAAAGAATACAATTTCCTGCGGCCGGGCAGCCTCTCGTAAGAGGTGACTTAACAACCCACAGCCAGGTGGTAGGGCATCTGCCCGACTGGATGGCTACCACCCCTGGTCTAAAGTATGTCGCCATAACAACCTTGAGTTGTGTTCCGGCATTAGTGACCAGGTTCCAGTCTCCTTTAAGAGAGCAGCAGCGCATTTGTAGCAACTTTGGTGTTGCAAATGTCCATGGGCGATGGTAACCGCTTTTCATCAAGTGGGCCGTCTGCCTGTCTGCTGATCTCCTGCAATAAAAAATAAATAAAAAAAATAATACAAATGTCTATAGAAGAAGTAACCACTTTCAATTAGGTGGGTCTTTTACCTGTTTGCCAGTTTCGCAATAAGATAAATAAAAAATAATTCATTTGTTTGTACCTTTATAAATCTTTATAAGCTACATATATTACTGTAATAAATTAATAAAATCCGTCCAGGAGTTTTTGCATGATAGAGTAACAACAAAGTAGTAGCAGTAGTAACATACTTTTTTTGAAGTGAAACTTCTATATAGACGGGGAGTATTAGGGATTTTTTCTGTCACAAAAAAGCGTTACGGCCGCGTGGAGGGGCGGCATAATTTTAGAATAGGCTATGGATGCGTTTTTTGGTTCCGGATTGAATTCAGTTTTTTTATTTGATAAAATAAAATATGTTTAAAAACAAAATGCATACATTAAAATGTACTTAACCTAATCGAGTCATAATTTGCAGTAAACCTGCGATAATACGAAATGTATTCTTTTTTTTTTATTGCAGGAGATCAGCAGACAGGCAGACGGCCCACTTGATGGAAAGCGGTTACCATCGCCTATGGACATTTGCAACATCAAAGTTGCTACAAATGCGCTGCTTCTCTTTTAAGGGAGACTGGAACCTAGTCACTAATGCCGGAACACAACTGAAGGTTGTTATGGCGACATACTTTAGACCAGCGGTGGTAGCCGTCCAGTCTGGCAAATGCCCTACCACCTGGCAAAATCTGGGACACATAGTAGAAATGAAACTTCAACGGACAAGTGGAAAACGAATAGCAACAGACAAGTAGCAAAACTAATCGCAACAAAATTTTAACTTGAAGTTTTGTGGACAGATTGGTAATGCAAGTACATTAATTCAATTCCAGTTTGCAAACCTGCCCGTAAAAATTAAAATTTTGTTGCAATTCGTTTTAACACTTTCGTTGCGATTCGTTTTTCCACTTGTCTGTTGAAGTTTCACTTCTACTATGTGTCCCAGCACACATTTGGGTTTTTTTTAAATACCTACTTGGATATAAAAGTTTTTTGTTATCTTGAATATTATAAAAATTTTAAAATGCCGTATCTGTACATTGAAGCTGTTTAAAAAATAGAGATCACTACTTTTTTTGGATTTCTTGTCTGTTTGTTCGGAACGCACGTAAAAACTAATGGGCTGTTTTCGATGCGGTTTTCGCTGATCGAAATCAAGATTTTAGACTTAAAATCTGCGCTAGTTTTTATTCTGGGAATCCCGTGTGAAATTTTCACGCAATGATTTAATGTGACCATACTGAATTTTTTTTCGAATTCCAATACAATTTATTCACTGATCAACAGCGAATTTTATGTAATGAAATGTGTGTTACTTTTTATTATCCCGGGAAAATTCCCGCGGGATTCCCGGGATAAGAAATATTACACGTTTCATTGCATACAATTTGCCACCGATCAGTGAACAAATCAGATTGGAATTTGATTTTTTTTAATTTAAATTTAAATTCAATTTTAAAAAAAGGGTACGAAACTAGAGTCCGTAGAGTTGTTAATAAAAAAAAAATATTCCGAGTGACCAATAAACATTTATACATACATACATAACTTCACGCCAGTTCCCTTGCGGGGTAGACACGAACAACAGAGCGCCATTTAGGCCCATTCTTACACACCTCACTTGCTTCTTTGACATTCATAACTCTTGTCATGCACACTCGTCTGTTCTTAAGGCTCCTGACATCACCCTCCGCTAGGACACGATCAATTTGATCATGGAAGGTGTGTCGTGGCCTTCCACGACTTCTGCATCCATCCACTTTTGCATTGTATATCTGTTTAGTCATTCTTTCATCATGCATTCTTTCCACATGCCCGAACCACCGGAGCATTCCTTTCCTTACCTTCACCCCGACACTCTCTTTCAGACCAACTCTCTTTCTTACTTCGGTATTACGAACGCGGTCCGCGAGCGTCACTCCGTAAACATTTATACATTGACCATAGTCTATCTATATATTTTATATTATGAACCAATGTATAGTGTATATTTTTTTAATTGCATTGCAGACCAACCATACAGAGCCAGTGATAAAAAGGACAATTGCATTCATACCTGAAATGATGGCGAGTTCACCGAGCAGTGACGAGAGACCTGTCAATAAAACCTCACCAAACTGGCAGAGGCCAAATCAATTTCAGAATATGTATATGGCTCATAGAGGATCTAGACCTTTGAAAAGGAATCCAACGGCCTTTGGCCCTATGTTGAGGCCGGCAACGCCTTTTGGGACACAAAGACCTATGAGGCCACCGATGCAACGACAAGTCATGTATCGACCAAGCCCGCATGTATGTAGATAGAATTGATTAAAAAAAACATATTTTTTAAAATATTCATTATACAAAAAACCAAACCACCGCGCTAGCTCTATTTTACTTACATAAAAACTTTTTTATATACAGGTTGAATTTTTTCAAGTGGGCTTTCAGGGTCAAAAACACTCAAAGGATCTTGAGGTCGATTTTCAAAATATAAACACTACCTGTATTTATCAATCAATCAATAACTCTTACCTATACTTCTATACTAATATTAAAACGCATATCAATTAAAACTAACGGTCGAATGCTGAAACGTCTCGCAAATCCGTCACTTAATTGAAGCCCTGTTAAATTTAGGCATCTCCCAAATCTAAATGGTGTACAGAAGCGGCACTAAGTTATTTGAGCGCGTGATTAGGTAAGCAGCCGGCAAGTTTTTACATTATGGCAACACTTACTTGAAAAAGTATTATATTCTTATAGTTAACTGAACTGTTTTATCTTACGTTAGGTTTCACGCAGATTTGATTGACTAGGTACAATGGTTGAGACTAAAATTTATACTGAAAAATATAACAGCATAACTATATTTTCGTTAAAAAAAAGTTTTTGAAAGTTTATTTTATACATATAATCGAATACAATGCCCAGCCCTCTGATCACCCGAAGAGTCAATCAGTCGTTTCGATAAATTTTGGTAGAGGCTCATGGCCTCAGGACCCCACGGTCCAAGCGTCTCGACAGCAAACGGCACAAACATATAACTCTTACAGAGGGTTGCATATTTGCGCCGCTTGAGTGATTCGGCTGTTTCCGCCGCTGAACCGGCTGATTTAGACGTGTTTGGTAAATGGGATGCGGCCAACGTGTCTACGCAAGTCGCATCCCACACCAAAGGCTTGCCACGCTGCCAGGGAATTAGAGTCATTCCGTCGGGACGCCTACCATCGTCACGTGCAATACCGTTCGGCTCCAATAAAGCCGGCACGTTAGCGGTGGCAAGCGCCCTCCGTAAGACATCATTCAAGGCAGCGTGGCGCGACCATCTGCCGGCACTGCGGCGGCAAGAAAGACCGTGGTATCCCGGGCCGATTACCTCTGTTCCACAGACGCATGTGTGTGGTGCACATATGCGAGAGCCCAAGCGCTGATTTATACCCAAAGAAAAGGAAGTATTATCCATTAATGTTCCTATGTTTGGGGAGGGGATAGTTTGGAGCCAGAAACCAGACTCTTTGCGGGTAACGGCAAGGATGCGGGCACGTCCTGTAGAGTTAGCGGAATTTAAAAGTTCTGTATTTAATCCTCTACAAATAGGTTCATCCCAGCATCGTTGCGAATTCAGGATCGTGGGAATGTCTTCACCAGGGCAGACCATTTTCCAGGCGTTTAGAGCTTCATTTAAGAATGATGTACTGGCATTATTCGAATGTTGCATATTTTTTTTAAATAATAGGCTAGTGCTATAAGCGGATGAAAGAAAAGCCGGTAGAGCAACACTAGAGATTTTGCGGATGCCTAAACCTCCATACCTAATGGGTAGGAAAGCTTGGATCCAGCAGCTGTCTGAAAGTTCAGAATTTAAAATTTTAGTAAGTACATCTTTGATGCGGTCATCTAGTGGTTTTATAAGGTTAGAAAATTTCCAAAGCGAGGCGCATCGTAAGACATATGTTAATTTTGGTACAAACAGACAATGTCGTATAATGTGATATGCAATTTGAGAGTGAATATCGAAAAGTTTAGAGCATGATAGATCAAACTTGGCTGATTGCTCAGACAGATAATTTGGTATGGCCTCATCTAGAATAGGGGCTCCAAGCAGGCGAAGAGAATCCTTCTGCAGGACCTTAATACCGGGTGCGACGACATTGAACATATTGCTAATATTGTCGCTTTCGTTTTTAGACAGATTATCGGACAAGAAAATTTCGCATTTTGAGAAATTTAACTCTAATCCTATTGAATTAAATTTTGAAATCAGACTAAGTCTTGGAGTACAGTTTCTGCATCGCCGCCTAAAGTCCCATCGTCTAGGTACCATACATTGAATTTCGACTTGAGGGATTCGATGACCGGATGGATCGCCAAGCTGAAGATGGCCAGTCCTAGCGGATCACCCTGTTGACAGCCCACAGAAGATAGAATAAGGTTGCTTTTATACATAAGATTTGTGGGTTTTGAATAGCTTTCACAAAGATAATTTGATATTTCTGGAATATTAGATATTACTTCGTCTAACATGACGGACCTGTTGACAGAGTTAAAGGCATTCTTTACATCTACTTTTAAAATAACTTCTCCGCATTTATTGTTTATGAATGATCGTAAAGAATGTACGGCTGCTTCACAGCCTCCTTTAGAACCGAAACCTAATTGTAAGGGTTGGAATTTGTTTTTCAATTTGGTGGATATATGGCGGCAACAGACCTTCGAGGCGATTCGTCGTGACGAATTGCCTACGGCGATCGGTCTGGTACCGCCATCTTTCTTTTTCAAAGCTATTAGGTTTGCGCCGTATAGTACCTCCCTTATACCATCGGGAACCTTTCCTGCAAGCATCAAGCAACTTATTAAATTGTTTAACATGTAATACTAAAAGAAAATTATAACGATTGGCCAATTCGTAGCATGGAACGTGTCGCTTAGTGATATTTGACAAGCGTGGGTGTTTATAAAGTTTATAAATATTTCTTACATTTCTAAAACAGTGTGCAATGTACTAATTTTATAAATAAAATCGTCAAGCGAAGGAATATGTAAGAGAAAAAGAAATAATTATACAACGTCTGAGAAGGATATTCTCTTAGAACTTTTATCCGTGAAGGAACAGAGAAAGAATACAATTTCCTGCTTTGGGGAGGCCTGTCGTAAGAGGCGACAAAACGACTCACAGTCAGGTGGTAGGGTATTTGACCGTCTGGATAGCTATCACCCGTAGTATGGAGTATGTTGGCATAACAACCTTGAATTGTTTCCGGTGTTGGGGGCCAGGCTCCAGTCTCCCTTAAGTGAGCAGCAGCACTTGTAGCACCTTTGGTGTTGCAAGTGTCCATAGGCGATGGTAACCGCTTTCCATCAGGTGGACCGTCTGCCTCTGCTGAAGTCATGCAATAAAAAAAATGTTCTTTGGTTTAACGGATCATTATACTCTATTAAATAGTCCGCTGCACACGGCAGTCAGTCGGACCCGTAAGGGTCTTACGAACACTGAACCTGGAGCCCAATTCTGCTATTTCAAAGACTTGGTGTTGCGAAGATATTGAAAGTACGATGCCATTGCGATAGTGCACAAAAAATCGTATTCTACTCAATCCACAATATCTTGTCGATATCGTCGCCGCGGAATAATAGTAGAAAAGTTATAATTAGCAGAAATGGTATTTATCGAAACGAATATTTCGCGAGTTTTCGCTTATAGTGCCGTGCCACGGAAATACCATTGGAAATAACAGAATACCGAAGTAAGGCAAACCTATGATTGAGGCGATAGTGTCCGGCCATTTTGATGAAATATGTCACACACGGCTCGAAGGACCATGTCTAGATTCCTCCCTGGCTGACAGGGGTTCTTGTAGTAATCAGTGGACTGTTCTAATTGTATGAGTTTTTTTTTTTGGATTTTATAGATTGGCAGCTAGGCCTTTAAGCCAGATCTTAGATTCAATGTAGTTTCTTCATTTTCCTAAACCTATGTGTAGCACAGCTGAACTGTAGGTTATCAGCTAGTGCCATTCAACGAAGTTCTTGTGACAACTCAAAAGGCCACATTTGACTATACAGTTCATATTTGTCACAAAACACATAATTACTACTCAAAAACTATCAATATCCCACAACTATTGTTCATTTTAGAGTAATTTTACACATTTGTAGAAAATAAAGCTGCACAGCACAACATCTCCTTTTAGTTCCCGTCAAAAACTCCATATGAGCTTTATTCCGACTACGGTACAGATATTATACGCGACAAAGGAAACGGCATGTGCTTTTACTATATGCGTAAGCGTCGCCGGACGGTGTAAGCTGGACTGCGTGTGTTGCAGTATTGGCGGCTCCCCTCCTAGCCGAGTAGAACCGGTTAAGCTCCAACACTTGAATGTGTATCTTTACACAAGGATGCAGCACCGAATTGTACTCGGACCTACTCGCCTCTAGTGTCGTGTATGAGTTGAAGAATTAATTGAGTGCTCTTTGTTTCAGAAATTTGCGATCGCGAGAAACCCGCCGCGAAATTGAGTGTGGCATTACGCTGTGTCCACATTTGTATCGTTAGGACGATCCGATCGTTGTTGTGTTAGTTTTTATGAAAAAGTTTACCTCGTCTTTCATAACGCTGCAAATATACTGCCAATTCTTAATAGAGTTTGACCTTTTGCCAATTCAGTTTTGTATTTACGTAGGTTAAGTACATATTGATTTTGCTTAATATTAAATCATAGTTTAGCATATCGATTGTTATTATCAAGCATTTTGTAACGTACTTTGTCGTGTACTAGCAGAAGGTGATGTCAGGAGCCTTAAGAACAGACGAGCGTGCATGACAAGAGTTATGAATGTCAAAGAAGCAAGTGAGGTGTGTAAGAATAAGCCTAAATGGCGCTCTGTTGTTCGTGCCTACCCCGCAAGGGAACTTGCGTGAAGTTATGTATGTATGTATTTTGTAACGATACAATTAATTTAGAATTAATTTTCAAAAAATATTTATATAAAAGAGTGGGCTGGAAAATATTTTTCATTTATATTATTTTGAAAATATTTTATTGAAAATAAATTAGTCTATTATTTTAATTAATTGGAATTGAGACGTCATAACCCACCGTACTCAAGGCTCATATGATATCATAGGAGGCCGCGATATTTTGTAATATAATAAAAAAATATTACAGTGTTAACTCTAAGTGTTCTATCTATCTATAATACTATAAAAATTCAAGGCATTTTAAGAAAGTTTAAATTTTATTTTTTTAGTATAATGGGATTCTTCATGATGTCACAAGAACTCTATTGTTTGACATCTGTCAAAACTACAGAGGAGGATATACAATGTGTCTCTACTAATAAAAAAATGTAGAGACACGTTGTATATCCTCAAGCTAAGCAAGTTACGCTTGTGTTACGTGTAATATACAACGGACCACTTCGGAACCGATCCCAGGTCGAAATTTACCACGCCAGGAATCGAACATGGAGCCTCTCTCAGTCAGCCAGGCCGGCAAAGACTTAGCCTCAACCACGTGTGTAGCTCCTTTTTTTAGTAGAACATACAGACCATGTTCTCCGTATATATTATTATTATATAGCAATCATACAAAACAACGACGATCGTATTATGTGTACTTAAGATATTGACATTTGTATAGTAACATGACATTCTGTTATATTGGACGATATTGTGAATATAGTATTTAGATTTTCGCAGCTGTTAAATATAACGAAAACAGCGTTTTAACGATTCCTAATAGTTATAATAATTAGATTTTATATTTAATTGACGTTTGTCATTTGTCAGTAGACTGTGTGACGAAAGAAATCCCGCAGACAGGGCGCTACGGTCGTGAAACGGAATGTTAAAAAGAAAAAATAATTTTAGAAAGATTCCAATATAATAATATTAACAAATAGAATAATAATAAAATTTAACGTCTGCATTAAAACATTTGATAAAAGCATTACTTTTACAACGTGACTGGGCTGAACTGTTATAATTAGTTCCATTTCTTGCCGCGGGAGTTCTTCGTGAGACGCGCTCTAGCAGTGATATTGGAATGACATATTTCAAACGTCAACGTCAAAAGTCGGATGTCACTTTAAAATAAAAATCCGCTTTAAACCGTTGAAATGCAGTCTTGATTGTGTTGCAAATTTCTTCTTTTTCACATAAGTTTTTAGTGGAGGTACAAATTATCACTGACTCCAAGTAACTCGTTTGGTTACACGAGCTTATAGTCATGGTAGCTTAGAGACTAAGCTAACCACTTTATCATATAGGGAGTGAAAATCCTGATTCAAGGTATGCATTGACAAGGAAGAAAATAAGAACTGCAACTGTCCTGTAAAAAATATAATTCTTATAGTTTTTAGAGGGTACCAAAAGTATTATCTTACATTTTGATATAATAAAACTCGACTAGACTTTGGACGACCTTTTTATTACCTTGTCAGACAGCGAATACAAATATAGGCGGAGCCTACTTAAACCAAAGCGTCAAAAAAGTAAAGCGTTTTTTTAAAACTTGTGTGCGTTAACTTATGTAGTATACACGTGGTTTGCGTCTGTGTGGGTAATAGTAATGTATACACTGGAAATTATTAGTCCTTTATCAGTCTATGAGAGCTCGTGGCCCGGAATATCTATTTTGGTCATCTGAGCGTAAAACTAAGATTTTTTTTCAATGACGTTATCTATAATAATAGACAGACAAACACACACATTGTATATCCCCAAATTAAGCAAGTTACTCTTGTGTTATGGGTAACATACAACGGACTACTCTGGGGCCGATCCCAGACACCCAGACCATAGTAAATAACGGAGAAAATACGTTTCCGAAATTTACTATACCAGGAATGCCAGAACCCGGAGCCTCTACGTTGCAGTGAGGTAGGCCAGCAAAGGCTTAGCTCGCTCAACCACAGAGGCCGTCAAATTATTCTAAAAATATATTTTAAATAATTAGCTGCTGGTTGATAGTTGGTGGTCAAAACACAAGAAGACTTGTCACTCACTAGAAATGCATGATCTTTTCTAGGGTTACAGTTTTTAATGGGCCCCAAGTCTGGTATTACAATTGTGTGGGAATAGACGTTCACTAACATCTTGATGCTTACGTATACAAAAATAACAATTTATAGTGTATATGATTCCATTATTCATGTATGGTGCCATTATCCGTGTATGGTGCCATTGTCCGTGTATGGTGCCATTATCCATGTATGGTTCCGTTATTCATGCACAGTGCCATTATCCATGCACGATGCAATAGCACCATTCATGATGATAACGATCCGTCTATGGTGCCATAAAGTAATGACCTTATCCATGCAAGAACGGAGAAAGAATATGGGTAAGATTTTCACTAAAATTGATCGTGTACTAGCAGAAGGTGATGTCAGGAGCCTTAAGAACAGACGAGCGTGCATGACAAGAGTTATGAATGTCAAAGAAGCAAATGAGGTGTGTAAGAATAAGCCTGAATGGCGCTCTGTTGTTCGTGCCTACCCCGCAAGGGAACTGGAGTGAAGTTATGTATGTATACCAAATACAAACAATCTAGGTAACTGACAGGTTACAAGCAATTTTTATACATTACCACTTAAGCTAAGAAGTTAGTTCACATCCTTTGAGTTAGACTGTGTTCTGAGATCGTAATAGTATGTTAAAGCTTCTTGAAGAGATCGCTTTTCAGCCATAAGGCCCTCCATTGTACTTACTGTCTGTTGCTTTTTCTTTTGTTTGTAAAGAGTTTTCTATTATTTAAATCTCTCGCCGAATGTCACTTGAAGCAAATAGTCTTTCACCCGTCGATATAATACTTAACGTACACAAGACTGCGTGATACTTTACTTTGTATGAATAATGGTCGGTTCGTGTACTTATTTATTATTTACGTGCCTGAGCGTCGCTTGAATTTTGACATTATAAATCTATTTTTTTTTCGTACCGACAGTGAGACAAAAGAACGGTCGCGACAGTAAGTTGTAGGAACCGGTCGCAACTAGACTAAACGACTGAAAAGTCGTTAATGTTTTAGTTATATTAAAATGAAGGATGTTGTTTTTGTTTTACTTTTCATGTGCAGATTTTATCACAAGTAAACACGTTGTTATTTTTTAATAATAAAACCAGATGACGATAACTTTGTTTTATTCATGGTAATGCATGTTTACTATATATGTATATTAGCTGTCCCGGCAGTCGTTGTTCTGCCCTGAAGAAATAAAATTTAGAACCCGATTCCAGCGCCACCTACCGGGTCCAAATGTAAGCTATCCTATCTTTCAAGTCGGATCAAACTGCACACGGTGTGCAAATTTGATTAAAATCGGTCAAGTAGTTTAGGAGTCCATTGCGGACAAACAACGTGACACGTAATTTATATATATGTATATTGATATACAACTCCGAAGCTGGGTCCAACACCGGAGTAAACTTAAAAACGTTAGAACATTTCCTCTGCCGGAAATCGAACCCGGGTTCTCAGCGTTCCAGTGACCTAGCCGAGCCAATGCGTATGTACGTTATTTTTTTTAAATATATATAATAAATAGGTTCGCGTTTGATTGATATTGTGCCTGATGTCAGGCGGAAATGCAGTCTAAGGTGGAGCCCGATTACCTAGAAGATACCTGTTTACGCAAGACTTGAAGACGCCTAGATTGTATTCTTCAGGAAAAACACGAACGACGGTAAAAAGTTCCAGTCTTCAGCGGTGCGTATGATAAAAGTAGAGCACAGCATAGCGTTTCGTCCGCTTTGTTGGTTACGTTATGCATTGTTTACTTGCATAAAATTAATTTTTGGAGGCAGTTTTTTTTAACATTGACAATTTAATCAAGATATAAAAAAAAAATTCAGCACGTTTGCTCAAAAACAACGTTTACGAAGCCTGTATACATTGTTCGAAAGTTAAAAATTACGCACGAATGCAAAGGAACGTGTGATAAAATATGTACTTTGCTAAGTACCTATTTGCGCACGTGCTGATGTATGATGCGTAATTTTTATCTTTCGAACAAGTATACAGGCTTTGTAAATATTTTTTTTTTGAGCACTACATTCGTCTACTCGTTTGTAAACACCAACTTACCGTTCTAGTATCTATAATAAATAGGGGGACGGGATGCTAACAATAGTATACTTTACTAATAATATAAATAAAACAACAAATAATAGTGTAAAAAATGTAATTAGATCATTTTAGCGAAAACTTATATTTAGCTTAAGTAATAAACATGATGTACTAATAGTACGATAATTAAATAATAATTATAAAGAAAAATACAATAAATTGAGCCTCAATTAAGATCATTGTTTCTCTAGCGCTTTGTGGGTTTTCGTTTCAGCAGTAGTAAGTTACATTCATGCCGGATGTCTACCTCTTAAGCCGATATTAGACGGTTCATTTCTGTCTTTCAATTTCAATGGATCAACCAAAATGATCAACTTAAACATAAAATTGAATCATTCGATGTCATTATCGAAGACCGTCGTGTCTATCAGTTTTGTGCCTTTCAACCAAATTGGTTCAATTTCGCTGATCCGTCTAATATCCGCATTACTAACTGCTCTTTCTCCTTATCATTGAGAGAAAATTGTCATTACTAGATTTCCAAGTATAGAGCTTGCGGCAAATTTTTTTTTTATTTTTTATTGCAGGAGTTCAGCAGACAGGCAGACGGCCCACTTCATGGAAAGCGGTTACCATCGCCTATGGACATTTGCAACACCAAAGGTGCTACAAATGCGCTGCTGCTCTCTTAAAGGAGACTAGAACCTGGTCACTAATGCCGGAACACAACACAAGGTTGTTATGGCGGCGCATACTCTAGACCAGGGGTGGTCGCCATCCAGTCGAGCAAATACCCTACCACCTGGCAAAATTAATATTCAAACATATTCATTCTATCCCATGAACACACAAAGCGCTAATCATATAATAAAAATGAAAATACAAAATGTATCACACAACCTTATCCTATTTAGGTACTTTTAATAGCTGATTACAATATTGTCCGATGCGAAGCCAATTTCCACAACAATATAACATCAACAGCGATACCCTCAGATTTATAAACCAACAAGATCCCTGTTAAAATTATACATGTGTCTTTATATAAATTCTACCACGTATTTTTGTACGCCAGTACACCAAAGTCAAATTCGACTGGTAAAAAACTATCCGTTTCAAGCGTAATTTAGAAAATGTGTAGGGCGAAGAGTTTAAAATGACCCAATTCGTCATCTACCTTCTTATATATAAAAATCAATCGCTGTTCGTTACTCTGGCTAAAACTAAAAACAGCTTGACCGACTGATAAAATTTTGGATGTGTGTTTGAGTGGGTCCCGGAATAATAATAATAATAATAATCGGCAGACAAACACACATAATGTATATCCCCAAATTAAGCAAGTTACGCTTGTGTTATGGGTAATATACAACGTACTACACTGGGGCCGATCCCAGACACCCAGACCATAGTAAATAACTTGGAAAATACGTTACCGAAATTAACTATACCAGGAATCGAACCCGGAGCCTCTGCGTTGCAGTGAAGTAGACCAGCAAAGGCTTAGCCCACTCAACTACAGAGGCCGACAATTCGAGGAATGGTTCAGGTTCACAATTGGACCTGGTAGATGGCGTTGCAATCGCGTTCTAGATTTTTCATTTTTTCAGGGCAGGACAACTGCGGGGCCCGATAGTAACAATATATGTTTGGGTTGTCGCATTTAGAAAATGCGATCAAAAATCAAGAAAAAAAACAAATCAGACTAATTTTAATATTTTTTTTTACCATCGGAAATCCAATTGAGTACCATACGGTATTTACTAATTAAATATTACACAAGTAGAATTAGTTTTATTATTTAACAAAATTGGGTCGTTTTGGTCTTACGCCTAATCGAGGAGGAGGAGTTATACACTGAAAGTCAGCGTTGTGTCGGATATAATTCCGGCACAGCAATATGCTGAGTGCAAACCTTGTTTGCTGAAAATGCGGCGTACAAATTTTCAAAATATGCTTTGTGTATGAAGAGGGTGCCCCGTATAGCGTGAAGGAGCGAGATGGAATGCTCCTCCGTCTCAAAGGAAGATCTTTCAGCGAGGCTATTGTTGTACCTCGCAAGCCTATAATTTATCCGTGCAGGAACGGAGACAGAATACAATTTCCTGCGTTGGGGCGGCCTGTCGTAAGAGGCGACTTAACAACCCACAGCCAGGTGGTAGGGCATTTACCCGACTGGATGGCTACCACCCCTGGTCTAAAGTATGTCGCCATAACAACCTTGAGTTGTGTTCCGGCATTAGTGACCAGGTTCCAGTTTCCCTTAAGAGAGCAGCAGCGCATTTGTAGCAACTTTGCTGTTGCAAATGTCCACAGGCGATGGTAACCGCTTTCCATCAAGTGGACCGTCTGCCTGTCTGCTGATCTCCTGCAATAAAAAAAGCCTAGGCCTTTTTGTTTGTATATATCCTTTGTACGTTTCGGGAAACGTTTGCGACCTCAATTATTGTACAGCGCCATCTATCAGCTTGTAAGTGTTCCACTACATGTATAATGTATAAAGAATGTATCATAATTACGTCGCTATATCTTCAAATAAAGTCTTCCTTTCTTTCTATACGCTGCACGAGGGGTATCTGTATCCTATTACCACAACACGGTTTGGGATACCCACTAAAACCCCTGTCCGATCCTCAAACGTCCCTTGCCCGGGCTGTGGGCTCGCCCGCGCATTCAGCTCCAGCCCCGACGGAGGAATAATTCTAACCAAGAGATTGCGAAAATACAATTTTTAAATTTTTTATCCGTCTGCCTGATGGAACATCACGTGAAAACTACGAAAGGAATATAGATGAAACTCGATACAAAGCTATCTTACATCCCGGTACGTAAGTCAGGATACTTTTTATCCCGACAAACGACGTCATTTAGATTCCCGATTTGGTGTACCGGCACTTATGTCGCAAAGACATAAAAAGCAAATATAGTTTGGCATATATATAATACTGTTAAATTGTTATATAATACTATATCACTTATGTTATAAATCCTTATTTAACGGTGGGGCAACATTTTAGAAGATTAAAAAACTATAACTAAAGGTGAGTGCATACAGACAGCTCGATCGCTGCACGGGCTTCATATCACATTCAAATTCAAGTTTTATAGATTAAGTCACACACAAACAAATTCTAAAATAAATCAACTACTGTATTACCATCACTTCGCCATTGCTATTTTAAGGAGTAGAAGCGATAGGACACTCCCTAGAAATACGCATACGATTTTTATAATTTCAATTCTGTCACTAAAGTGCAGTGTCATGTGCAAACTTTTAAAAACGACCACATGAACGAAGTGTCTTTACTTTGAGGGGGGGGGGGGGGGGGTGTTGTTGTTGTTCCCCTCGCTGGCGCTTTACCACATTTTCGAGGATATATATTGCCGTAATTTAAGTACGACAAATCTGTATTCCACAAATCTTAACAATAAAATTACGATGTTTGATGTCATATTCGTTGCTACATACATACATACATAACTTCACGCCAGTTCCCTTGCGGGGTAGGCACGAACAACAGAGTGCCATTTAGACTTATTCTTACACACTTCACTTGCCTCTTTGACATTCATAACTCTTGTCATGCAAGCTCGTCTGTTCTTAAGGCTCCTGACATCACCTTCTGCTAGTACACGATCAATTTGATCATGGAAGGTGTGTCGTGGCCTTCCACGACTTCTGCATCCATCCACTTTTGCATTGCATCGTTGCTACAGATAATAATTTTTAATATCTAACTAGCCTGTTGATATCAAACTAGTCATGTCACTGTCTATTTTTAAAAGACTTGTGACGGATTATTATTACCTATCAACAGCAGTTATTGTCAGCTTTTTGCATATAACTTGTTAGTATTATTTTTATATTTTATTAATGTATGTATGCTATATTATTCATATATATATTTATAAGATACTGATTTTTGTCCATCCAAAGGTTGTCTGGAAGAAATCGCTAATAACGAAGACCGCCTATTGTATCGTAAAATTTATTTCTGTTAACTGTATCGTTTTAAAACGCAATAAAGCATATTCATTCATTCATTCATATTATTTGTGAAAATATATATATATATATATATATATATATATATATATATATATATATATATATATATATATATATATATATATATATGAAACCATTTATTTCTAGACCACGGACCATAAAAATGACCCGGACGTTTGGAGCGCTTGCGTGGGGCCGTGGTAAGGTCAACCAACACGTAGAGGCCCCTTGACAAATTTAATACAAATGTGGCGTGATACTAACGATTATCCCTGTCTACACCACATAAAAATGCACCTAAGGACAAGCCCCAGTGATTGTAGGACTATTTGTAAGAAATGAGAACAAATGGCACCGGGCTATTTTGATGAACTGTGAGTGGAACTATGGATCTGGGACTATTGGGAATACGGCGTCTTATTTTATTGTTAAAATAACTGGAATACAGATTTGATGAACTCTGTCAAATTATATCTTCAAATTGAGGGTAGCTCCTTAATAGAGATAATATATTTGCTGTTTCTGATATTTTTATAACTAATGTTATATAATAAAACTACGTTTTAACGGTTTTAAGTGCGGTAATTTATTTGATTTTTATTATTCCGTCGTTTCGTCCACTTTTCAGTAGCCGTGATCACAGAAGACAAATATGTCAAGTGTCAATGCGTATTGTTAAAGTTTTATTTAGCCTACCGCCAACTTGTTCATTTTAATTATTTCGTTTTAATTTTGTTTATGGTTGTTATTTATTCCACGGGAGCCTTAGAAGGCGGTAGGCTAAATAAAACTAACAATTCTCATTGACACTTGACATCTTAGTCTTCCGTGATCACGGCCACTGAAAAGTGGCCGAAACGTCGAAATAATAAAAATCAAATAAATTAGCGCGCTTAAAACCGTTAAAACGTAGTTTTATTATGAAAACTAGTCGCGGAAACTGAAGAAAATATAATATTTTATAAAAATTCTTTGTCATGAGTCTGTTTACTTACATATACTAGAAAACAAGGAGTTCTTATGTCATATAATTTGTTTTATGCAGAGAAAATGTTGCACAAAAATGAGCAACGTGGCGAAGGATTTAATTTTAAGAATAATCAATTCCTTACGAAGTCGCGTGCGGCGAACGTGCTACAACTTATCCGTGTTTATTTAAAGCGTATGTGGCCGACTTTGGTATCGGCTAGATGGCGTTGTGCATCAATAAATCTAGATTTCGACGGTTAACTATCAAGACCCCTTATTAACATTTCTTGATAAAGCTTTTTTTACTGATTCTCCAGTATAAAATTCTACCTCACATACAAGAGGGTTCTGTATTGGGTTACCTATACCAATGTTGGCACCATCACAATGGTTGGCTCTGTCAATCAATTAAATATATTAAGAATTCTTAACATTTTTATTTTGTAGCCATACAATAATACGATTATTATTATTGTATTGCAATAAAAAAAATCATAACAAATTAGCTGGATGCCACTCATTTATGAGGGTTTGGTGCCAACAATTGTATACCTTACCCTATATTTATTCTAATTATAATTTAAACCAAGCTGACTATGTTTTTGTATCGCATTATTCACCCTAATAACAATAACAAAAGGTATTTTGAAGATTACTGTAAAATTTTGGTATATTGAAGGTTGCTGGGTTTTTTGTATATTGAATTGATAGTAAACCGCCGATTTGTTTTTATAAAATAAACATTGTTAGTGCATTGTTTGGAAAATGCCAATATTTGACTTATTAAAGACATAAAAAATCAATTTTGACAGAACTCGGCTTGCGTAATCAAATGTTGGGTTAAGACTGAAAATGTCATAAATTTATAGAAATAAAATAATCAAATAGCGTATATCTTATAAACAGTAATCAAAATTATTCCTATCAAGATTTTTTAAAAGCAAGATGATAAGATGTTATTTTAACGTTTGTTTGTTCTTTCTGTTCACGAGAAGAATAGAAAATACTGACAATCACCAAGCAAATAGTAGTTCTGAAAAAGTTGTACGAGAAATAGATGGCGCCCCATATCATATTTCTGCCACCTTTTGACGTTTTATTAACCGAATCAGTGAAAAATTAATAAAAACCTTAAATGACGAGGCTGTATGATTTATGTTCTTTGCCTGTTCTTCAAATTTTATTTAATTTTATTTGGCAAGCTATCAGTTATAGTCATAGAAATGTGTCAAAAAAAAACTAGATACAAAAGTGTGCAAAGATGAGCTATTGATGAGCTCTCACAGATGGCAGACAACATAACAATGAGTAATTAATATAATTTTAATAAGTAGGGTTAAAGAATATATAGGTCTATCAGCGTGTTCCATTAGTAGCTTACAACGCCCAAAATGCTCCGTTAGCTGTTCCACGTGGCAACCGCGGTCGTTGTGGTCGTGGCGAAAACGTCACCTCATCATTTTTGATGACACAACGCTCATAACGACCCATGTCATGAGGTGGGTCGAATAACCGTTCCACCTGGGTTTAGGATTGTGACGCCGGCAAGCAAGTGGAACAGGAAAAATCGCGGTCGTGAATGTGGTCGTTGTGAGCCTCTAATGGAGCGTAGCCTATAATTATAGAACAGGAAATGGAAATATTGTCCATGTAAAGTTTGACTAACTTCGCATTTATGGATGCCATACAAATCTGCAAATAGGTCAATGTCCACATGGTCTAACTTGCTCAGATTGTTAAACGCGTTGACTGAGCTAACCAAATTGAGCGGCGTCGTGAAACTGTACGTGTCAAATCAATCAAATAATGAAGAATAAAAGTAATACTACGTAAAAAGAAGCCTAATAAATGTTCCAATATTGATTGATTCCTTTAAAAAAATATTCTATTCTACTTTTCTTGTTGTTGTCTCAACCCCTTTGGCATTGATTATGCCAATATCACAGTGGATATAAAAAAAAGTTAAAAAAACAAAATGTCTAAAAATGACATTGACATGTAACGTTATGTTAAAATTAGGAGCTTTTCAAAGTGCCGCTATTTTAGTAAACTATTTAGCTTTACAATTACAAAACCCAGTAAATGACATTGGTTTTTAAACGAATGTTCGAGCATTCTTTTCAAAATATGGTAGTATAAGCTTAATAAATAATTATGAAATGGCATGTCGTTAAAATTCATGATTTTTTTGTCATGTGTAATGAAATCTCTTGGGAAGTATTTGCTAGTTTTTGAATTGTATAGCTGTATTGCCATTGCTAGTATTCTTCCATGATTGAAACACATGATATTCAGTTCATACATTACACAGTGGTAAAAAGAGTAAAAAGTACAATAAATAACCAATACCAGTACTTAGCACCCGTTGCGTACATTAGCGATCAATTGGTTGGTCAAAGTTAAGGAATTTTCAAATTATATCTTTTGCGAACTTCGTGTATCACTCTACGAGATGGCGCGGTGGTCAATTTACCTTCATTTTTAAAAATAAAAAACTTTTTCGAAAACTTCAATATGTTCCACAAAACTAATAGACTAATGCCATGTTTCTGTATATGTCTATACATATACATTTGCCTTAATATTGTTTAAAATTTGAAAGAAATCATGGCATTTCTGTCAAACATGACATCTGTCATCTGTTGGTAGGAAATTTTCTACCAATTGTAAAATAAATGGATGGTATGACAAAAACTAGGTGTTAATGGTTAAATTTATTAAAATCAAATAGCTGCCTAGTAATAAATTGATTAATTTGAGAACAAATGAATATGAATAAGTAGTAAAGCCTGATTCACATCTGCATTAGCAAAGAAACGAGTTCAATTTGAAAACTAGTGTGTGTTTATAAAGTTGCGTCGAAATGTGCTACAGGCAAGTTATTTATTATTTTTTTATTCAGGATATGTTTTTCAAGTTTCAATCAAGAAATTAACTAGTAACTTTTATAATTCAAATGTAAATCAGCCCATATACATATTTAAATAAGCCAAAAGGATGCAATAATTTTGGTAATGCCTCTAGCCACCTTACATTTCTCCAGGACAATTCTAAAGCTCAGTCGACCCCAGGTGAGACTAATTATTAGTGCAGCCACTGGGTGTCGCAATTTTAACAGACATCTTTTTAAAATAGATATCACCTGACTACTGTGTTCAGAGATTGCCTGGAGGCAGACGAAGTGTGGCAGAATTGAGGGCGAAATATCTGGATGGTCCAAATTCAAAAGTGTTATTGCTGTTAAGGAGATCTAGATTGCTTTCAGCAAGGCTTCGGCAGCATTAAGAAGCTGGTGGAATTCCTGGAGGAGTTTGGCTGGATTAAGTAACCCTTCATCTACCCTCGCAAGCAAAATAAGCGCTATGTCGTAGAGTTGCGGAAACTACCTGCTTACAGAAGATATATATTTCGAACATTCCTTATCATTGACTCAACCTATTGCATATTGCAGACTTTATCATAAGTGTATAAACTTGTAAATTCTCTATTGAATTTGTATCCAGTCATGCCATAATGAAATAACTTACAAATTATAAAAAATCAAAAGATTTTTGAAAGCCTTTAATATTTACATGTCGTAGCATGAGTGTTTAGTCCACAAATAACATGGATTTTGAACATTTTATGCAGGTAGGTAAGTATGTTATGAAATGGGACTGAAGTAATATCCATTATTACCATTTCCCATAATACTGGTTAAAATTCCATACAAATAATGTGATTTTTCTACCAGTGTTAAAACAATAAGTAAATACAAAAATAAAACATGTACATTTCCTATTACCATGAACAGAAATATGTTCTTCATTAACTGAGATTCCACTTTGAATGTAAAATATAATATTTTCAATGAAAAAGTGACTGAATAAATGTCTCGAAACAATTCTATTTTACATACTTACGATATAGACCGCCCATAATCCACAAAAAGCCAGTCTCACAATAAGCGGTGGGATATAATATTGTAATATTCTTACAATTTGTGCGTTACAAAATATCATTTGGAAAGTGACATCAGTGGAACAGTGCCCGTGGCCGTTTCTTCGCCAGTATGTGCCACGAGTGGGTCAGCCCTTTACGCCTTTTTGGGGACAACCTGAAACGAAGTTTATTATTTTGGAAACTTAAGAACTATCTAAAAGAGGGGTGTACTTCCAAAACCCACTTTAATGTTGAATATGATGGAGATACTCTTCTGGTAATATTGGAATGAAAAACTTGAAAATAGCTAATTACGTGTAATACGTCTAACACTGAGATTTTTGAAGACGGGGGAGAAAACTTTTAACCGTTGAAACTGTCAAAAATTTAAACTGTGCGTTCCGTTTCGTCTAGTAAATTTTCTGTGTTCTTAACTTCGCGAACAAATGTATTTATAAAATATGTATTTTATGTCAGTGTAAATTCTATGTAATAATCTTGTACTACCTACATCGATGGACTAGATTCTTGAGTTAGGTTTTCTGGAAGAGATTTTCATATGACTATAAAATGGTGGTGTCGGCGCACGATTAGCCTGGAGAGGGACACACTGGTCCAGCCGGGTTGATATCATTACCTCGCGCCGGTGTGTACGCGCTATATTAATTTTAGTCTACTAGAAACACTCGTAGTCTACGGCCAACCGCCAATATTCAAAATTCATTACTGAACGAAAAACGAAGCTTTGTACGCGCAACCAAAGTTTTTGTTGTAATTATTACAATATACTCAATATTTAGAAAAAAGTTGCTACATTGAAGACTTCCTACGCTTCAGGTGGTAAAGGCTCGATATTGTAATCGAGCATTTTTGTAATTGTATATTTGGTGAGCATTAAAGTGTTATCTTTTCTAATATTATTAAACCTTTCCTTCATTTTAGGGAATTTTAAAAGTACACCCCTCAAATGGTGTTTGCAATCTAGGTCGCGTATTATCATACTTTTAACTTTGAAGATATAACTAAATTTACTGACAACAAATGCCTATTATACAAATTTCACTAAAGTAAAGACACTAAAAAATAATGTTATTCATATGTGGATAAACCGTATCACATTGGCTATGGTGTTTGAAAGAGAAGAAACCAGAACGAATGCAAGGATAATAATGGTCGATGATGTTATGCTAGAGCAAGTGAATGAGTTTGTATATCTTGGATGTGCTTTTAGCAGGGATGGAAGGTACACCGCTGATATAGAAAGAAGAGTGAATTTGGGGAATAGTGTGAATGGAGCGTTAGGTAAACTTCTAGGCGCTAAGAACCTCAGCCAGAAGGTCCAGCTCGCCGTACACAACGCGGTGCTGGTACCTACGCTCACGTATGGATGCGAGAGTTGGGTATGGAAGAGAGAGCATGAAAGTAGAGTAAACGCGGTCGAGATGCGAGCACTGCGCAAAATCTGCGGAGTGACGCTCGCGGACCGCGTTCGTAATACCGAAGTAAGAAAGAGAGTTGGTCTGAAAGAGAGTGTCGGGGTGAAGGTAAGGAAAGGAATGCTCCGGTGGTTCGGGCATGTGGAAAGAATGCATGATGAAAGAATGACTAAACAGATATACAATGCAAAAGTGGATGGATGCAGAAGTCGTGGAAGGCCACGACACACCTTCCATGATCAAATTGATCGTGTACTAGCAGAAGGTGATGTCAGGAGCCTTAAGAACAGACGAGCTTGCATGACAAGAGTTATGAATGTCAAAGAGGCAAGTGAGGTGTGTAAGAATAAGCCTAAATGGCACTCTGTTGTTCGTGCCTACCCCGCAAGGGAACTGGCGTGAAGTTATGTATGTATGTATGTATGTATGTATGTACATTGGCTATGATCAATGCGCAAAGCGATCTCTACTATTCCGCCAACCGCTCAAGATATGTGCCGGGAACTACACAATGTAATCTATAATATTGTAAAATTCTAAACATGCCGTGTCTATACATTGTAACTATTAAAAAAAACTGGAATAGACTATATAAACGATGGAGAATGGTCCTTTTTTTTAGATTTCTTGTACGTTTGTGCGGGATTCACTTAAAAGCTACTAGGCCGATTTCGATGCGGGTTTCGCTGATCGACAGCAAATTCTTAGATTTAAAATCTGCGCTACTTTTTATCACGGGAATCTCGTGGGATTTTTTTCTGAGAATTATTTAAAACGACTAGATTTAAAAAAAATCGAATTCCAATGTGAGTTTTTCACTGACCTATTGCAAATTTGATGTAATAAACTGTGTGATATTTTAATCCCGTGAAACCGGCGGGAATTTTCCCAAGAGCAGTTTGTAGTTATTCGGATGCATGAAAACTAGCTTATTTGGACACAGTTTTCACAAAAACGATAGCTGCGATACTTGGTGTCTCGAGAATCTTCAAGTCAAGCGTGGACGAAGTCAAATAGAATACAATGAAAATTATATATAGTTAAGATAGAATGTGTGATATATATAAAATATAAATTTATTTATTTTATTTGTTTGGGAAACAGAATAATTAATATTCTTTAATATAAAACACAAAATTAATACATATATCAATCAAGTTTCCACTAAAAAATAATTTATATAATAAATTGTCAGGAGCCTTAAGAACAGACGAGCTTGCATGACAAGAGTTATGAATGTCAAAGAGACAAGTGAGGTGTGTAAGCATAAGCCTAAATGGCACTCTGTTGTTCGTGCCTAACCCGCAAGGGAACTGGCGTGAAGTTATGTATGTATGTAAAAATAAAAATTGGCTCAAATAGTTAAATAAATATATTACTGTTGTCATAATAATAAATAAATGACTATGATAATAATGATAACTTTAATAATATAATTATACAACAAATAAATTTATAACACTGTAATCTTCCATTTAATAATTATGAAGTCAGTAAATAATGTAGTCGGTTCGATAATAATTGTATAGGATAGTCTGGAGGAGATCGCCTTTGGCGACAAGACCGCCCATTGTACTTTAATGTATGTGCAATAAAGTTATTCATTCATTCATTCAAGAATTTTCACTTCTCGTGTACGCAAATACACGCACATTGAATTTAAATAATATATATAGATATTTACCCATGGTCCGGGGTGTCGGGCATGTACGGCGACATTCTAAAATCACGGCTATGCGGTGTCTCTATGCCGAACGGACTGTAAAGTTTCGCCGGACTCCGTCCCAATAACTGAAATATTATATTTCTCTATTTATCTTTAAATGTTTTAAGCATAGTTTTACATATCAGCTTGTTGACATTTTTAACAAACTACCTATTGTCTTAAGGTAAATATATACAAAAAGCATTATTATAAGCATAACGTTAAAGCATTTCTTCTTAAATATTATTATGATTATATAAAAATGCCTTCTTATTGACTTAATATTTTGTATAATGAATAATATTTATTGTAAATTTGTAATTTTTTTTATAATGGTAATTATGGACTTTTTAAGATTATTATTTGAGACTTATGTATTACGTATATATATTCAGACATGAAATATTGTTGTTATTGAATTAATATAAATAAATAATAATAATAATTAGTAGCGAAGAGTCCTGACCGCCATCTTGAAAGGCTCTCGCTTGGTCACTGGGTGAAGGAGTCGAATGCAAAAGGCTGCTCTGTTGGACACGGCTCGTATTATGCGGTGGTTCCTGTCTCGGGAGCAGTGACGTAGCTCGCCTTAGACGGGCCCTGTATCAAAATGTGTTGCGGGGCCCAAAGGAAGGGTGAAGTTTTTTATAAAAGAAACAATAAATGCTCGAATTGAATTAAAATAATTATATATTGATTATAAGTTATGACTTATACTTAATGCTCCTAGGAGCTAAGTTAGACAAACTTATTTGAACTATTTAATATTGAAATTGTTTAACTTGACGTCATTCAATCATACATCTACCTTGGTGCGCTAGAAGAGCGAAGAGATCAAACGGCGCATGGCTATCACCAGGTCCGCCATGGATCGGCTTGGGAAGATATGGAGAAACAGAAACATCACAAAGGCCATTAAAATGCGACTTGTCAGGGCACTAGTGTTTCCCATATTTCTTTATGGCGCTGAAACGTGGACTATAAGAGAAAGTGAGAGAAAGAAGATAGACGCTTTAGAAATGTGGTGTTGGAGACGAATGCTTCGCTTAGCCTGGACACAGTTCCGAACCAACGTCTCAATCCTCGAAGAACTCGACGTAAAACAACGTCTCTCTTCCATCGTTTAAGGTTGTATTCTCACTTTCTTTGGACATATTACACGACGAGAGGACACGTCGGTGGAGCGAATCGTGGTCCAGGGCAAAGTGGAGGGCACGAGGGCGCGCGGTAGATCACTAATGCGCTGGACCGACCAAATCAAAACCGCACTAAATGGTCCACTTCACGAATGCACGAGGAAAGCTACAGTACGAGAGGAATGGCGACGAATTGTGAAGCTTGCCACCACCCCTGTCATGAGGACCACGACCACTTTGCCAAGAGTGTGACGACGGAGAAGAACTTGAGAAAAGCTTAAGTTATTACTTAAATTTTATGTATATAATGCGTGGGTTGGAGTGAGACAGGAGGAGCCTGCCTACCGCTGCCGTATACTTGCGACAAAGGGAAGCCAGACAGACTGTAGTGGTACATAGTCTACTACTACTACAGTAGTAGTTCTGTAGTAGTAGTAGTACACTGTGTAGTAACGAAGCAGTTTATCCTCCCATAAGAAGTTATCACATCAAAAATTCAAATCAAAGATACACTTTTCTCGACTTTTTTTCGGTAAACTTATTTATCAAACCATCCATAGCTGAAGACAATTTCAGTTTTTCTAAATTTTCTGCCTCTATAGATAATAATGACAAGTCTGATAGCAGTTTCTGTTGGCCCAGGACTTATTCTCAAAATTTTTATTAATCTATAAAAGATTGCAGATAACATTTCAAGAATTTTTGATTATGCACTTTCTGGGCCACCATATCATTAATACGGCGGTAGTTACGCCCCTGCCTGGAGCCTTAACAACTGGTAGCTTGGGAACTAAGACCCACTACCAGTGGAGACCAGTGTTGCAAATGTCTATAGGTCACGGCAACCACTTTCCTTAGCTGGACCATATGCCCATTGCCAGGTTCACAATAAAATAAAAATCTAAAAGTGATTATACCTGTTTCTTTTTCATAACTGGAGTGGAAGGTGTACGGCAAGGAGATCCAGTCTCTGCTAGCCGATGACGCCTCCTGCCGCTCAGCCTAAAATGCTACAATCAAAACAAATGATAAATTTCTATTTAATTATATTGTTACGAATTTGTAGGATATAAATTCGAAAATGCCCTTGGAATTATCACAATGTTTATTATAAGTACACACACGTAATTCACAGCTCTTACAAGTATAGCCGAATACAACAAAACCAAACCGTAGGGTAGAAAATCGTTACCACATATGTAGTGTAAAGTTCGCGTTATAAGATACTTGCTCCGAAAGCGGACTAGGTAACGCCTCGTTCGCAGTCAGAACACGACTGGCGTATTTCCGGACTGACCTCATAAACTTTTTGTATTGAGTATGCATCGACTTTATAATGCAAGTTGCTTAAACTATGCCCTTTGAATTTAAACATATATCTTTCTTCAGTCGCATATATGATTTTGAAATTGATGTTTTTACTCGTCCTGTGTAACATTATATTGATTGCTATTTCCAATTAACATTACCAGATTATAAATGATTAAGTGATCGTTTCTAATGTTTAATTATTAAATATGTACAATACTTTTTCTTTAAACAAATTTTTGTGACCGACTCATGTGTATTTGGGATATTTTGAGTCTTGGTATCCTATTTGTAGCCAACGACAAACCAATATTGTTGTTACCTCAGTACCATGTGGATGGGCTTTTCTCAGGAAGGAGTATACTATGAAAGAGAGACAATCACTTTTAACCACTTCTAAAGTGGATAATTGTGTTTTTAAATAACAATAAATAATTGTAAAGATGACTTTTAACCAATTCCAAAGTGGATAAAATTATGCCTTTAAATGCCAATAAATAATTGTAAATAATAATTTAATATAATATTGTAAAGATATAAAGTATGTAACTCACATACTTTATGTTTGTAAGAAGTAATCTCTTGAACTGCTGAACTGATTTTAAAAATTATTTCTCTACTAGAAAGATATACTGTTCCTAAGTGACATGGGCTACATTTAATTGTAATTAAGAATATTTTTGATATGAAATATCAATTCAGAGAAAAAATGGGCTGATGGGTCGGTTTATTGGTGTGTGCCCTGACACTAAAATAATTATGTCCCAAGGTCAAACATTCTCTCTAGAGAGCATTGACTTGAGGAAGGAGCGTTTTTCCCATGGACAATTATATGTTGCCTTATCTCCAGTAGCACCCACCCAAAAGAATACAATTTCTTGAGTTCAACAGACAGGCAGACTGCCCACCTTATGGAAAATGGTTACCATCACCAATGGACATTCATAACATCAAAGGTGCTACCAATGTGCTGCCACTCAATAAAGGGAGACTGGAACCTGGCCATTAATGCCAGAACACAACTATAACCTTATACAAGGGCATACTTTAGACCAAGGGTGGTAGCTATCTAGATCAGCCAATACCCTACCACCTGACTGTGGGTTGTTTTATCACATCTTACAACAGGCCGCTCGGCCACAAGAAATTTATCGTATTGTATGTATTCTTTCTCTGTTCCTGCATTGATAATGATAAGAATAATTTATAGACCAATATAATACAGCTGTGGGGTAGCAATTGCAAATTAATCATGATATTATGCATGCAGAATAACATTTTACAGTTACTAAGTAGAGTTCTGTGTTTAATTACCAACAGCTAAATCAATGAAGGGCTGTTGACAGATATAGTTGTGAAAGACATTATAGATTATCATTAAAGGTACCATAATACAATAGAAAGTCACTTAAATACGTCAGTCTCTACTCTCACTTAAAGGAAATACTGTAAATAAGTAATGAGAAAAGACACTCTAGTTTTTCTTTCTTTCTTGTACACACTATGGACTCCAGACACTGCAATTTATAAGATTAGATGGTAAGAGGAGTCCAATTATTTCCGACATAAGCTTTACCAGCACACCCAATAGAAGGATTGTGATAATATCATAGGGAATATGTTAGAGACTGAGTGATGGATATGTGGAGTGACACGGAAAGCCAGGGTCAGGAACTCCCGCATCCGCGGAGTCTTCATGTCCGTGAGATAGCAGACAGACTGCAAGAGTGTCGCTTACGCTGGTACGGCCACGTTTTACGGAGACCGGCTAATTATGTGGGGAGCAAATGTCTAGCCATGTCGCCACCGCCAGGTCCCGGTCGAAGGGGAAGGCTCAAGAAATGTTGTCTTGACGTTGTGAAGGATAACATGAGTATCAATGATCTCAAAATGGGGAATGCAGAAGACCGCGCGAAGTGGAGTAGAAAAAGTAGGAAAGCGGACCCTGGGCGTCGGAGTGGACGCTCTGAACGCAACCGGGATTTGACGCTCGGATGATGATGGAATATGTTAGAGATCGTGCTTCGATATATAAAGTGCTTTTATTTAGATCATAAGAGTTCATTTTTAAAACGTACCTGTGATAGGTTGCCGAAAGTATTTCGGACGCTGCGAAACGTTCTCGATATTTTATCAGCACCCGATTGCAAGGCACGACGTGAATTAGCAAACGATTCACCCTTAAATATACTTCTATTATAACAGCCGTCAACTTTTTTCAAGCTATCCTTAGCCGGAGAATCGATACAATCTTTTACAAAAGGGTCCTTCATTTTCAGATATTATGATAATATATCGCGTAAAATTTGATACTTTACCAACCAATTATAGCACCTTATTATTATTTTTAGTACAAGAATATAAGCTTTAATTCATATTTTCGTTTTTATTCATGTAAAATCAATCCCCATTCGCGACACAATCGCTCAACTTCAACGTCCGTTGGCTTTTTTGTTGTTTTTGAAATCAAAATGTCAAGTTTGACGTCACTTGGTTAAGTACTTTTTCGTTCAATAAAATGTGTTTTGGATAAAAGGTTTTTACGAGGTCATAATTAAAAAAAAAAACCAGTTCTCCTGCTATCAAATAATAACGAAACACTATGAAGCAAATTTATTAAAAAATCTTCTCATACGACATTCTAGCCATTTATATCCTGCAGCAAGCGGAGCTTCCATACTCAAGAGATTTTGCTCGGTGTTGCCGCCTGCCGAACGCAATGCAGATTGCAACAACAGTCACAGTCCTGCATTTCGCGATGGACTGCATAACGTAGTGTTAAATTTCTTTGGCGGACTGCAATGTAGGATAGCGAAATACACTCTTATTCATAGAGTCAGAGTCAGTTAAGGATTGAACGCTTCTTTAAGAACCATAAACAAGAAAACAAGCGTTCAACCTTTAACTTACTCTCTACGAATAGGAGTTTTTGGCGGGAACTGAAAGGGGACGTTATGCTGTGCAGTTTTATTTTCTATTATTATAAATAGTATCAAATGGGAAATTATAACTATAAATTTAAAAATAATACTAAATCCAATTAATTTATTAACAAAACTATGATAACTTTAACACTTCAAGACCCACGTTGATGCATGTAGTAATCAATAACTGTTGAAAATGCTGCAAAGCCTGCTGCTCCAAATATTCCAGCTTTTAGTCCTCCTGTAAAAAACAGAAATACAGATATATATTTCAGTACTTCGGAGATAAGGGATAATGGTAATTTTTTGGTAAATTTTTAACATAACTTGAAAAATAAATTAGATTATAATGATTATAATTATAGAGTCCTGGCAATGGAAGCGGCCGATGGGCCACTGCCTCTGCCAGGTCCCCTTGGAGTGGTGAGACTAGTGGCCTTGGCATTAAGGTGACGAAAGGAACACCAAGGGGTTCTAGTGAGTATTCCTGACTGTGGTGTGGCAATAGAACTTCTTGCGGGAGGTGCTAGTGCAACCCCAATCTGGCGAATTCCTCAGACAGACTGATTTTGGCATGTACGTGGACTACTCAGTTTTAATATTGCTAATTATGTTTTCATCCGTGCAAGAATGGAGAAAGAATACAATTTCCTGCAGCCAGGCGGCCTGTCGTAAGAGGCGACAAAACAACCCACAGCCAGATCGTAGGGTATTTGCTCGACTGGATGGCAACCACCCCTGGTCTAGAGTATGTCGCCATAACAACCTTGTGTTGTGTTCCGGCATTAGTGACCAGGTTCCAGTCTCTCTTAAGAGGGCAGCAGTGCAGTGTAGCACCTTTGGTGTTGCAAATATCCATAGGTGATGGTAACCGCTTTCCATCAAGTGGGTCGTCTGCCTGTCTGCTGAACACCTGCAATAAAAAAAAGTAGCAATAAATATTTCCATGTATGTGACATAACAGCCTAAATCTTTAACACTAATGCAGGTGAAGCCCCAGCATTACATTGTTTACACAAACTAATGACAAAGTTTTAAGCAAAGTGTGTAAACATTACTTTGGTTTATGGAGTTAAGCCATCACTTTTACTTGCGGAAGAGCAGAACTGATTATGAAAGCAGCATTATGCTGAGCATCAGCCTTCTTAGAATATGATAATTTATTGTGTTGTTTATTATTTTATATCTTCATGGAAAACAATATTTTTCTGTCTTTTTTTCAACATAGTGCAGTGATAGGTGTATTAACTTTTGTGTTTAATGTATTTTTCATTTAAACTCACCTCTAAGCCCAATCAATCCTCCAGTTACACCACCAGCATATGTACCATTTTTCCAATCAGACTTGCCTCTGGCTGTTTCTATGCAACATTCAATACCAGAAAACACAGCTCCAAGTATCGCAAAATTCTTAGCATAACTCAACATTGAACCTTTCATCTCTCTAAGGATTTCTCTTGCAGTTTGATTTTGTTGCTGCATTGTGTCTGTTACGTTGGGCATAAGTGAAGATGTGAAGAGACCTACAGCTGCTCCAAGCCCATAGCCTTAAATAAGATGAACAGTTTAAAAACTGTAACCTGACTAAGGCATAAAGTAACCATAAAAATCACAATCCCATAAATCTTTTCATAGTAGAAAACTAAGTTGCTTTTGGCCTCTTTGCATGTATATCTATTAACTCCTCCTAAGCCATAAAATGGATTTTTAAGCATCAATTAGGTAATTTTTCAATGAATATTTATATATATATATATATTATATAAAACTCTAATTAGAGTTTTGCGTAAGTAAAATAGAGCTAAATTCTAAGGTTTGACAACTCTAATATAAATTAATTTAAAATGCTACTGCTCAAATCATACTGCACTAGTATTTATATGTGTAGACTGTAGTACAAATATACAACAGCAAAAGTGCAGGGGACAATATAACAATGCCTTACATATAATATTATGGTTATCACAATTCAGTTAAGCTTCACAAATGTTCACAAGAATAAAACACCTTGGATTTACAGCATTATTATGACAAAATAGTAAACACAAAGGAAAGATTTTATAACTCCCAAAACATTGGATGGAACTACACATCATAATATTCGACTATAGCAAATAATTTAATTTTGTAATTTACTATGAACTTGTCTGGATCCTTTTGTCTGCTTTTATGACTGGCAGCATATCGGTACCATCTTAGGTGTTGTAAATGTCCATAGGTGATGGTAATGATGTTCTAGCAGGTTCTGCGTTCTGTACTCATGTAATAATAAAAAAAAGCAATATGGGAATCATAAACACAATTATTAACTAAAACATAATGGTTCCTTTTGGGTTTGGGATACAAATTAACTAAGGTTGTCCATTGATGTTAAAACTGGCCCAGTGAAAACCAGTATTTTTAGCTATGAAACAAACAAAAATGATACATACAATATAACAATAGGGCTGTATGGTTTGTGATCTTTGTCTATTTTTCATGCTTACAATTAAAGATCTATTTTTAAAGCATTGGACAAAAACCAGTGTTTTTGTTATAAAGCTTTTTTCCATAATCAGTTTTCCATTTTTAAAAGACTATTTAAGTTTTTTGATATTTTGAGATAAATAACTTGTAATAGTATGTTTACTATACTGCCTGGGTCCCTGATTCCCTCATCCAGCCTGCACCTGCAACTTGAGGCAGGTCGATGATCAAAGGGGCTGGAGGGTATTGTATGATGTTTGTATACAATTTTAGTACTTACCAATAATGCAACTTGTCAATGATTTAAATGGGCAACTTTCTACGGTGGCCTCGATCATCTTTTCTTCATTAGTCTTTATGACAACTGGGCCAAGTATTCTGGGAATGATAATATTTTCCCTAAAACGTTGATTGTTGCCTACTAAGTACTTGGCCAAGGAATCGTAGTCATTACTCGCCATAAATCTCATTAAATTTGGATCTGTTGGTGGTTTAGTATATTCTCCCATGATTTATTTTTATTGTTTCAAACATAAAATTAAAAACTACATTTGTTGTTTAGTTATTACTATGGAATATTGATTTTTCTTAGAGATTATAACCTCAAAGTTTACTATTTATCACATCAGTCATCAGCTGTTCGATTACACTACAGTGAGCTACGTTCCACATGAGTCTCATAACGACCATGTTCGTAACCGTGATTTTTCCTGTTCCACTTTCTTGCGGGCCTTACAATCATAAATTCTAGGGGAACGTATTATGGAGCGTTGATGTCATTATCGACGAAATACACAACTGTCAAGTGTCATTGGTTAATTTGAAAATACAACGTGCCTTTATCAGTGTTAATCGATAGAGAGAATTAATGTTCTGTGGCCAACGCCCACTTCGACCCACCTCTTAAACCACAAACTACTATGGGTACTACGTATTAGCCGTGTGTCGTTCACGAATGAATCCTTCAAATGAAGTACTTCAGTTAGTTTCTGTCCTTCATTCTTTACTTCAGTTACAATTCAACCATATCTTTAGTTCAGTTTAGTTCACCGGCCGCGAACTAAAATCGGCACTGCTCGCGTCTCGTTCGTGTTTCACGCACGAGGCTTGTGCAGTGCTGATTGATAATTTGCTGTCACGCTCTGTTGTACGTGCCCTAATGATGTTCTATTTCTTTCACTCAAACTTTCGCTCGGTAGTACCCAGTTTTTAAGCGGTCGGGTCTTCTGACAATTTTCACTTACTGTGTACATTGCTTGTCATACAAAAAAGCTAATTTAGAAGTGTCAAGCAAAATGGCAATGTACAGTACTCTACAGTAACTACAGTTCACAATATGTTTGTTCGAGTTTCAAATTTTAAATATGAAATGAAGTGCATTGTTTTCATTCGTAAGTATAGAAATCATTATTGAACTGTGTAAAGTTTTAGTGCTATTTTGAGCTTTATGTCATTAAGTTACGGATCACTGATATATTTTTAAAATTTTACTCGTCCTTCTCTCTTATTGGCAATAATAACAATAATAATGGTTCCTGTCTTTGGAGCCCTAACCACCGGTAGCTTAGACCCTAGGCCCCGCTGGCGGTGATCTGCAAGATTTTTTTTATTTTTATTGAATATGATTTTTATTTTTGATGTATTTTTATAAAAGAATAATGTTATTTATTTTTTTATAAAAAAATATCTAATCTTCATATATTTAAAAAAACTGTAAACTTTGAAAATAAATAAATACATTAAATAATAATGTAAACATTCTTTACTATTCCTATATATATATATATATATATATATATATATATATATTCCTATACCTATTTAACTATTTGATACGAGCTCATGTCTCAACTCGTCGAACTAATTTAAGTTTGCGATAAGATGACTCATTGAACTCTTCTTTTAACAATCTATTTCATATCTCTTGACAAACTAGTAAAAGAAAACCGATCTACAAAGAAAACAATTTTTGTTGAACAACTGAACTATAGTAAACTACTGAACTAAAAGATGGATATAGTTCAAAGTAATGAAAAGACACATTTGTATCTTTTAATTTCAGTGACACATTTTTCGCAAGACTACTACGTATCTCTTAACATGAGTCGTTGTGATGTGTGATCGAAACTAACGACGTAATCAGTGATGTTTATGATGTTTTCACCACGACCATAACGAACGTGGTCGCTATGTGGAACGGCTGGCTACGTAGTATCCATAGTAGTTTGTGCGGCTGGTGGAGATTTTGGGCGTTGTGAGCTACTGATAGATCGCGCTGTCTGTGGTGTCTTGTCAATTCTTGTTTATATATTATTTAAAAAAAAATCTTGTTCTCCAATGATTTGTTTACAATTTTACATTTTCTTTAAGGTTAGATTTTTTCTATTTTAGAACAATATGTCAGACTCGTCGTCTGAAGAAGATTTATCCCGTTTTAAAGATGTGGTTGATACTTCCTTCACAAAGGAATTTACCGAAAATAAAGCTGCCATAGTTAAAAGTAAGAAAATTCCTTTTAACTTAGGTGTCCCATTCCAAGGGAAGTTTTACATTTACTCCAGTTATCGCAAATTTATTGTTGAACAAGAATTACTTGTCTATTTTGATGTTTTATAAAAGTTATACAGCCATTCCTGATCTTCTAATCAAAGAAATTTAATTGAGACGTATCTGCTATGCCTCTGCTACACTGTGTCATAAAGCTTTTATTATTATTTATGCCCTTTTTTTCATGATTATTTTCTTGCTGTCTGCATTCAATGGCAACACTTTAAGCACAAGTGATGTGAGAAGAATTGATGCTAGAGATTGGTCTTTACATTACAGCCTCTTTTAACAAATACACAGCCTTGCTAAGGCCGCCCTTGGAGTTTGCAAATGTGATATTGTTTTAACCATTTCACAGTGGCTAGTGTCAGTGAGGACTACAATTAGTTGGTTTGTGTTGTTAGTTTGCCTTTGTAATGGATAGCTACAGTATTTGTTACATCCTTTATTGTTTGCAACTAATGCTCAAATAAAGATGTGTGGATGTAGCCTAGGTTCTAAAGCATTACATGAGATATGACATTGTAAATGGTGTTAAACATTAACCAATACCTCATTTTCGCTAATTTAATGAATTAACTCATTGTTTTATTTAAGCTAAAAATAATAAGCATTTACACACAGCCACTATGTAGGTGAAACAGGGGCATTAGATATTAATGAACATGATGATGATGGCATGTTCAAAATGATGATGATATAATTTAACATTTGACATCTTGTTAAAAATAGAGTTATTTGTTTTATTTAAGTTCACGATGTGTTGCAGATTCATCTGGGAGAAAGTTAAAGGTATAGGCCGTTAAACATAAATGTGTGCAATTTGAAATGCAACATTATTAATGATGTTAAATATTGACAGATAATGTATGTATATATATATATATATATATATATACACATATATATACACTAATGTGACTATGCGTTAACAACAATACTTTTAAACACTTTAAATAAGACACATTCAGCCACAGCCATACAGTCTTATTCTTATTGACTTAGAATAGTTCTTCTAAGCTCCTTTATGGTTCTTAAAGAAGCCTACAAACTTACACTAACTCAGTATGAATTAGACAGTAAAACTTTGACACTAAGAAAGATGAAGCCCCAGCATATGCATAATTTTGTGCGATTCATCGAATTATAGTGATAAATAAATTAAAATTAGTTTTTGTACTATTACAGTTATCTTTATAAGTAAATGTATATCCTGGTATTATCCTGAGAATCAGGCAAGCTACATCCATTTCTACATTCAAACACTTAATCACTGAACATTATTTGTCCATTAAATAAAATTTGTTGCAGGAAATAGGTAATAGTCAGGTGGTAGGGCATTTGCCCGACTGGATGGCTACCACCCCTGGTCTAAAGTATGTCACCATAACAACCTTGAGTCGTGTTCCGGCATTAGTGACCAGGTACCAGTCTCTCTTAAGAGAGCAGCAGCGCATTTGTAGCAACTTTGCTGTTGCAAATGTCCATAGGCGATGGTAACCGCTTTCCATTAAGTGGGCCGTCTGCCTGTCTGCTGATCTCCTGCAATAAAAAAAAAAAATTGTTTTTATTTAGGTATATGTAATTTGTGTTATTATAAATCTATTTAATTATGTATACCTATAGTAGTTTTATTTTTGACTAGCTGATGCCCGCAACTTCATGCGTGTGGTGTTTATTATTCTTTCAAAGCTGTTTAAGTAATTAAAGTTTTTTTAACTATTCCACAGGAACTCTTTAGTTTTTTAGGATCAAAAGTATCCTATATGTTGACCAAGGATATAAGCTACCACCATACAAAATTTCATTTAAATTGGTCCAGTCGTTTCAGAGATTAGCCCATACAAACAGACAGACAAATAGAGAAACAAAAAATTTGAAAAATCTAAATTAGTTCTATTTCACTTTTTACATCCCCCTGACTCGGTTTTTAGCATTTTTTTTTCATTGTACAGCAATTCGACCTCTACAGTTTTATTATATGTATAGATTGAATTAGTTTTAATTTAGTGAAACCACCAAATATTATTTAATTTTTCTTTTAATGTCTCCCTGGAAGAGATCGCTATAAGCGATAAGGCCTCCTATTGTTCTAATGGAAATATATTC
The DNA here is from genome assembly GCA_019925095.2 of Dendrolimus kikuchii. Taxonomy (NCBI): domain Eukaryota; kingdom Metazoa; phylum Arthropoda; class Insecta; order Lepidoptera; family Lasiocampidae; genus Dendrolimus; species Dendrolimus kikuchii. The sequence continues at coordinate 4,356,516 of CM034406.1, read as the reverse complement.
ATTTGTCTAGGTATAAGTTATGGTGAACAATAAAGATTTTTCATTCATTCATTCATTCATTATTGTGTAGGCACTGAACATGGAAGTATTTATATAATAAAGGTAGTTAATTGCAAGTGTTTATCCGTGCAGGAACGGAGAAAGAATACAATTTCCTGCGGCCCGGCGGCCTGTCGTAAGAGGCGAGTCTAGAGCATGCCGCCATAACAACCTTGTGTTGTGTTCCGGCATTAGTGATCAGGTTCCAGTCTCCCTTAAGAGAGCAGCAGCGCTTTTGTAGCACCTTTGGTGTTGCAAATGTCCATAGGCGATGGTAACTGCTTTCTATCAAGTGGGCCGTCTGCCTGTCTGCTGAACTCCTGCAAAAAAAAAAAAAAAAGTGTCAAAATAATTTTTTTTTTTCAGAGAGTATAAATCAAAAATCCGAAAGATATCTACATGAAGCAACACATTATAATGATGTCAAAGTACCCGAAGAAATGCAGAAACATATTGGTGCCAAGTTATCTGCCATAATTAAAAAGAAGTATGAATTTACAGAAGTTCAAAAGAATGATCCAGAGTAGGTAACAAAGTAGTATAAGGATTTGCTTATTTTTATCTGTGAGTGTTAATCAATGGTATTATGATTTTTAACCTACTTCAAAAAGGATAAGGTTCAAAATTTTATTTGAAAGAGCATACTCCTGTAGTAGTCTCATTGTCACTAAGACAAGATCTGATGAGGTCAGGCAAATCGAGAGCAACTCTCGTTGAAGACCACCTACACTCACCAAAAGGCAAACTTGTACATGTGTGCCAATAGTGCAATTTCTAGAGGCGCTTAATATATTTTTCTACAGGAGTTGGATATATTATTTCTACAGCTATTCAAGTAAACTGAAAAGTAGACAATTTTTTTTAACAAAAAGCAAAAATAAATATTTTCTACATTTGATAATCTTGAATTTAGTATGAAGTAAAAGATAAAAATCGCTATAGTTTACAAATTTGTGGTTGTTTTTTTTTTGTAGTGATTTGAGCGAATGCTTGCTCTGTAAATGAACTATGAATGCCCTACCAGAATCCATGTTTCCCGAAAAGTACAATCCGTAGTTTCTTCAAGTCTCGTGTGAATAGGTACTATCTAGGTAAGCATCCATCCCATCTTCGACCGGCATTGAAAGTGATCGTGGTCAAACGCAAACCTATTTAATATTTAAAAAAAATAGGTTTGACCTCAATCAAAGTTGCAGGCAACACTTTAATGGGGATATAAAAATTCTTGTGAACCTATTATTAGATGTTTATGTTAACACTCGTGTTTCCGGATTCTGTAACCATTTTAGCAAAACTGATTGATAGAAAAGAAATTACTTTTCACCTTATACAATTGATCAATATTTTAATTTTAAATGGACAGTCAATATGATCATAATATTGTAATAAATTGACTCATTACAATTATATACGTATTTTTTATTTTTTATTGTAGGAGTTCAGCAGACAGGCAGACAGCCCACTTGATGAAAAGCGGATACCATCGCCTATGGACATATGCAACACCAAAGGTGCTTACAAATGCGCTGCTGTTCTCTTAAGGGAGACTGGAATCCAGTCACTAATGCCGGAACACTACTCAAAGTTGTTATGGCGGCAAACTAGACCAAGGGTGGTAGCCATGCAGTCGGGCAAATACCCTACCACCTGGCTAAACATACTATAATACAATTTTATTATCGATGGTTAGTACCATTGCCTTAACTTGACTACGTTATACACAATATATAAATGATATAGAGAAATAATTAATTTAATACTAAGTACTTATTTTAATCATAATAACCTCATAATCGATAATATAGACATAATATGTAATCATAAGGACTTCAAATGGCTTTTATAACCAGAACCACCAAAATCTTGTTTGCCTGTCAAAGGCGAAGAATCTTGTATCACTTAGCGTAACAACTGCAAAAATCTCCATGTTTTAAATAAGTAAATTACCTTGACTTTGACGAAAGTAGAAGACAGGATTAGTATAAGATATTGGTCAATTTTATTGCATCAATTTGCAGGTCACAGACTGACAATATTCTTGGTGGGGTCAAACTTTTTAAAGATTCAAATGGATTTCTATCTTGTCATGATGTAATCGACATTTCTACAGAAATGCACAACCATAAGTCGAAAAAGCATAAAAGGAGAAGGAAACAGATTGAGGACAATGGGCTTAGCGAACAAGGTACGATATATTCTGTCTTTGCTTATACAGTGACACCTTAATATTTTCTTATTTCTTTATTTTCTTTTTCGCGGCTTGTATACATAATTAAACTACGTTTTAACGGTTTTAAGAGCGGTAATTTTTTATTTTATTTTTAAGTAACAAAAAAAAACAAATAAATTATCACGCTTTAAACAGGGTTTTACAATGAAACCTTGTTATAAGGAACCTTAATACAACGATTTTGATGATTTTACAAATTTTTAAAAATCACCTAGAATCGGCCGTAAGATTTATTACAAAATATACCTTTACACTATGAAAACGAATTTGTAAAAACCTCATTATAAAGAATTTTCAATCATTGCAAGACGTAAATAGAAAGATTAGAGAGATTTACGGTTGCAGCCGGCAACTGCACCGGCTGGCGTGGGCGAAGCGGCGATCCCGCGGATTTCCCCCCCCGGTGAAGAGGGTACTCTCCTCCGGGGGTACCCTCCACTCGGAGGCCACGGTGGGCATACGGCCGATCAAGAGTCCCACACATCCCGCGGTGTTAAGTCTTCCACCCGGTCTGAGGATGGTGTCCCAAGAAAAGACATCCCACTGCGTCATCAAAAAAAAGCACGACGCGGCGCATCGGCCGGTGTCACATATCACAAGTTCATTTTGGCTAACGATCGTCTCAAGTCAACGCGCATGCACCATACCCGTATTAAATTGTAATACCATTATATAGGTACAGTCCACCAATTCACAACCGGAGTCTCAACAGGCTCAGAGAACCTCTCGAGCCTTTACAGAGAGTATAATTTACCTCTGTATTTTTGTCAACCTTCAACTTTTGTATATTCTATCAATTCATCTGACAAGAACAAATATCTTGACAAGAGTTTTTGGCGGGAACTGTAAGAGGACGTTGTGCTGTGCAGTTTTATTTTCTAAAAATGTGTAAAATTACTCTAAAATGAACAATAGTTGTAGGATATTGATAGTTTTTGAGTAGTGATTATGTGTTTTTGCGAGAAATGTGAACTATATAGCCAAATGTGGCCTTTCGAGTTTTCATAAGAACTCCGTTGAATGATGTCGAATGTAGCCTACAATACAATGGCACCTGGCTTAAAGGCCTAGTTGCCAAGCCTTAAACATAAAATAAAAAACATATCTTGACAGGTTCAAACATATTCGTTTAGCGTAAGCATGCAAAAAGAATACTCTCTTCCATGGCGTCAGACAATCCAGGACTTTAAGCTTTGATAATAAATTGATGTTTAATCTTGTAAAAGAAATAAATATTAAAGTGCGTTTATTACTAGCTGTCACAGCGATTTTGGTACCCTAAAAAAACAAGCCTAAGTGAGTCCTTATAACATCAGCTATTTGCCAATGAAAGTCGCGTCAAAATCGGTCCAGTCGCATCAGAGATTAGCCGGAACACCCAGACAGACAAAAAAATCTAAAAATTATATTTTTGGAATCTCCTGGTCCGAATTATCCCCCTGATTTTTTTTCACATTTTTATTATGACACTAGCTGATGACCGCGGCATCGTCCGCGTGGTGCGGTTTTTTAACTATTTCCCACGGGAACTCTTTAATTTTTCGGGATCAAAAGTATCCTATATGTTGACCATGGATAAAAACTACCACCATACAAAATTTCATTTAAATCGGTCCAGTCGTTTCGAAGATTAGCCGGTGCAAACAGACAGAGAAACAAAAAATTTGAAAAAATCTAAATTAGTTCCGTTTCACTTTTTACATCCCCCTGACTCGGTTTTTAGCATTTATTTTCATTGTATAGAAATTCGACCTCTACAATTTTATTATATGTATAGACTACAAACAGACACTTAAATTTTTTTAACTGTGTAGGTTGTACTACAAGTAAGCGACTGAGCGTGATTTCATTTTATGTTGAGAAGAGATATTGGCTAGGTTGTAGCACTCTTACGTGCAAAGTAAGATCTATTCATACGGGACTTGAAGAAACCCAGGTTGTAGGTATTGGAGAAAACAGACTCCAGCAATAAATTCCACTCTTGTGGTGCGTGTAATGTATGCTTGGAAGCGGTGTTTTCGTGCAGGAACTTAAAGGATTATATTTTGTTATGTTCCGTTTCATATACCCATTTATTTATGTATAATTTAATACATAAATAAATGATGAATAACAGACGAGCGTGCATGACAAGAGTTATGAATGTCAAAGAAGCAAGTGAGGTGTGTAAGAATAAGCCTAAATGACGCTCTGTTGTTCGTGCCTACCCTGCAAGGGAACTGGCTTGAAGTTATGTATGTATGTATAATTTAATACAGTTACAGTTGTGAAATGTGATTTTTGTATATAATTATACATACATACATAACTTCACGCCAGTTCCCTTGCGGGGTAGGCACGAACAACAGAGTGCCATTTAGGCTTATTCTTACACACCTCACTTGCCTCTTTGACATTCATAACTCTTGTCATGCAAGCTCGTCTGTTCTTAAGGCTCCTGACATCACCTTCTGCTAGTACACGATCAATTTGATCATGGAAGGTGTGTCGTGGCCTTCCACGACTTCTGCATCCATCCACTTTTGCATTGTATATCTGTTTAGTTATTCTTTCATCAAGCATTCTTTCCACATGTCCGAACCACCGGAGCATTCCTTTCTTTACCTTCACCCCGACACTCTCTTTCAGGCCAACTCTCTTTCTTACTTCGGTATTACAAACGCGGTCCGCGAGCGTCACTCCGCAGATTTTGCGCAGTGCTCGCATCTCGACCGCGTTTACTCTACTTTCATGCTCTCTCTTCCATACCCAACTCTCGCTTCCATACGTGAGCGTAGGTACCAGCACCGCGTTGTGTACGGCGAGCTGGGCCTTATATAATTATAGTCTATATTAAATTAAGAGAAATGGAGAAACCAATATACAACAAGAGTGTAATAAGCCGTTGCCTTATTTTGCACTCCCCTTAAGGCAATTGAGCCATGGTCTCTCACCAGTGGGGCGTCACCCCATCTAATGGGACCATCATAGACGCACCACACAACTTACTCAATCTCCTCATTTTGCTGTGCAGTTTCTATTGTAAAACATTGGTATAATATTGGTTAAATATGAATAATAATTGTAGGACGTTGATGATAATATCTTGCAAGTACAAATGAACTTGGGGTATTAAATGCAACAATTTGAGAAGGACGTGTCCAGTAGTGGACTGATATCGGCCGAGAAACAAATCCATTGAAGCAATCAAATTGTCGAGAAACCAGCTGGTTCAACATCAGAAAATACTATTGTATTTACTTATTTCAGAGAAAATTAACTATGCTGTTGTAAGTGGAGATCATATTCTATCTAAAGAAGACACAAAACGTTGGAATTCAAGAAGAAAAGAAAAGGTTTTTAAGTACAAATCAAATAAAGGAAGTAAAGTTTTAATTTCTGTAGAATGAAGGCAACAGAAATTATTTTAAGTTGTAAGTTCAAAAATGTATATAACACCTGAAATTAAGTAAAAAAATCACATAAAATTAACATTTTTTTATTTAATATCGCTTAACTATACAATAAATATGTACAAAATAATCGATCCCTTAATGGTAAAAAATATAACAAGACAAAACCAGAATACCTACTTTTATATTTTAGAATACTACAAGGGTTTTTCACAAATCATTATTTATGGTAGTGTTGTGCTGGCAACACTACAGGGTATCTACAGACTTGGGTTCATAAGACCTTGTAGCCAGAACCATATATCAATGAAAAATAAAAGATCTTTAATTTTACTATGGCCTGTCCAACTCATCTATGTAATGGATAAAAATGGAGTTACAGCCGCAATGTTAAAATTTCATACGAATTAGGGCTACCAGTTCTAAAAAAGTTGTTTATTCGTTAATGGTACTAATAAAACGTATTTGGCCACAGTCAAAACTATAACATTATCCCAGATAGAGCCTGGGAATTACAATTTATATGATTATTTTAGACCTAATGTGATATATCCAAATTTCTTTGACGGTTATTATTCATTCAAGTTGACACAACTATATCACAGTATAAGTAAGATTAAATCATTAAATATATGAGAAACTGTAATTTCGACAGATAGTGAAAATGTTGATATAATAGTAAATGTAGTAGTAAATTCTGTACAAGTTATTTCACGAACTTAAGCAATCCTTGTAGTATTTTAAAATACAAATATATTGCACTCACGATTTTTAGGTACAGTAACAAAAATACAGCAGTGTCATGGAGAAAATTAACTGATAAAAAGTACTTGAGATAACCTTTTTCGTACAATTAATATTAATACACCCATATTAGATTTAAATTTCATAATATTAACGATGGAGGACATATTCTATTATAAGACTCGATAATTGGTATGGATAGTTACAATTTAGGGCCTATGACAGTACGAGTCCAAAACAGTCTCAATATTGGCGTATGCATAGTACAATTTTACAGAAACGAGAAATCACCAAAGACCAACTGTTCCATAGGAACACTGTAATTACACAGGGGTGTATTGTTGTTGTATGTAATTTTGGGCTAGGTATAAAATGTTGTCTCTGGGATATAAGTCAATATTCGAGACGGCCGGTATGGATGTCATGTTAGAAGTAAAGAGAATATTTGATTCTAAATGTTATTTCTGCCTTAATAAATTAATCAAATGGGGAAATATCTAAGACTTGGCGACCTTTTAATTACATCTAAGTCAAGGAATCGTTAGATGAATTCGTAATTCCTTCTTGTTTTAATTTCTCTGTAATACAATTTAGTCTGTTGAAAATATGAATAAATAGCATTATTTATTTGACTTAAACTATAAATTACATATTTTTTTGTTTTGTTTCTGTAGTCGATTGCTATGAACTCGATAACTATTTGCTTTTTATACGGCTGCTACTTCCCGAATGTCAAAATTAAGTGCATACTAAGTCCGAAATATAGGCGGCAGTGCATGCTCACTACATGTCTACTAAAAACGTTGTACTTTTAACATCTAGACCAGGTTTGTAAGATCTTATATCACATACTACCCAAGGCACAAACGGATTCAATCCCATACCTATCGAAAAAGTAAAAATAATATTATCTCCACACAAAACAGTCGGATGTAGTCTTAATTTGGCAATAAGACTCGATCCCCAAACACTTCATTTAAAAAAGCACTTCGTTCCGGTTTCGAACTCTTTGGATTCAAGATTGCCAACACAAAATAATTAAATCTATAGCCGGTCGACTGTTGTGGTATTTCGGCTAGTTCTGTCTGGTAGTTCGTCGTGACTGTACGCTCTGTTTTCTTGACCGTTTGTTTTTGGTGTTGATGCTTCTGGTTTTTCGATCGGACCGTCCATGAAGAACATTGTTAGGAAGAACAAGATGCTACCTGTAAAGGGATTAACGGGTCAATTTGTTTTGAGATTAATCACAATTAATTATGATCACAAGGGTATTTTTCCATGGTATCACTGGCGAAAACCTTGATTCATGTATCCAAAGGAGCTCTCGTTTGTTCGGGACAAAATGTTCACTTCCAGTATATAAGTATGTGGCGTTCTTCGAACGCAATATTACTTTTTGGTACTGAAAACACTGGGACGGCTATTTTAAGCAACACCAGAAGTCAATACATTATTTTGACAGCTGCACATAAGGGTCCTGATAAAACAATGTTATTATTCTATTCGTAATATAAAAAGTACCTGTAAACCTACCGGAATACATTATAATCACACAACAATCACATAACAAGTAAAGGACCCCTCAGTAACCATAACGCCGTACCGACGACGTCTTATAAGGTTCCAGAAGTACTTATATACCAAAATTGTAACTGAGTTTAAAACACGAGGTTTTCAATTTGTCGTGTATACATTATTTTTTCTGGCTCGGGCCTTCCTATGTTTTTTAAGGGCAACAGACAGTATACGAGCGTCGTTTGACACGAAAAGTAATTTCGATGTGCTAATTTCATTACGATGTTTTTTATCACTGTCAGCGCGTAGTAGTTGTATCAATGTGCACATTAGATCAGCAGACCGCCTAAGAGGTGTAGGTGTCCCTACCAGGAATCCAATCTGCGTCATTTGAAACACGAGTTTGAGACTCTTAAGCGTTACCTGCTAAGCTACTTCATAAAAGGATTGAAATTTTTCATCAACTTACTTATGCCGTAAAATCCAGCGTAGAAGATCATGATGGCCTCCCTATAGCCAATGATTTTGGAGACAGGGTCCACCAAGATCGGAAGGTTTCCACCGATGTTGTTCATCACGAATAGGAACACGCCCACTGTGGTAGAACGGACGGAAAGTGGTACTATTTCTACGAGGATCGCGAATACTATTCCAAACCACATCTCAGCTGAAAATAATTAATTAATTATATAGTATCAATTTATACACTTGTCCAAGACGCTTGACGGGTTCCACGGATCAGTAATTTTTATGTACACATTACCTCATGTCTTGCTTTGCTGTTAGCATGTGGTAATTGTAACCATATGCACACTATCTCACGAATGTCGTGTTTCTATGTCTTGCCCCTCGTTACATTATCCCCAAGTGCACGGCAGCGACCAGAGAAGTGGGCAGCAAGCATCAAATGTTCGAATAAATTGCGAATATGTACTCGCGCTGCCCACTTTCCTGCTTAATGCTTGCATAATGTAAACGAGGGCTTATCCCTAACATACATTATACCCACTATAAGTTATTCCAATGTTACAGATACTGCATCTAAATTACCATGACTTCATTATTTTTGTAGAACATGGACTATAGATTACTATAGTACTATGTTTATTGTGAGGTAATATTAATTGTCTTTAACTGGGCCGAGGATAAAAAACATATAAATAGCTCACTATGGTTTTATTTAATATGCGGTGGTCAAAAATAAAACTTGATTCATGGTAAGGTTTACATAATATCTGGTGTTGTCACCTTGTCCGTGAACTAATCGATTCCCATTGAAATCCAAATATTTGTATGATATTGTTGACATTTAATTTTGTGAGCTTGTAACACCCACGAGCGAAATAAAGAATTTATATTAATATTCTGAATATTAAGCTGCGTACACACAGGCCCAATGAATGGCATTTGACGTATTTCATTAACCATTTTTTTGCTTTATGGAGACGATTTGTAGAACGCTCGGATTGCCGGCAAATGCCAATGAACGACCATTGGCATTCGTTCGGATTGCGCTTTGTGTACATTGCTTACGTTGTAGACTATACGTGTAGGTGTAAAAACTTACCGAAAAAGTAAGAAATTGCCAAAGTAATCATGGCCCATAGAGGTCCAAAGATAACGGATCCGAAGGCGGGAAGAGTGGCGATCAGCTGGGACAGAGCAAGTACTAGCACACGAGATCTGATACCCATTTTAGCCACGAATCTACAAAAAAATATTGTTTTTATGTTCTCTTTAAGTATGTTTTATGTCCTAAATGTTTTATTCTTTTTCATAAGAGACAAATTAATATAATCTAAATCTCTCTTTTCATTCACCTTCCCAATTGTTTGGAGTCAGCACAATATGTCTTTTCCTTCTATATTCCTCTATTCTGATATACGTCCTCTGTCACACCGCAAATTATCATGTCATCGTCCACACAATCCATCTTACTCTAAATATTCTACATAATTAATAATGATAATAGATTATAAGTGCGATACTAAGCTTAGTTTACAGTCTTCTATGGGTAAACCCAGAAGGCTGGCTACGTTAGTTCGATGGACCGCCGTACTAATTCAATGTCCGTGGTAGACACCAGCCTTCTGGGGTCCAATTCTGCTATTTCGATATTTAAAGTACGACTCCGTTGCGATAGGGCAAAAATTCGGATTCTACTAAATCAACAATCTTCTCGATATCGTCGCCTCGGAATAATAGTAAAAAAAATGGTATTACCATTAGTAAAAACGTCGTAAGCCGAAATGAATATTGATAAGCTACTAAAATTTTAAACATTCATTTCGCAAGTTTTATAAATATACCTATATATGTGCCACATGCACGTCGTTGGAATTAGCAGAATACTGACATCAGATAAACCTATGATTGAGACCAGTGTTAGGCGATTTTGAATAGATAGTAACAGCAGAATTGGGCCCTTGGGGACGTGACGAGTTGAAGACACGTTTTCGGAGCTGTTTATAAATTTATGTCTTCAGGACCCCACGGTCCAAATAATTCTGTAAATGTCCCACTGCTGGTCTTAGGCCTCCCCAATTCTTTGGGCTGGTTACACAGTATGTTCCATCTACGTTTACGATATGCAGGTTTCATTACGATGTTTTCCTTCACCGTCAGCATACGATGAACAATTTTATTTTTATTTTTTTATTGCTGGAGTTCAGCAGACAGGCAGATGGCCCACTCGATGGAAGGCGGTTACCATCGCCTATGGATATTTGTAACACCAAAGGTGCTACAAATGCGCTGCTGTTCTCTTAAGGGAGTCTGGAACCTGGCCACTAATGCCGGAACACAACTCAAGGTTGTTATGGCGACATACTTTAGACCAGGGGTGGTAGCCATCCAGTCGGACAAATACCCTACCACCTGGCAAAATACGCACATTAGTTCAGACAACTGCCAAATCCGTGCAGGAACGGAGAAAGAATACAATTTCCTGCGGCCGGGCGGCCTGTCGTAAGAGGCGACAAAATAACCCACAGCCCGGTGGTAGGGTATTTGCCCGACTGGATTGGTACCACCCCTGGTCTAGAGTATGCCGCCATGACAACCTTGAGTTTTGTTCCGGCATTAGTGACCAGGTTCCAGTCTCTCTTAAGAGAGCAGCGGCGCATCTGTAACACTTTTGCTGTTGCAAATGTCCATAGGCGATGGTAACCGCTCTCCATCAAGTGGGCCGTCTGCCTGTCTGCTGAACTCATGCTATAAAAAAAAAATGCCTTATCACAATTCAAATCATGCGTCATATGAGATATGATTGCGTTAACTTCTGAAGCATGGTATGGTCCAAGCGTGATATAAATTTAAAAAAATGTGTGTAACGCAGTAAAAATGAAACTCCAGAGAATATTAGGCGAACATAAAATTATATCTATAAGGCTTAGTAGACAAGTGTGTGTGTATGTTATAGACGCTTTATTCTTAGGTATTCTGACCCTTATTCCTAATAATTCAATTTAATTACACTTTAAATCACTAACATAAAGTTTAAAATTCAATGCACTGTTACAAACTACGTATCTGTTGATCTACGTATAAAAGAATATCTGCCTTAAGTATATATAGATAGAGCTAAAATTAATTTGAAATCTTTTGTTTATTCAAAGTGAAAATCAATACCAACGAGTAAAGAGAAGTGTGTTTTATTTCGAATTAAATAAGGTTCAATTTTATGTGTTGATCTATTTTTAGTGTCGCTTTTTCGTTTCATCGAGTTTCAAATCACAACGATTCTAAAGAAGTTTCACCACAAACAAATCCTATAATCCTTCTATATTAGTACTTAAAAAAAGTATTATTACTTGTCGGATATGACGCCGCCGACAACAACTCCTACGGAGCCAATGCCGACAGTAACCGCAAACAGCCACCAGCCGAGGTCCACGTCCGGGAAGTAGTCGCGGTAGTACAGGTCCGCGTTGTAAGCGAATGTCATACCACCTGGAATATGTTTTATTAATTTATAAATTTATTATTCTAGTGGCGATGCTAGATCAATTGTAGATGTTACGTCACGTACATGGAATAATTTATTGCTAAATAATTAGCAAGGGTTAATTGAGTAGTCCATGTACGTGCCAAAATCTGTCAATACAGAAACCAGAAAATCTTCGGAGATTCATCTACGAACATGTTCAGAATATTACATAGGTTACAGATATTATTACGTAGCAGTTAAGATTTCTGTATATATAACCTTAAGTTTAATGTTAAATTAATTAAGCAATAATTACATTTAGAGTACCACACATCGTCGTCTTATTTTATACACCCCTGTCAAGCGTTTGAGCCTAGCTCCCGCGGCGATAGAGCCATGGGCTCTCGCCTAGTGGTGCGTCACCTTATCCAACGGGGTAACATCATCGATGCACCATACACAACAAAATAAACCACAGTAGACGTCGGCGACATCAGCTTTGCGTAGCCTCTTATTTTCCAGTCAGAAAGCAAATGATATATAGAATATGTTAAACACTTCTTTAAATATTAATTTGTTGTGGACCCTTGGACAGTAATTATAAAACTGCACGTGCCTGAAATAATGACGACTTTTTAATTTTTTTTTATTAAGTTTATAGCTTGGCAGCTAGGACTTTAAGCCAGATCTTAGTTTACAATATAGTTTCTTCATTTTCTTAAGCCTATGTGTAGCACAGCTGAACTGTAGGTAATCAGCTAGTGCGATTCAACGGAGTTCTTGTACATACATACATACATACATACATACATAACTTCACGCCAGTTCCCTTGCGGGGTAGGCACGAACAACAGAGCGCCATTTAGACTTATTCTTACACACCTCACTTGCTTCTTTGACAAAGTTCAAAGTTCGGAGTTCTTGTGACAACTCAAAAGGCCACATTTGACTATACAGTTCACATTTCTCACAAAACACATAATTACTACTCAAAAACTATCAATATCCTACAACTATTGTTCATTTTAGAGTAATTTTACACATTTTTAGAAAATAAAACTGCACAGCACAACATCTTTCAATTCCCGCCAAAAACTCGACGATTTTTTAATGGGGTAAAAAATTACAGATAAAAACAAAAGAACATCTATGTTCTAAATTCAAACATCAAGTATATTTGGTGGCCAGTACTATTCCGTACCAAATAAATAAAAACTATTTGTTGAAGATTCCAACAGACTGTTGTATGAGTAAATGAGATTTATCGCTAATCAAAAGTCAAAAATTATATAAACAATAACAAATTAAAATAACTGTTCGGTTTCACTGGATATTTTCAAGATTATGTGATAGTTAACACCATTAATACTAGCCCCTATTTCCGCTACAATTGACAGAACTGATAATGCAAATAGTTTATTTTGGCTTATAGTCCTTCTCGAGTTAGTCTACTCTATTATAAATACTATTCTTGATATTATAAATACTACTCACTCATAAAGAAATATAATAATTACTTATTTAGTTTAGTTAGTAGTAATTTGATTTGAAATTCCCGCGGGATCCCGAGACAGAAAGTACCGCAGCTATCATTTTAGTGAAAGCTGTGTCGGAATAAGTAAATTTTTATACACCCAAACAACTGAAAAAAGGACCCAAAGAAAATCCCGTGGGATTCCCGGGAATAAAATTATTATATATTTCTATCGATCAGTGGAAAAAGCGCGTTGGAATTAGATTTTTTTTCAAACTGGTCGTTTTAAATAATTCCTAGAAAAATTCCCGGGGTAAGAATTAGCGAAGATTTTAAGTCTAACAGTTTGCTGTCGATCAGCGAAAAACGCATCGAAATCGGCCCAATAGTTTTTACGTGAATCCCGAACATACAGACAAGAAATCTTTAAAAAAATGCATCGTGGTCTCCATCGTTAATTCAACGTATAGACACGGTATGTTTAGAATTTTATAATATAATATAGATGAGCGGTTGACTGTTGTTAGAGATTTCACGCGCCCATGATTTAATTTTGATTGATCAATATGCACTAGTAACTAGATTATAGTCTTACAACCTGGGGTCGCGACTTTTATGGGGGTCGCGTTTGTTATGAAAGGGGGTCGCAGTCTGTTAAGAAAATAAGACATATATACAAATCAAACGTATAAATAAGCTATTAATTAAAATATGATTATAAATTTTGCAGTGAAGGGGTCGCAAGACTTTTTATTTAACTTTTTGGTTCTTTCGTGGGTCGCAACATAAAATCAAGAAAAAATCGACCTATACTGGTTAAAACCGGTTAATTTTGAACCGGTTCCAAGCCTTGGGTTATTCTTGCGGAATAAACCGGTTAGTTAAGGTTTATATAAGACTCTGTTTAAGGTTTACAATCCGAAAGAAATAGTCGACCTAAACTGGTTAAAACCGGTTAATTTCCAACTGGTTCCAAGGCTTGTCTAAAATGCTTAAAAGAAGAACTAACCACAATGCCTAATAGAAGCGGCTAAGCAGAGCAGCAAAATCCTAGGCTGGATGATCACGTGCCAGATTGTCACTTGAGGCATCTTCTTGCCAGCCTCCAAATATGCTTCGTTGCTCTTTGTGTTGCCAGAACCTATAAAAATAGTTATTGATCTATAATCTATTTAAAAATACTTTTTAACAGTTTCAAGCGTAGCATTAATTTGATTTCTAAAAAAATGTTTTGACATCTTTGTCTTTCGGGATCACTGCTACTGAAAAGTGCCGCGCTTAAAACCGTTAAAACTTAGTTTTAATTATATGTATGTCGGCGCAAATACAACAATTAACGTATTACATAAACAATAACAATTTATTTAATTACTATGAGTTTATTGTAATGTGAAATTAACGAAAAACAACAGGATTTTATTTTAATTTCAATACTTAACCTAAAAATTTGCGATCACGTGCACGTGCGCCGACACGTACACCGAGCCCTATAAATATGGCCGCACTGTCGACACTCTGTCATTACTGTTCGAGCCGCCGAACAGGAAGGACCTCTGGGAAGTCGTAACGCTCTTGGAATAAACGATACCGAGTACTCTTGAAATTTTATTTCGAGGACTCAAATATGGGTCGTCATCAAGAAGCCAACAAACGTGACGTCAACATTATTGACATCACACTTTTTATAAACACTGCGGAGGTTCCTCTTCTGTCATGTATACTAGGAGTGAAAACTTAAGAAGATTCTATAATCTATTTCTTAATATAAAAATGTATAGATTTTGATTTGGACTAAGTGTATTGAAAAAAATATAATCCTTATTTATATTATGTACTAGGTTTTGCGCGTGGTTTCGTTTGCGTTAATATAAATTTTGTAGACCGGAAGTTGGGAATTCCACACGCCCTTAGAAATGTCAAATTCATTTTTTAATTCAAAATACCTGTCACGCCATATAGCGTAGGTGGAACTAGCCATGAGAGCAACACATTAAAATTGCATTGTGATTGCCGTTGCTGTAACGACGTATCTGTTAGTGACTTGCAACGGTGCCGGTGGCGCGAATAAAATGGCGATCGGAGCGCCATCTCTTCGGCTATATACGTCTATCCCTCGGGACAGAACTATTTTCTGGATGAAAAGTACCCTATAATCTTGTCTATAGTCCTGACAACGTGTATACAAAATTTCACGACGCTCTATTGAGTAGTTAGGGCGTGAAACGTCACAAAAAACCAAACACACATTCGCATTTATAGCATTAGCCTTAGAGTAATAATACCTACAGAGACAGATTCCTACAAAACACATTCAAAGTTGAAGCACAAAACCAATCGATGTGTGCGTGAGCGCCATGTAATATACGCTGATACGCACACTAAGGTACAAATAATATTGCAAGTCTTTCTAAAAAATAGGGAATTGAAACTATTCCAACTCGTCACACTGAGCTTTGTCTTGCGGACTGACGAGACCGACGCTTTGGCAAGCGAACTGACACTTTTAAGTCTCAAACGTGCTACACTTTACTGGCTACTCGGGTTCTAAGCGTATTCATTCTTATGGTATTAGCATGGAAAAAGTATTAGTTAAGATGACAGCTACACCCTTATTCTTTATATTGTCACAATTTTATTACACCACTATTGTATTGCGACATATGGAATAAACCTTCCAGTCCTTTATCCAGATAGACTGAGCAGTGTTTGAAAAATGACGAATATTATATTTACAACTAATTGTGCCCGCGACTTCGTTAAGAAAGTAGCCTAAGTTACTTTATAAAACATCAGCTATTTGCCAGTGAAAGTCCCATCAAAATCGGTCCAGCCGTTTCAAACAATCAAACATCATTCAAACAACATTCAGGCAGACAGACGAAAATTCTAAAAATTGCATTTTCGGAATATCCTGGTCCGAATTATCTCCCCTGATTTTTTCACAATTTTTATATTAACATTCCAAACAGACACTTTAATTTTATTTATCTGTATGGATGTATAGAAGACAAATCAACGGGCGAGACGTTTTCATAATAGTTCCATTTTTACCCAAATGGTTGCGAAGTCTTAAAGTTCAGCTTGATTTTCATCTGCACTTGTTAACGTTGAGAAAGTGATAAGTATAAGAAGTATTAGGTAAGTACCTTCTTCTCCAATCGTAGTTCTCTCCGGTTCGCGAAGAGTCAAGAAAGTGAGTACAGCTATAATTATGCCAATGACACCCGTACCGTAGTAACATAATCGCCAGCTCTGTAATTGGATAATTTACACATTTTATTGTAAAATAGATTTTTTATTACGAAGTTTTTAAACTGACAGACTACGTAAGTACTTGAAAGTGTTTATCGCTGTCTGTTGAGTCCTTGCCTAGTATAACGTACGTAGAACATGGCTCCATGAATTTTGTTGTCTACCCCCTTTGTATGAGGCGACGGCTAACATATAGCAGGGTAAGGACAGCCATTTTAAACACTTCCTATCAACGTTTGACGAGAGAAACACCGCGCCATACGCATTTCCTTTTAATCTATAGTAGCAAAAAGCGATGCTTCAGGAGGGCTCGCGAGCCTTTCTACCTAGTAGTAATTAATTAATTACTGATTATTTCTTCATGCCTAACCAAAAACATTACATTTACATCGATATTAGTTCTTTAGTATTCGAACAGATGGCGTTAGTAGTATCAGGCCAGTTGATATTACACATGTCTTATTGGTTTTATAATTTGTATAAAATAATATTTTTATGATAGATAACACATCTAGAAATAAATTGAAGATACTATGTCAAAGTTCAAATCTGAAAGAGTGATAGTTTCTTAATAAATTATTAAATTTCTCCAAGCTGGATCGAAAAAGAATACTACTAATTTCTGCGGCCGGGCGGCCTGTCGTAAGAGGCGACAAAACAACCCACAGCCAGGTAGTAGAGTATTTGCCCGAAGTGGATGGCTACCAGCCTTGGTCTAGAGTACGCCGCCATAACAACCTTGATTTGTGTTCCTGCGTTAGTGACTAAGTTCCAGTCCCCCTTAAGAGAGCAGCGGCGCATTTGTAGCACCTTTGGTGTTGCAAATGTTCATAGACGATGGTAACCACTTTTCATCAAGTTGGCCGTCTGCCTATCTGCTGTACTCATGAAATAAAACAAAAATATGTGGGGCGACTAAGAACAGTGCCACGAATATCCACACATTACAATTTTAGCTGAATTGCAACTGTCGCTAGCCGTCACAAATAGGATGGCAACGATGATTAAGACCTATTTGCAAGTAAACTAAGTACTTAACTATTGCAAATGTAATTCAGGGTTCACTTACCAAGTCCCAAGCATTGATTTCCGGGATGTACCTCCCCACTGGGAAGGCTATGCCGTACCCTCCATATATGCCCCAATTGAAAATGGAAAGGACTAAAGCTCTCTGATGTTCAGGAAATAAGTCTGTGAGAATGCCTGTAGCTAGTGGATTGCACCCGGATTCACCTGTTAAAATTTATTTATTTTTTAATTGTTAGTCGTCTATGTGTATATTAATTCTCCTCAGAAGATCATTTTGATACAAGATATACACGATCTTTTGTAATCAGTTTCACTATTTAATGATGTCAAAGTAATATTCAAAGTTTATTTTAGGGTATAAAATCTTTTAAATGAACTCCCTAAATAACAGTAGGAACGGAGAAAGAATACAATTTCCTGCGACCGGGTGGCCTGTTGTAAGAGGCGACATGACAACCCACAGCCAGGTGGTAGGGCCTAGAGTCTAGACTATGACGCTAAAAGAACCTTGAATTGTGTTCCAGCTTTAGTGACCACGTTCCAATCTCCCTTTAGAGAGCATTGGTAGCACCATTGGTGTTACAAACGTCAGTAGGCGATGGTAACCGCTGTCAATCAGGTGAGTGCTCTGCCTGTCTGCTAAACTCATGAAAAAAAAAAAAAGAAGTTTTATTAAAAACTTTATCTTGTAACAAAATACACTGTATGGGTATTATTGTTTACATACGTATGTACTATCAAACTGTTTCTCGTAGAGGTAAGTAAAGATGGGTTTGCCATTTGCTACGATCCTGACAAACACTTCACTTCGTCTAATACTATAATATAAATGAGTGTAAAAATGTATGTATTTAAATTGTACAATCCTATGTTGTATCTGCTCCACCTACATCGCCAGATTAGTTAATTATTTCTTTTAAGCTAGGTTGCCTGAAAGAGATCGCTTTTAACGATAAGGCCGGCTGTTGTTTTACCAAGAAGTGTTTTAATTATGCATTTTGTTTTGTAATAAGTAACAAAAAAGTGTTATCTAATCTCTAATCTATAATATGTTTTGTTGGTATTATTTGTATTCCAAAACTTTTGCATCCGTTTCGTATTTCTTTTACGGAAATAGAATTTTTCTTCTAAATTACTTACTAACTGGTTTCACAACCGATTTCGTTGGTATGCTCATATCTTATACTTTTCGTAAAATGTCATAGTAAGCGTTAATACTTCTTGAACGTTTTGATGTCCTTCAAACAGGTAGGTACTTCAAAGTTCTCAAGATCTTCATCGTGTACGCTTGGAGCTTTCTACCCATTTTTTTTTCCAAAAAACAATCCCTGTGTATTCTGTAAGTTCGTGGAAGGCATTTCGCAAGAACATCAGAATTGCTAAGACACTTATATATCTTAATAGATTTATATATTATACGTGTACATGTAGTTATAATATTAGAATTTATATGCATCCATCCATCCATTCCAATACATCCAAATGTTGCTTGGAAGAGATTACTTTAAGCAATAAGTCTGCCCATTGTATCTTCAAATTTAAGGCACAAAAATGTGTTACTTTTTTATGTTTTTGTACAATAAAGAGCATTGTTGTTGTTGTATGTGTATATTGTTATTCATATAATTTAATATTTTATTAACAATTGAAGACTCCAGGGAAAAAGATTGAACTTTTCACGTTTTTTTTAACTAATCTGTGAATGCGATTTTGTAGGGAATTTCCGGGACTATACGATAATAAACCGAACAGGGTAAAACACGAATCTTAGAGTCCTTGACATTTAAAAAATCGCATGCAGGGAAAAAGTCCAGAGAAAAACAGGCTTGACAGTGACAGAATATGTCACTTTTCCCTGTTAAATCTGACTTGAGATAGTTTATAATATTTTTATGCTTTCAACGTTTTTGATTTTTAAGTGTTTCAACTTATATTTTTATTTTATTGTGAAACTTATGGCTTCCAAACTTAAAAATGCGAAATCTCAAAATCAGTGTTGCTTGACAAGTTTGTCTTTTTCCCTGGGGTATTCAATTATGGCTACGTTCCACAAGAGACTCACAACGTCCACATTCACGACCTCGATTTTTCCCGTTCCACTCGCTTGCGGACGTTACAATCATAAAATCTAGTGCAACGGTTTATGGGGCGTTGATGTCATAAACGACGAAATAGGCAAATGTCATTAGTTAATTTGAAAATCGCGCCCTTTTCAATGTCAAGAGATTGAGAGAACTAATACTTTGTGGTCAACGCTTCGACGGACCTCTTGACACGGGTCGTTGTGAGCGCTGTGTGATCAATAAATATGACGTCATTAGTGAAGTTTTCGCCACGACCAAAACAACCGTGGTCGCTATGTGAAACGGTTGACGGAGCATTTTGGGCGTTCTGAGCTACTAACAGAACGCGTCCTATGTCGCGCACTGGATTGCGATATACTTCAAGAGTTTTAATGACTCTTGAAGTTAAACATACGCCCTGAAGGTTCTAAATAAGAAATAGCTGTCACCAATAAGACCACTCGTTATACTATTCAAAATATTATCAAATATTCCACACACTATAATACACAGAGAGTGTCGGGGTGAAGGTATAGAAAGGAATGCTCCGGTGGTTCGGGCATGTGGAAAGAATGCATGATGAAAGAATGACTAAACAGATATACAATGCAAAAGTAGATGGATGCAGAAGTCGTGGAAGGCCACGACACAGCTTCCATGATCAAATTGATCGTGTACTAGCAGAAGGTGATGTCAGGAGCCTTAAGAACAGACGAGCTTGCATGAAAAGAGTTATGAATGTCAAAGAGGCAAGTGAGGTGTGTAAGAATAAGCCTAAATGGCACTCTGTTGTTCGTGCCTACCCCACAAGGGAACTGGCGTGAAGTTATGTATGTATGTACTATAATACACTAATAATTTGAAATAGTACCTGCAGCCATCACCATCCTGAGCAGCACCAAATGCCAGTACTCCGTGACTGTACCCATAAGAAGGATAGCTATGACGAAGATTATAGTACAGACGGACAAGACCCTCGCTCTATTGAATCTGTTAACAAATATAACATTTACGTAACTATTAACACCTTAGTATATAAATATTACATAGTATATATATTCGCCAGGTGGTAGGGCATTTGCCCGACTGGATGGCTACCACCCCTGGTCTAAAGTTGATCGCCATAACAACTTTGAGTTATGTTCGGCATTAGTGACCAGGTTCCAGTGACCCTTAAGAGAGCAGCAGCGCATTTGTAGCACCTTTGGTGTTACAAATGTCCATAGGCGATGGTAACCGCTTTCCATTAAGTGGGCCGTCTGCCTGTCTGCTGAACTCCTGCAGAAAAAAAATTAGTAAATCTAGGATGTAAAATTTAAACACAAGCAGACAGTCATGAACACACGCACACGAACAGATGTCTTATTCCAATGAAATATATTTTGGACAACTTAAAAGCTATACTGAATGACGATTCAGAAACAAACAAAGTTCTGCCTGAAACAAAACCTTGATCACTATAGATTTTACCTATTTGATTTTGTATAATTTTATACTATATCATCGGACTCCAAGGTATAATGGCATTGAAATTTATATAGGACCACTATGGAGCTATACTGAACACAATGATGATCAAAATCGGTTCAGAAACTAGACTTATAAAAAAAAAAAATATTTACACGACGATTTAAGAACTTCCTCCTTTTTTTAAGTCGATTAAAATTTTTAACACTTGCACGCTCGGCTCTAGTGGTCTAAAATCTTTTATTAAAAATACCTGCACACACTTCTTCCTTCGTAGGAAATTATTTTGCCGTACTGACTGTTCGACTGTGGAACTCCCTCCCATACCAATCAGACAAGCAAAATCACTGACCACATTTAAACGTATGGTCACTGACCATTATTGGTCTATTAAATAAAATTGTTGCATTAAATTAATGTATCTATTGTTCAAATGTATATATAATATCTAATTTATAATATTATTACGAGTTGCAGGACTCGAATTAAAATGCCGTTGGAATTATTATAGAATTTATTAGAACTATACAAACACGTATAACACAGGTACAAATATAACTGAACACAACCAGTGCAAACGTAATGCACGGTTCAATAACACGCGCAAAGTTCATCACTAAATAGAATACCAAATGTAGTACACACGCTTGTGCTTATCGCTCGACTGTCGATCTCTCCATTGGGGCATTGCTTTACACTGCACAAATATAATATGTCTCTCGGCCGCGTAGACCGAATTTTTTAGAATCGGTTCGACACACCTGGCTAATGACTGCCATAAAAGATTACAATACAGAATGGGCTGTTTTTCTAATTACAAATTTTATTCACAAAGTAACTAAAAGAAGTCCAAATGCGGGAAGGTAATAAAGTGTGCTTTTATGGTATGCAGGTGTGAATCTACTTTTGTCGGTCGTAACAATATCATCGTATATCTAATTATATATGTATGTATATCTGTATATATAGTAGTTTATTTATATTTTATTTAATTTTTAATACTATTTGATTGTGATTTTATTACTTTTATTTTAGTTTAGTACACCACCAAAAATCGTTTATTGAAATTTCCTTTAATCTCCTTAGACTGGGTTGCCTGGAAGAGATCGCTATAAGCGATAAGGCCGCCCATTGTTCTAATGCAAATGCATCCATATCAATTGTCTAGATTTAAGTTTATGGTGAACATTAAAGAGCTTTCTTTCATTGATTCATTCTAATTAGATTCGAGTATGCAAGAGTGTTCAAATGTGTCACATGAATTGACTTGCAAAGCAATAGTTATGAGGGATGAGAAGAACTCACTTATCAGCAACTACTCCCAATATGACGCCGACAATTGTAAAGACTGCCATGAAGGCTGGTCCGGCGAGCACCTGGTAATCGATTCCAAGGCCATTGTAGTTCCATTCGCAGTATCGAGTCCCGTTCAATGTAAGTGTTTCGCAACTGAAACAATAACACAAATAAATTAATATTGAAAAATAGACTGGTCTATACCTAAACATACGTCTCCAGAACTTGTACAGAAAATAAAATTGCTAAGGCAAACCTATATACTCGTAATTCTAATTTGGCGTATACGATATGACCTAAATAAACTAAGAAATATTGTAAGTTAAATTAAAAGCTTGTAAAACATTATAGCAATTTCATGTGGTTTCTCATGAAAACTGTAAGAATGATGTCGATGAAAATATTGTTTAATAGTGAACTACCCCCGTGACTAAGGCAATGTTGATAGTCGCGAATTAGCTACGCAAGCCGCAAGTAGGCTAGCAGACGCCAAATATAGCCAACCGAAGTCCGGAATGGCCACCGAAAGCCGCTGATTAGTCGCCGTCTAACCACGACGGCTCCCGAAACAATTTAGTAGTCACCCTGTCATCAGGGTTACTGGAAGTATCTCTGGTTCCCAAGACTCTGACCTTACGGCGTTGCGATGGAACACCGAGGTGGTTTAGTTGGTAAGTCTGATCATGCGATCGGGAGTCCAGCACTACCTTATTACTATCCTTGGGCGGTAGGATGTCCATGAAGGATTACACCTCAAGTAGCCCTCCGAGCTGCGGTCGGGGCAAAGAGTTCGCGCTCGACGCCCCTTCACCGGCTCGACAGATCACCGACGAATCGAAGTATGTAATGTATTTCAGGTTCAACTTGTTTAGTTAATTTTTGCTTCTCATTTATAATAGTTATACTAGGTGTGTCAGCTCGAAAAAAAGTGTTATTCATAACCGCAATAATAAAGCGTTCATGACATATTGCTTTTTAAGGCGACGAACCCCTAATCCAAATCGTTATAGCAGTTTGAAGGGATTGTAGCAACGTTTGATAGGTGGTTAAATGATACTTCAGATGGCAGTGAGTAGTATTCACTGTAGAGTGCTGAAGAGAACTGATTTATTTTGGAAACGGTAATCATATGTACAAATATTAACAAGTCGTACTGCTAGTGTAATATATAGCAGAAGGTGTGAGCGGGACGAATGATGTGTGAGCGAGCTAGAGCAACTATTAATTGGGCGCTCTCGCATTGCGCTAGCCAACCCCGGTAAAATTCCGTCCGTTGTTCGCTGCGGTGACTGGATGTATGCAGCTTCTATAGGATAGACTACAACGCTTCGCTTGAAAAGTTACATGAGTGTTTAAAATATAGCTAAATGTAAATGTAAACTACGCTAGACTTATTCTAAGAAATATATCTAAAGTCAAATACTGTCCTCTAACTTTTTGCAAATACATAAAAACCTTAAGTGTACTATCATATTTTTTGGACTAGCAAAAAGTATTTCGAAGTATAAGTTCCTGCCGACACTAAAGCACATGCTTTGGTGAGGTAAATATTTACTAAGTAGGTAGGTATTGTTAGGTACAAGGTATAAAAGAATAATACCAACTAGGAATGCTAATTATCTTGTAAAAATGTAACTAATATGATAACAGACTGTAGCAGAATGTCGACAATGGATACTAAAGTCTTTTAGTAAATTGTTGTTTGAATTCTGAAATAATTATATGTAGACTAAGTTTTTAAAGTTAACCTAAAAGTCGGTTGCTACATCTTACCGACCATTCATTTGCCTTACTATCGAGTAAAATATGACATAAGCTCCATACAGATAATGACAAATTTCTAGTGAATGAAATGTATAGATATAGATATATGCGGATATGAGTACATATGCGAGTTAATTTATAAAAGTTTAAACTTAATAATTATGCATATATGTAAACTGTAAATTTTATTTATAATAAAGGCACCTTAATTAAATTATTCCCACGGTGTTATTTTTCACCTCTTGAAAGCGATATTCATGTGTTTAAAATTGCAAAATTTAATTATAATTAACACATAAAATATTATATTTAGTAAGATAATTGGAGTATATTTGTCTGTATTCAAAATAAATGCCACAGTCGAAATGAAAACTACTACATATTTAGTTGTCACTCTTTCCGAGGGCTATCCCTATTTTGCTTTGAAATCGGTTGACACGAACTATCGCCAAAATAGTTTTCTGTATCGATCGTGTACTACCTATAATAAATTAATTCGCAGCTATGATTTGGATATAACAGGTACCTCAGTGTCTGGTTTTAGGAATAAACTCAATGATCGATATTTTGAATTTTAGTGTGTAATGAGCAGGTTTTCTTAGGGTGTTAGATTTTTTTTATGTTTAAATTACTTTTTTTTTTCTCTCTTTGTTTTTAGTTCTCTGATCTCTGATTAGATATCTTAATTTATTTCTATCTGTGGTGACTTGTTAATAGCTCACTATCACTAATGTGTTATTATTACAATGTGAATAGCTGATAGTCTTCCAAAAATTGTAAAATAAAATAAAATAATTTCTTCTATGGTGTTCAATGGCCTCCGACGGCCTCCGGTGACCTTCGATGGCCTTCCATAGGCTTCAATGATCTTCGATGGTATTTAAAACTCCGTTCCAACCAGGTTTCCCAAAGACACCTCTTAAATATTTTTATGTTTTTCGTTAAACTATCCCCGGACGCACACGAACATACACAAAAAATTTCAACAAAGTCGGTTCAACCGTTTAGGAGGACTTCAGTGACATAAAAACGAACAAAAGAATGTTATATATAGTGGCGACCGAGGGTAGAACTTTCCGGTAGCGTAAGCCGGTCTCAAGACTTTTAGAAAAAGGTAGAAGATTCTGGAAAGAAAAGACAAGGACAGATACATGACGGAAAGGGATAGACGATAAACGAAAGTTCTGGAAAGAAAGTTCGGGAAGGAAAAGACAGAGATAGGTAGATGTTAAAAAGGGATAGATGATGAACGAAAGTTCTGGAATAGATGGTTCGGGAAGGAAATGACAGAAATAGATAGATGCTTAGAAAGGGACAGATAGTAAATAAAAGAATAACGAAAAGAAGATCGAAATTATGGGTTCCAGAAGATTCTTCCGGGTATATAAGCAGCGTAAGGCGCGCCTATCGGGCAGTTTAGAGTTGAGTTCAGTTCAAGACAGCGAAGCGATAAGTGCGATAAGGAAGAGTTAGAAGAGAAGTTTAATAGAATACAGTGACGAGTTAAGTGGTGAATTTAGTGACAAGTGTAGTGGACAGTTAAGTGAAGGAGGAGTGAAGCGTAGTTTGAGAGAAGATTCAGAAGCGAGCTACACGCTGTAATATCGGAGGTGAGCACTGCAGTAGCAGCAGGTGGTCTACGCAATAACGGCGACGGTATTGTGAGTGAGACATCTTATCGTCGGGACAGTGCATCGTTAGTCGTGCGTATAGGGGCAACCCTGCGGAGAGGAACTACATACGGCTGTGTAAGTCAATAAAAGCGTTTAGTTAAAAACTGGTATTTTCTCCCAATCCTAAGTGCGTACCCCCGCTCGCACGTAACAATATAAAGATAAACCATTCAGAAAACATGTACACAACATTCACGGCGATGAGGCTGGTAACTCAGCGTTATGCTGTATCAAGAGCTGACACAGCTGGTTTTCAGTTCCAGCCTCCTAATACTTGCATGATTTACATGTGCAATTAATTAAGTACTTTGTTAGTTTGCCAATAAGTCCTTATCATCGTTTGGATCTTATTACTTAAGTAGAAAACTATCGTTTCTCAACCTGGGGTCGCGACCCTTCTGGACGTCGCGTTTGTTATTAAAGGGGGTCGCTAACTGTTAAAATAATAAGACCTACATATGTAGGGTAAGGTTGCGTACTGCCGCCTAATTCGTACTGTATCAATATCTCATCTTATATGTACAAGAACTGTCATCTGATGCTGTAAACGTGAACTATTTACAAAAGCTTCGTTTTCTATACGTGAATTTCGTAGTGAAGGATTCGTAAGACTTTTACATAAACTTTTGGTCTTTTCGTGGGTCGCGACACAAAAATAGTTGAGAAACAATGGTCAAACTCTTAATGATAAGAACTTAACCAGCAAGCAGTTTCGCAAATTAACTAGTGCCGCTATGGAACCCAGTGCATCATTCTGATAGGAATTTAGAACCAGATTTGGGGCTCTGGAGACATGAATGTAAAGTACAAGATGGTTTGCGTGAATGGAGTAACGGGCAAAGCTTTGGTTGATCACGGAAGCGTGATCACGGTTACTGAAAAGTAGCTGACACGTCGGAATAATAAAAATCAAATAAATTACCGCACTTAAAACCGTTAAAACGTAGTTTTATTATTTATTTAAGGCAAACCTAATTTACAATTAACTTAATTAAACATTTTAATTAATATGCGTGTAATGTATATACATAATTAATCATTTGTTATTAATAGTAATAATATGTAATTATTACTAGTAATAGTATACCTAATAATTAAGTGACTAGTTTTTATCACAACTACATTATACACATAATAGTATATAAAATGTTTAATTATAACGGTTTATGTAAATCAATAGATTAATATTTAATGCCGTTTATACACCTGTTCATTTCCTGATTGGCAATTAGAGTTGAGATTAATTACTCGTGGCTTTGAAAATGTTAGTATTGAGACCTCATCAAGGTCCTTTGTCAACTCTTTACTTAAGGGATTTACACTAGACCGTAAGCGAGCGATCCGTGCCCTGTACGAGGCTCGGGTGAGGCACGTAATTAAACTTTCAAGAACATTCTAGATTTTGATCTATTACAGATGCTGAATGAGGTGTCTGTTATTTGATATTATCTGTGCATATTATCCAAGTGTCAAATGTAATAGAGTTTTTGGCGGGAACTGAAAGGGGACGTTGTGCTGTGAAGTTTTATTTTCTAAAAATGTGTAAAATTACTCTAAAATGAGCAATAGTTGTAGGATATTGATAGTTTTTGAGTAGTAATTATGTGTTTTTGCGAGAAATGTGAACTATATAGCCAAATGTGGCCTTTCGAGTTTTCACAAGAACTCCATTGAGTGACGTCGATTGTACTACAATACAACGGCGCCTGGCTTAAAGGCCTAGTTGCCAAGCCTTAAACATAAAAAAAATGTCAAATGTAATGAAGTGTCATTGTGTGAACACCGAATAAAGTACATCCTTCGACGTACATTGCATGCGTTTTATTAGGTTATGGGCCCAGTCCCTATACTTATTAATAATTAGTTACGAAAACATAGTAAATAGGGCTAAAACTATTAAAATAATGTCGGGTAATTACTCTATTAACGTGTCAAAATTAAAAGGAAGGGAGGACTACGACGATTGGGCTTTCGCCGTAGTTCTCCCTTCCTTTAAAATTGCGTCTTTGTTTATGTATGTACAGGTCCGCGTGTGACCACTATATCACCCAATCTTGAGTGATGACACGATCTAAGATGGAGGACGCTTACCTAAATGATCTATTCATTCGCGACTTGAAGAGTTCTAGATTATATTTATCAGGAAAAACATTGTGTACTGAACTAGTACAATATACCACTTCAAATGAGGCGAGGACATTTGTACGGTTTGTACAGCGGCAGTACATTTAAAGCGATGAGGCCGCTGAGGCGTTGAGCGTCATTCCCTCATTTGTCCCGTACAAAACTTCTAGTTCGGAAATGTTCGTTAAGAATCGAATGTGATCGTCCTTGGTACACCTCATTTTACTAGCAGTTGTACATGTCATGTTGTCCCTCTTTGTCATGTGAATATCCGTAGAGGCGATATTGTACTGTTGTCCTCGTTCCGTCCTTCCTCTTACATTTGACGTGTGAGTAGTAGCGGGATAAAAATTTTGAAGTAGTACAAATTTAAATTTTGAGTCGTATCAGTACAAATCGATTTTGTACGGGACTAATGTACTGCCTCAGATATGTACTACTCATCACTACTCAGTTGATTTCACTCTCCTTACATAACTGAAAATGTCTATAAAGCATGCTACTCTGCATTCGTAATAATAATTTTTAATCATAGAGCCATTTACATAATTATAAAGGCTGATAAACACATTAATAAGGATGCGACGTTGTTTCCTGCATAATTATATAAGGATTTAAATAAAAGTAAACGATAGTTTTT
The DNA here is from genome assembly GCA_019925095.2 of Dendrolimus kikuchii. Lineage (NCBI taxonomy): Eukaryota > Metazoa > Arthropoda > Insecta > Lepidoptera > Lasiocampidae > Dendrolimus > Dendrolimus kikuchii. The sequence goes on along the minus strand of CM034406.1, from coordinate 4,327,886 downwards.
TGCGAAGAATGGAAATTAAGTGATGATGTTTGTTTAGACTATAATTATACACTTAAATGTTTACCTATCTACCAGTAGCTATTTTTTCATCAATTAATTATACTTATATTTCAGATAGAGAAGCTTCAAGTTCTAAGACAATTATGCTGAATTGGGTATTTCACGTATTTGACACATACAAACCGCAAGAGTTAACTTGAGACTTCGCTCGGATGACGTAAGCGCGAAGTATTGACGCGTTGATGGTGAGAGCGGTAAGAAGACGGGGGTCGGGAGGGGAGCGCGCATTCCGTTCAGGACTCAAGTTAACTCTTGCGGATAGTACATATTATCACGTCGTGGTATAACAAGTCGTGGTAGCGTAATGGCTAGCGCACGCGTCCCATACTCAAAGGGTGCGAGTTCTATCCTGGCTGGAACGCATGCACCACTTGGGCTGTTTTCTGTGCTAACAACGGTGACGCTAAACATCGTGATGAAACTTGCACATTGAGATAACCGATGTGTCAAACCTGCCAAGCAGCCTTGGACAAGCGTGGCGGGTATACTGTCCATTCCTCTATAGTGGGAGGCCCAAGCCCAGCAGTGGGACGTTCATGGGCCGTTATTATTATTTATATTATCACGCCTCTTACCCATGTGTAGACAGAGATTTCCGCTTGTGACGATCCTGAGAAACAACTTTTGCTTCATCTACTTTCATTACCCTCGTCATACATGCACGTTTATTTGAAATGCTTTTTACCTCACCTCATTTTGACACTTCTGCTATTTAATCATGATGTGTACGTCTCGGTCTACCAGTACTAACTCTAGCATTCACAATACTGTCATACACTTATTTTGTGATTCTATTTTCATGTATCCTCTACATGCCCAAACCACCAATTTGACACATAGTACCATAAATTCTAAAATAGTACTCATATAAAAAAAGCAGGCGTCAAAATATCTTGTTATTATCTTATTTTCAATAGCTCATTATAGAAATAATTTCAATTATGGTTTAATAAATAATTAATATACAATTTGACTTTTTAACATTGTGACGTCACAAGCCAGTATTCTCGTAAAAAAATCAAGGAATCTATGACAATTCATGCGATAATAAAAAGCATCGCAGTGGATTTGACTTTTAATATATAATCTCAGACCACAATGTAATACATTTGTTATTTGACTTATTTAATTCAAATAATAATAAGATGTACCCGCAGGGGGGCTTTGTGGCGGAGCCTTAGGTGAATACCTCGGCCCGCCTTCGTGCTTGCCTAGGCCAGCCGGCACGGAGTGGAGATCGCTAGAGCTAAGACTCAAGCTCCAGGGGTGGAAGTGGTAAATGGCATAACGTCGGAAGTAACTTCGGTGAATCTGCAGTCCACCTCTCAAAACTCCTTAGCCATTCACGCCCATGTTGCCCCTCGCCAATCTTGGCATGTTAGTGGCCCATGCAGTGAGTGATGAGTCACAGTCTGCCCATTTTTTCCAGGTTCCTTGAACCTTCCTTGATTAGCAGTTCACCCCAATAGCCCGGTACTTTTTGTTCTCATTTCCCACAATAGTCCTACACTGGCCGAGGCTTGTCCTTGGGTACATTATTATATGGCGTAGACAGGGATAATCGCCGGTCACTGTCACGCCACATTTACATTAAATTTATCAAGGGGCCTCTACGTGTTGGCCTTCCCATGGCTCCACGCAAACCCTCCAAAAGTCCGGGCCGTTTTTATGGCCCGTGGTCATTAAAGACATACAAAAATAATAATATGTCAGAAGTTTTATTAATAGCTTATTATAATACTAGGAATAGTTTAACCATGTAATAATTAATTAGTTTAACAGTATTATTTTACAACAGTTCCGAAGTCAACAAACTTACACAATTACATTATTATTTCCATGATTTTTCTGTATGTGCGTTGAACTAAGAGCTGATGCCTTATTTTATAAATATATTCATGATTCTTATTATGTCTGTACACATGTATAATTAATTACCCTGAGAACATTATAGTTTATTTTAGAAAGAGTAAACATGTAAGTGACTAAAGGCTGGGTTATAAACGGGCCACCGACCACAGCCACCAGTGGCCCGCGAGCTTGCGGCAAGCAGGTGACATGCTTTTGCAATTTGTAGGGACTCACCGCACACGTGTGCGCGGTGGCCTGTTTACGCGCAGCGTTAATGAAGCTCCCAGAGAAAAAGACAAACTCGTCGAGCAAAATTGATTTTGAGATATCGCATTTTTAAATTTGGAACCTTGTCCTTCGGAAACCCTTAAGTTTCACAATAAAACAATAAATATAAGTTGAATGATTTAAAAATAAAAAAGTTTCAAGCACAAAAAAATTAAAAACTATCTTAAGTGAGATTTAACAGGGAAAAGTGACATATTAAGTCACTGTCAACCCTGATTTCTCCATGGACTTTTTAGGTTTGCTACTTTTTTCCTGCATTCGATTTCTTAAACATCAAGAACTCTAAGATTAATTCGTGTTTTACCCTTTTCGGTTTATTATCGTATAGTCCCGTAAATACGCTACAAAATCGCATTCACAGATTAGCTTTGGAAAAGTAATGTCTGTATTTTTCTCTGGAGTCTTTGTGAGTTATTTAGTTTCAGAAATGGCAACATTATATTCAGTAGTATACTGGTAACATTGCAGCTCTATGTTTTGTCTCTGTGTTCACAATGCTTTCAGGGCGTTCCATTAGTACCTAGCTCACAACGCCCAAAATGCTCCGTTAGCCGTTCCACAAGGCGACTGCGGTCGTTGTGGTCGTGACGAAAACGTCTCTAATGACGTCATTATTTTCGATCACACAACGCTCACAACTACCCATGTCAAGAGGTGGATTGAATAGCCGTTTTACTTGGGTTTACGATTGTAACGCCGGCAAGCAAGTGGAACGGGAAAAATAGCGGTCGTGAACGTGGTCGTTGCGAGTCCCTAATGGAACGTAGCCTTTGTCTAACTTTGTCTTTATTACGTAATATGTTTTATTTTTAACCTATACGATAAAAAGCACTTAAGACGATATGTCTGTAAAATTTGAAAAATCCAAAAGAACCCAGTCATCATTATTCTACAGTCTTCAAATATTATACTTACATATCCGTAGAGTTGACTTTTTCGCAAACTACCGGTAGCTGGCTGAGTCGCAGGTGTGTTGCGTTTAGCTGACACGACTTGTCGCCGTAGTGCAAGTCCTCTGCGGTCACTTTTGATGTTGTACCTGATCATAGAAAAAATAATATATCATAACGTGAACAAAATACTTATTAGCGTTGTATCCCATAAATCATTTTGAGCCAATAAACAAATAAAAAAAGATAAAAACAGAAATTATGCACAATTAACTCAGACAACCTTGATCGTCGTCCGAGGTCAATATTTAAAAAAAAATGTGTGTCTGTGCAGCTCACACGTAGTAGAAGTGAAACTTCAGAGAATATACAGATACGAAAATAATTATGTCTACAACGCTTAGACAAGAGTGAGGAAGGAGGCTATGAAGCACCGCACAAAAAGGAGACCGAGTAGGATGAAACGCTGTATAATGTATTCTATCTCATTCTCTCGCAGGCTTAGTCCTATAAATTTGTGTTTATCTCTTTTTAGTGTCGCTTTTTCGTTTCATCGAGTTTCGAATTACTAGGATCCTAAAGAAGTTTCACTTCAAAAATTAGAGTTTTGGGAACGTTCTCAAATAATGATTTGGGAACGAATAAAATAAAGATAAAAACAGAGAAATGATGCATATCTAACTCTGACAACCTTGATCATCCGAAGTTAATTAAAAAAAAAATGCATTTTGGACCGTCCTCAACTAATGATTTGAGAAATAAATGAATAAAAAGAGAAGGAAAAAAATAGAGAAATAATGCACAACTAACTGTTGATGTTGATAACATTGATCCTCAGAGACCAATTAAAAAAAGAAATATTACCGTAACGGTAATAAACTAACATTTTGAACTCCTATATTACACATAGGTTGGAGTGGAGGAGTCAAGTAAAACAAAATATCCAGAACATTCAAGAAAATCGAATGAAGGAGCATCATGACAGCTGTGACGAAGAGACTCGCAGTCGTTGTAACCGAAATCGGTTAAGACAGTTTTATTAATGTTCCGCTATCCTGGTATTAAAGTGGTTGGAAGAATAACAGGGTAGATTCCGTTCTAAATCATTGTTTGTTCATAAATCATACATACCTAAATAAAATTACGCGTAGGTAGTACATATTTATGTATGAAATCGGTAACTGGTAGGTAATAAATAATGAAGGCGGCAAGCAATAAAAAACACAAATACCTAAAATCGAACTTGATCAATCAAAACATACTTAGAACATTACGTAAGTTAAACTTTTTGCTCAATTTAGTAATAGTACGCGTCTAGGCCTTGACTTTGAACGACCTCGCAATGAGTCGAGTTTAATCGCTCATGGACAGATTGGCAACGTTTTTGTGGGACAATTATCAACAAGAATGTCGTCAAGAGATCACGTGATTTGTTGTTGCAATTTTCAGTGACTATACGATGGACGAGTGGTCGTTTTAAAGCTAAAGTAATTGATGAGATTAATCCGTTCAAAAGCACACGCAATATCTACTTATTAATGTAATCCTTTGATTATGCTAAGCCCACTTTCGTGAAGAAAATGCGCACGCTTTTCTTGTTAGTATGTAAATTTATCAGTTGTCCTGCTACTATTTCTACCGCTGCCAATGATCCGCGGTTTCTTCGTTAGCGTTTTTTTGTATGGCGCAAGTACAACAGACAGGCTGAGCGCCTATCTGATGAAAAGCGGTTACCTATGACACCCTTTTTGAAAAACTATATCGTAGAGCTGTCAGAAAACCTAAGCTGGGATCTCATTCAAAATCCCCACGGTGCGCAAAACGTTCTGGAGAACCGTTGTGTACATGAGCGAAGCGGCTCAAGGAAGTATGGATGATCGCCCAGCCGATGTAGAGCGGTGTGGTGGAAGAAAGACGCTAAAGGCACCATTCTGAACAGTTCCTCAGAACACTTACCAATTATGGTACAAAGATGAGAAGGCGCGCGCAGCAGCGCGACGCAGTGCGAGCGCAATTACGTGTTTACAAACTGCAAAGCGCTTGAATATTAAACGGCCACTTAAAATGTGATTATTCTTTATTGTACGATATAACAAAACGCTCAAATAATAATGTTATAACTAAACTAACTTAAAAGAAAATATTAAACACTCAAAATAAACAAGTTATGAAGATAAACTAAGCCAATATAAACTATGTAACAAATCCCTGTCAGAGGGATGCTTGCCAAGAAGACTAGCTGCATTTTCACGTTGTAATGGAAATGTTGATCCGTTGATCAAAATACGAACCAGCCTTCTGATCACGGGTGACCCCAAAAAGTTTCATAGAAATAAATTTCTTTAAAGAAACCCTTTGTCGACGTTTCAACTCCAAATGGCACAAATATGTAACTCCTTCCTAAGGTTCCATATTTGTTTGCCATCTTCAGCTGTTGAAGCAACGTTACCAGCTCCTGACTTAGTCATTGGAAGATGTGACGGTATCAGAGTGTCGACGCATGTCCCATCCCACACAAGTGGCCGTCTTTTCTTCCAAGGAATAAGCGACATTCCGTCCGGCCTCTTGCCATCGTCGCACACCAAACTATTTATTTGGCTCTAGGATGTCCTAGGACCGACGGGTGATAGGATGGATTATCATATCTACACAGTAACGAATACTATGTAGACATAATAAACCGTGGTTATACGGGCTCACCAATTGTCCCACACTGGCAGCGGTAATCAAATAAACTTCAATGCTGTTCGCAGTCCAGTGCGAGGTGGTTATAAGAGCAACACGTAAACAGCCACTGCTGCTCTAAAATTTAGGACCCGCAAAAATGTCTGCAATAACGCTTGAACAACATACAGCACCCAAAAATATATTTCAATTTGTTCACTTGAATCTAGAAATAATGTGAGTATTGAAATCAACAAGTATAGATAGAAGACTTGTTTTAGTTTTCTTAAGCTTCGGTGGGAGCAGCATTTCTCTTCTTTGCCTACGGCGGCAAAAAGACTAGGGCCGGCTATGGATATACCAACAAAACCAACTACGAAAGCGATTTTTACTGCTGCCTTTGCAATTCACCAACAAACCTTCATGGTGAAGTCTATTACTGTTATAGAAGAAAAGAATAATAAAATATACATACATGGATTTAAAGATTTTTCCGACCATATTTTAGCATAACACCTGTATTTACAATAATTCAATTGTAATATATATGTATATTAGAAATGCCACGAATAGGGGTTCGGCCGAATGCCGAATACTACATACTCGGCAACGTTCTCGGCCGAAGCGCCGAATATTCGGCTACCGATTGTTCGGCATAAGATATGTGCAGTTCCCGCGTAGCAGGTTATTATTGAAACAATAAATTTGTGAAGTATTTTCTTAGGTTCGCGCGATACTCATATATATGTTATGGTCAAAGGCCAGCATGCAGTCTCTTCCTAGAATGACTGGTTTATCCTAAGTTTGACCAAGGCCTTTCGACAAAACTCGAAATAAATTCCAATTTCAGCCTTTGACTAAAGTATTTTTAGTCAAACCTAGAAGTACCTAACCTACTTTTTAGTCAAACGTCGAACTTAAAATGATCTAATAAAACTACGTTTTAACGGTTTTAAGCGCGGTAATTTATTTGATTTTGGTTATTCCGACGTTTCGGCCACTTTTCAGTGACCGTGATCACGAAACACAAACCAACTTGACTGATCATTTCTTCTATTTTCCTTCTACCCATTTTAATATTATATAAAATTATTAGAGCTAGGCATGTATGCTGAACAGTTTCTTGTGCCGCTTCTTCTCTTCAAGCCATAACATGTTACGAAGCGGTGGTAAATTAGATTAGGCTCCCATAGAGTAAATAACCATAAACAAAATTTAAACTAAATAGAATATAAATATAATAAATAGTAGGCTAAATAAAACTTTAACAATACTGGTTGACAATTGACATCTTTGTCCTCCGTAATCACGGCCACTGAAAAGTGGCCGAAACGTCGGTATTACCAAAATCAAATAAATTACCGCGCTTTAAACCGTAGTTTTATTATGTATACAAGTCGCGAAAACTTAAGAAAATATTATGTAAAATAATCTGTTTCGGGCTTTGCCTAGTCGATCCTATGAGCGTCTAAGGTAGACTCGGTCAGACGTCGATTCGTACTGCACTTGTTACACGTTTAATGACTATATAAATTAGTCTATCCTAGTTTAGACAAAAATTCGTTAGTCAAAGGCAGAAAAACGTCATTTATTTGGAGTTTGACTTAAGTCTTTATCAGACCTTAGGGTTGCCTAGTCAAAGCTAGGAGCGCCAGAGCTTCCATGTTTGTCTATTACACATAAACATGATTAAAACTTGGTTTTAACGGTTACAAGCGCAATTTTAAATTATTTTTATTTGATTGTGACATTTTAAAATGTATCCGAAACGTAATATTTAAATAAAAAAAATATATTAAAATCGTTTAACACTGTTAAAACACAGTCCAACTATCAAATTTTGACGGCAATATATACATACATACACACATACATACATAACTTCACGCCAGTTCCCTTGCGGAGTAGGCACGAACAACAGAGTGCCATTTAGGCTTATTCTTACACACCTCACTTGCCTCTTTGACATTCATAACTCTTGTCATGCAAGCTCGTCTGTTCTTAAGGCTCCTGACATCACCTTCTGCTAGTACATGATCAATATAATATCAATATATACAATTTGAGCAATATGTGCGGTTTTTTTTACGATTTGGTATTTGCCGAATCCCGAGTAGCAGCCGAATATTCGTGGCATCTCTAATATTTGTCAAGCGTATTATATCTTAGTAATGTATCAAGTTCCCATGTGCAAGCTCCAATAACCAGATGAGGTACACCGTCGTTATAAAATTAACTATATCGACTGGAGTGACCTACTAACCTAAACAACCTTCGAGCGTGTGATTGTCTCACAAATGTCAGGATACACGTTCTAAAAGAGATATAGATGAATAAGTAGCATAAACTGAAATTTAAAATGTTTTAATCAATGTAGATTCAAATTGAGAACATTTTCGAAGGTTAAGTTGATAATAAATCTACTTTCTAACGGCCTTATTCATATTGAGTTAGAATAAGTTTGTAGGTCTCTTTACGAACCTTAAAGAAGCCTACTAACTTATTCAATATGAATAAGGCCGTAAAACTTAAGAACGCTTCTACTCTTGAAACAAATTATACCGAAATAACGAAAATCTTACCAATAAGGTAATGTCCAAGTTCGCCCAAGATGTAGCCGACCGACACCAGGCCAAGCACGTACCATTTGTAGAAGCCCTGGAGCTTACTCCACATTCCTCCGTGGAACATTGTTGGCTATTCTGCAACAAGATGTAAAACTATTTATTTAAAAAAAATAAAATTAAAAAACAAAAAAATTATTAAACGTCACACGCGACCAGAAGGCTGGCCTCTATTTTGCTCGAAGACTGAGCATTGCTATACAACGGTGCAACTCCGCCAGCTCTTTGGGAACGGTTCCAGTAAGTGACAGTGGTTTGGGAGCAATATTTTATCTTTAAATATTTTCCCTTTCTTATTTAGTTTTAGTTTTTAATATAGTATAGTTTGTAGTTTATTTTTAAGTTTATATTATATTTTTCATCAATAATTCGTGCAATAAAAAAGTAAGACAATAAAAAGAAACTTTATATTCAAAAATCGAATCGAAGTACATAATCTTTAACAATTGAATAACATTTAAATTAGGAATTTAAAAATATAAATAGAATTCATATTTTCTGTTTCTTTGTCTTTCATAAACAAGTTAGCTTGTTTATAATAAAACCGTTAAAACGTAGTTTTATTTTGTATACTATTATAGTCGCCAAAATTTGAGAAAATATTGTCTTCTTTATTTTTCAAATTCTTCAATTTAAATATTATAATCAAATATGGAATTTAAAAATATAAATAAAATAAATATTTTATGTTGCTTTGTTTGTCAAAAACAAAAGTGTGTTAAATTCTCAAGTTCTTGCAATTGATAAAAATTACACTGGATTTTCTTATTTCCGTTGTTCACTACTACAGTTTACTACAGACCTTGAGGATTACCAATATGTCTGCACCGCCTAGAGTTTGAAGCCCTAGTGTTGCAGATATCAAAGTATTCAAAACGATAATACAATAGATTCTATAAAAACCTTTTTATTACTTTTTACACAATACTCGACATTTCCCACGGATTCTATCGGTAAATTTTTCGGTTCTGTATCTTTGGGAGAACTCTCGTCAAATAATTTAATGTAAGAAGCGTTATAGGTATTCGTTTCCTGATTTAAAGCAGCATCTATACTAATTTACAAAGCAATGAGAATAAAGTTTGTGTAAGCTTCGAAGAACATTGAGGTGGACCGACTGATTGAGTCAAAGTTAACAATTATTGGAAATAAAACATTTATTTAAAATTTCTTTATACACTTTATATAGTTTTATCTATATATATATATATATAAATCGCTGTTCGCTAGTCTCGCTAAAACTCGAGAACGGCTAGACTAATTTGACTATTTTGGTTTTGAATTATTTGTGGAAGTCCAGGGAAGGTTTAAAAGGTGAGTAAATATGAAAAAAAATGCTTGGAATATAGGACAAATAATAATTTCGCTTTCCTTTTAAAACTATTCCTACCTTTCAAGCATTCGGTGTTCATCCCGTCATTTAGAAATCTATTAAATTTAAAAGTCGTTCAGAAATCAAATTAAATTTAAAAGTTGAAGTTGAAGTTTTTTTTTAATTTTTTGGCTTTGGAATGTCAAACGTTTGATGTTCGTTCTGTCGTTCAGAAATCAACGGTTTTTATTTATTGATTCTGAGGCGGTATGTAGTTTGCCGGGTCAGCTAGTATTAGATATAAAACAATTTTTAAATTCTACCTTTGTGGGAAAATGCAGCGTGCACATTTCGTGGCATATAAAAAATACATTCACTAGAAGTATGTATAATTTAAAAAAGTAGCATTTATAAAGGTGTACTAAATATTAAGTTGGATGTTATCCGAATACCCGACAAACAAACACAATTTTATCATACATTCGTTAATTGTATTTAATATTAATTATATATTAGGATTTTTATTTTTTTTAATAAGCAAGACCTTGGTCTCTTCAACGAGTGTCGTGCCTTTCAGTCACAATGAGCGACAGAGTGACACGCGACGTCAGACGCCTAATTACGTCATTGTTCCAACATTTAGGTCAGTGCTGTTCCAAAATGGACGTTATGACAAGTAAATTAATACGAGAAAAATAGTTATTCTGTAGTAATATTATCTTCTATGTCACGGATGTAAATTTCGGAGAGATATTTGAATTTAAGAAAATTCTGGAGATTTTTTTAGCGGCTATGAATAAATATTGAATTTTGGTTTTTTGGGATAACAATTATTATATAGTCATCGCCTTTATCGTTATTTGTATCCGTGCAGGAACGGAGAAAGAATACAATTTCCTGCGGCCGGGCTGCCTGTCATAAGAGGCGACCAAACAACCCACAGCCAGATGGTAGGGCATTTGCCCGACTGGATGGCTACCACCCCTGGTCTAAAGTATGTCGCCATAACAACCTTGAGTTGTGTTCCGACATTAGTGACCAGGTTCCAGTTTCCCTTAAGAGAGCAGCAGTGCATTTGTAGCAACTTCGCTGTTGCAAATGTCCATAGGCGATGGTAACCGCTTTCCATCAAGTGGGCCGTCTGCCTGTCTGCTGCACTCCTGCAATAAAAAAAAATATATATATATCGAAAGTAAACATAGGTAATATAGTTTTAATAACTTGTATATTCCCAAGCTAAGTAAGTTATTCTTGTGATATGCATATGTGGTAATACAACGGACAGGTCTGAGATCGTTTGAAGACACCCAAACCAGAGTAAATAATAAGCAGTTTATATACAAAATTTACCCTACTGGGAACCGAATTTGGGTTCGGTGTGTTCCAGTGTGTTGGGTGGGCCAACGCTCATATAGAAAATTCTTCTTTTTAATATAGTTTTGTACAATTTTTGTATCAAGATAATATTGTTACGACCTACACGTTTTTGTTTAAAATTTATGATTAGAAAACAGCCCATTGTGTATTGTAATCTTTTATGGCAGTCATTGGCTAGGTGTATCGGACTGATTCTAAGAAATTCGATCCACACGGTCGGGCAGACATATTGTATCTGTGCAGTATAAAGCAATGGCCCAATGGAGAGATCGGCAGTCGAGCGATAACCACAAGCGAAGCAAGACTTGTGTACATTCGGTAATCTATTTAGTGACGGACTTTGCGCGTGTATTTGAATAACGATCTTCCGCAGTACGTTTGGACTTATTGCGTTCGGTTATATTTGTTTGTCTTATACGTGTTTGTATAGTTCTAATAAACTCTATAATAATTCCAATGGCATTTTAATTCGAGTCCTGCGACTCGTAACAATACCAAGCATTAGTATTAGTATTCCTCTTCCATGGTATTAGTTTAAGTTTTACAACAATTTGCAAGCAAAAGCCTCAGCCATATTGTAGATCTTTCATTGACGCCTAAGAAGGGAGATATTTTGGTGGTGTGTAAAGTCACATTTTATTACACAGCTGAGATTTTAACACAAACATCCAATTATTTGTTTAAAACTATTTTTGAAATAAAACTGATAAGAAAATTGGAATATTGATTCATTACTTGACGAAATATTTAATAATTAAATAAAAACTAAACTAAGTTATATATAAATATATATACAAATTAAAATTAAACTATAAAATCTAGTGCCAGACCGCTGTCAGTTGGAAACGTGTCCAAAAGACTGGCCACATGATGTCGCTGTATTGCGTTGTCCGAGGTACAGACAGTCTTTTGGTCACGTGAGATGTCTACCAGGCCTTTCGCTATGTCTCGATAAAGTTTGTGCGCCTCAGGCCCCCATGGCCCCAGGGTCTCGACCCCAAAAGCCGCAAATAGGTAACCATTTCCGATGGCGGAATATTTGCGGTATTTTAGGGCCTCCTGTTGTGCTGCAGCTGTACCAGCAGACATGCCAGTGGCTGAAAGATGGGACGCCGGCAGAGTGTCGACGCAAGACGCGTCCCATACTAAAGGACGACCCATCCTCCAGGGCACCAATGAGGCCAGTGACATACTATCGGGCCTCTTCCCATCGTCGCGGCACAAGCCGTTCGGTTCTAGAACGGCAGGTACCCCGGCGGTCACAAGAGCCTGACGGATGACTGATATAAACTGATAATATTATATAATAACCAAAATATCACTCTTCAAGTTACAATTAAATACTCTTGCTAAATAAAAATTTACTACCGAGCGTTTATATATAGGTGTCTGATTATATATATTCTTTTTATGTTTAAGGCTTGGCAATTAGGCCTTTAAGCCAGGCGCCGTTGTATTGTAGGCTACAATCGACGTCATTCAACGGAGTTCTTGTGAAAACTCGAAAGGCCACATTTGGCTATATAGTTCACATTTCTCGCAAAAACACATAATTACTAATCAAAAACTATCAATATCCTACAACTATTGTTCATTTTAGAGTAATTTTACACATTTTTAGAAAATAAAACTGCACGGCATAACGTCTCCTTTCAGTTCCCGCCAAAAACTCCGTCTGATTATATATCGTATCGATAACCACAGAACCATAACTTTGAAAGGACAGCTTACACTTGACTAATTTTGTTAGGCCACCTTCAATATAATAAAATTATTAATAAAAAAATGTATTCTATTTTTAAACAAAAAATGTGTTCTATTTTTAAACAAAAAATTAACTATTTGATATCAAAGTCGGTTGAATAGTTCTACTATAGACTTTTTTGTCGCCTCAAATTCTATTGTTCTACAATATTCAGTGTCTATGGTCGGCCTTTTAACACGCACTGATACTCTAGTTGTTAAGAGTTTCATGGTCACAGAACTCTTTGAATTTAATAATAATATACCTACATCCCAGTGTTGGGCTTTGGCACAAGTCGGTGATTTTGATGTGCATGTTTCATCACGGTGCTTTCCTACACTGTCCACAAGTGGTCATTGTAACAATATACACCTTATGTGAGAACACTTGTCTACGTGTATCACGTTTCCCTGACAGGGTCTGAACCCCAGGCTATTTAAATGTAACGCGAGTGTGTCAAGTCTATCCCTTAATGGTTAAAAGTAAGATTAAATGAAATTTAGTTGCGTATGAGGGTTTAGGATGTTTAGCGTTTAATCTATGTAGTATTTCGTTGACTTCATTAAAACAAGTTATAGGTAATAACCTCATTGTAAATATATATATATATATATATATACTAGCTGTCCCAACAGACGTTGTTCTGCTCTGAAGAAATAAAATTTAGAACCCGATTGCAGCGCCACCTACCGGGTCCAAATATAAGCTATCCTATCTTTCAAGTCGGATCAAACTGCACACGGTGTGCAAATTTGATTAAAATCGGTCAAGTAGTTTAGGAGTCTATCGCGGACAAACAACGTGACACGTAATTTATATATATTATACTAGTTGTCCCGACAGACGTTGTTCTGCCCTGAAGAAATAAAATTTAGAACCCGATTGCAGCGCCACTTACCGGGTCCAAATATAAGCTATCCTATCTTTTAAGTTGGATCAAACTGCACACGGTGTGAAAATTTGATTAAAATCGGTCAAGTAGTTTAGGAGTCCATCGCGGACAAACAACGTGACAGGTAATTTATATATATTAAGATATATATATCACCCTTGGTCCAGAGTATGCTGCCATAACAATTTTGAGTTGTGTATCGGTAGTAGTAGCCAGGTTTCAGCCCCCTTTAGGGAGTGGCAGCACCTTTGGTGTTATTATTTGTTAATGAAATTGCGTTGTCAATGTCCATATGCGATGGTAACCGCTTTCCATCAGGTGGGCCGTCTCCCTGTCTACTGCTCTCTAACATCTAACAAGCTCTAAAACATTATACTTACTTATGTATCAAAATTAATCGCCGTAAATTATATTGTCTTACCACCAATTAAGTTACCATACTTACATAATGTGTGAATATAAAACGACAAAAATGTACACGTTCAGCAACAACTATAGGTATGACTTTCGGAGCATTTATACATTACTATAACAATATAATTTGTGAAAATGATTCAGTTTTATAAGTAGTTACTATGCAAGACAAACTGGTTTTTTGCAACGAATAATTATGTTCTAACACTGTATACTTAGTAACTAACTGGAAGCTAAACAATATAACAAAATAAAGTGATTAGTGGTCACCTAATTGGCAATATTAAACTATTTCCTTTTTTTCATCTTTATTGTAAAGTCGCTGTTCCATCTTGGATGATGTTAGTATTAGTGATGGCGGCCAAATGTGCCTTGTTTATAATAAAAAGAACACCATTAATGATTAGCTGTGTTAGTGTATGCACATTATCTGATAATTATTAACGTCATTAACAATTAATTACGATGTATATAGCCCGCCCAAGTAATCTGTGAATTGGAACTACATGGGAGTTTTTGGCGGGAACCGAAAGGGGACGTTGTGCTGTGCAGTTTTATTTTCTAAAAATGTGTAAAATTACTTTAAAATGAACAATAGTTGTAGGATATTGATAGTTTTTGAGTAGTAATTATGTGTTTTTGTGAGAAATGTGAACTGTATAGTCAAATATGGCCTTTTGAGTTTTCACAAGTACTCCGTTGAATGGTGTGGATTGTAGCCTACAATACAACTGCGCCTGGCTTAAAGGCCTAGTTGCCAAGCCATAAACTTAAAAAAAAAACCGCCATGGCGATGTAGGTGAAGCAGAAAAAAGATAGGACTGTATGTCTGTATTCAAATTTAAATATACATACTTACACTAATTTATAAATTTAATACATATATAACATATGACAAATTATAATAATATAATAATATGATAATATATATACGTATATACAAAATAATTTAAATAAATATATTTGTTAACATTATATGTGACAAGCATTTTATATATTACAATAAATCTGACTAGATTATTAAATAAATTCAAGAGTGTTATTCTTATTTTGTAATTATGTATGACTATTGCATCAGTCAAAGTAATTTGTCTATATGTTTAAAGGCCGTTTATGGAGATATTTTTATCTCGTTCTTTATATAGTTTGCTTTAGCAGATGTTCTTTGTCTTTAATATTTATTCTCAAATCGGTTCAGTAGTTTTTGAGTTATTTCGTTACAAACATACAAATCTTTCCTCTTTATAACATTAGAATAGACGATAATACAATGATGAAAATGTAACCATTACCAAATCTAATCAGTTAATTGTATTTTACCTATAATATCTTAAGATAATAAGTACATATCTACAGTTTTTGGCGATATAATTTTTTTTCCAAGTTTCTAGTAACTATTACTACTGTTCGCTATTTCAATATTTGATAGATTTATTTCCAAATTAGATTTTAAATAAACATTATTGGATCTCATTTTTTAATTAATACTGTATTGCAAAATATGGAACTGAAAGGGAACGTTGTGCTGTGTAGTTTTGTTTTCTAAAAATGTGTAAAATCACTTTTAAATGAACAATAGTTATACGATATTGACAGCATGTGAGTAGTAATTATGTGTTTTTATGAGAAATATGAACTGTATAGTCAAATATGGCCTTTCGAGTTTTCACAAGAACTCCCTTGAATGGCGTTAGTTGGAGCCTACAATACAATTGCGCTACTATACGAAGACTTATACATCAGAATTGGCTGTATGGACTAAAGATTCCTTTGCCTGCCTTTGTGGCGAATTCTAGGTACAAACTCCAGACTTTAAGTAAATCTATCTCTGTATTTTTCACCAACATTGTGGAGAGGTAGGTTGTATTTCTTGTGACCGTCAATTTATACTTTAATACATACATACATACATAACTTCACGCCAGTTCTCTTGCTTGGTAGGCACGAACAACAGAGCGCCATTTAGGCTTATTCTTACACACCTCACTTGCTTCTTTTCATTCATAACTTTTGCCATGCACGCTCGTCTGTTCTTAAGGCTCCTGATATATACCTTAATAATTAACAAAAATATATTTGTCTAGTAATTAAAGTTATTATAAGATTATTCTCTAGTTTTTATGGACTAATATATGTTAAATTTATAAGGCTTAATATCCGCTATTTATTTAAATAAAATATGTGTAATGATATTTCGTTTTATCTATTTATATTTATTTATTTAGTTTTAGATATCAGCAACACCAGGGGCGAAAAGAAAGCATTGCCAGGCTAAAGAGTGGCATAGAGGGGATAGAAGAAAGGAATGGGATGCGAGGAATGGAATATAATATGGATTAATATTTTCTTAAGTTTTCGCGACTTGTATACACAATAAAACTACGTTTTAGCGGTTTTAAGCGCCAGTAATTTATTTGATTTTGGTTTTTCCGACGTTTCGGCCACTTTTCAGTGGCCGTGATCACGGAAGACAAAGATATCAAGTGTCAACGAGTATTCTTAAAGTTTTATTTAGCCTACCGCCAACTTGTTAGCTTTAGTTATTTAGTTTTAATTTTGTTTATGGTTATTATTTACTCTATGGGAGCCTAATATAATTTATCGGAAAAACCAAAATCAAATTATGTATACAAGTCGCGAAAACTTAAGAAAATATTATATGTGTAATTATATTTTGTTGTTTCTATTCATTCATTATAAAGCCCTTTTTATAGAAAAATAAATATCACCCACTCTCCACTTTTAATAAAACTGCGCTTTAACGGTTTTAAGCGCGGTAATTTATTTAATTTTTATACCGTCGTTTTGACCACGTTTCAGTAGCCGTGATCACGGAAGACAAAAATGTCAAGTGTCAATGAGTGTTGTTAAAGTTTTATTTAGCCTATCGCCAAATTGTTCATTTTAAATATTTAATGTTGTTTAAGGCTATTATTTACTCTATGGGAGCCTAATCTAATTTACCACCGCTTCGCAACATATTGTGTCTTCAAGAGAATAAGCGGCGCAAGAAACTCTTCAGCAAACATGCCTAGCCCTAATAACTTTATTTAATGTTAAAATGTGTGGGAGGGTATTTTACCTCCCACCCATTTTAATATTATATAAACTAGTCGCGAAAACTTAAGAAAATATTATTTACTTGTTCTAATACTATGTGTAACAATTTCCACGAAAATAATAATAATAAAAATCAACAAGGTCCTGCACTGACGCCCACGATATGTATATACCAAGCCTAAATCACCGTCTTCTATAAACGCTTACGTACCTTATATAAGCAAATTGGCAAGAGTTTTATCTGATGTTAAGTTGTTACCAATTTTATTTCATAATTAAGACTTTACAGTCTTCTAAATCAATAATGATAAACCTAATGATGCTTGATCTGGGAAGTCCAAATGACAGCTTCGACTACTTAGATAATGGACAAGTTCGACTATAAATAAAGTATTTACCATGTTTTTGTTCTATCGTTAACTCGTTTTTTGCCTATTAAACAAAAGTGAAAGTCATCAGAGACAAATTATTTAGCGACCTTGTCGATAGATGTCTTGTCATTAGTCACGTTCCGAAACTAATATCCTGGCATTCAATCTGTAATATGTCTATTTATGCGTTACTACTATATTCATAAGTTATTGCGAGCATTCGCCTGTAATGCAACATAGAGGTCCGAGCACTACATCAGTGAAGGAGGAGAACCGAGCATTACAGTATGCAACCTGTAATGATACAGACTGTAATATTTTGATACAACTTGTAACACAAGGACCGCTTCGTCTGACATCGTGGAATCAACTAAATGCTCAAAATCTATCTATATATATAAAAATCAATTGCTGTTCGTTAGTCTCGCTAAAACTTGAGAACGGCGGGACTGATTTGACTAATTTTGGTTCTGAATTATTTGTGGAAGTCCATGGAAGCTTTAAAAGGTGAGTATATATGAAAAAAATGCTTGGAATGTAGTGAAAAGAACAATTTCGCTTTCCCTTAGAAACTATTGCTACCTGTCAAACATTTGATGTTCGTCCGTCGTTTAGGAATCAATTAAATTTAAAAGTGAAGTTTTTATTTCATTTTTTTGGTCATGAATGTCAATTTACTGATTCTGAGGCGGTAAGAATTTTGCCGGGGCAGCTAGTCGAATCATAAATAGTACTTTGCTGGCGAATGCTCGTCCGCGAGAGAGGCAGTATTGTAACATAATGCTCAATATTGAATCATAAATATTAGAATATAGGCGTATGCTCCTGGTGACGGAGCACCTTAATGCATACATACTAATTATCATTCCTGTTTCCCGTAGGGGTAAGCAGATATATCCATGTCTACTTGCTACAATTCTGAAAAACATATTTTGCTTCATCTACTTTCATTAATCTCTTCATACATACATGCACGTTTATTATAGTTGCTTTTTACCTGCCCATTCTTCAAGATATCTGTGATTTGACCGTGGTAACTACTTTGTAGTCTATCGGCACCAGCTCTACCACCTACACGGTTGTCATACACGTGTTTTGTCAGTGTCCTTTCATCCATTTTCTCTACATGTCCAAATCTCTTTACCATTCTTTTCTCAACTGTTCTTATTACATCTTTCAGTCCACAACGTTCCCTTATCACATTAACAATAATTCCTACGATCGGGCAGCCTATCGTAATAGGCAACAAAATCTAGTATACTGTGGCCAGGTGGTAGGGCAGTTGTCCGTCTGGATGGCTACGATTTTTATGATTCAACACCAGGTAGTAATAGACTGATATTGCCATCTTTTCAATCAAAAAGTATTGTTCTCTTTCCTGAGGGTTGGTATACGCTTCTTCAATAAAATTCCGTATGAAATATTAGACCTATCTTTCATTAAATTTAAAACCGAATTAAAAAAAGTATCTTGCTTAAAAAGGGGTGGTACTACACTATTGAAGAATATTTAATGACAAAACTTCATTTACATAGCAGATCGTTTCAGTCTCTTCTACCTTCTATATAACGTTTTTATCTTGCCAAACATGTAAGGAAATTATGGAGATACGCTGCAGTATAAATGTTTAGTACATCTTGTCATTATTATAACGATAATAATATGTTTCTTTCCTATTATTATGTCTTTGTCTTACTGGGTATGCACTGTTTGCTACAACTCCATTAATTCTTTGAAAAGTGTGTAACATCATTCTGTATAAAATTTATTAACAAAAAAAATATTTGAGCTAGATAAATAAGAAGAAAACAGTTTTTAGCTAGACGTGTTGCTGTGGAGTTCCATGCCACTTCTTCTTAACAGCAATAACACGTTGCGAAGCGGCGAGCATAATAGAATAGGAAGTAAATTCAAATAGTAACTTATATACTTAGCGGGCCCGGCAGACGTTGGCCTGCCTTTAAAAAATAAAATTCTAGAACCCGATCCCAGAGCCACGTACCGGTTCTAATTGCGAATCTAAACCATCCGGGTACCCACTCAAACACACAAAAACAAAATCACCAAAATCGCTCCAGGTGATTAGGAGAATTCCAGAACCCGATCTCAGCGCCACCTACCGGTTCTAATTATGAATCTAAAAGAGTAATATATTTTTTTTTATTCTAAGTCATGACAAAATAAGATTAAAAATCTTGCCAAAAAAATTAAGGTTTATAATTAACAAATAAAAAATAGGGGTTGATTGTAGATGGGTGAAAATTTAGGGTTGTATGTATTTTTTAATGCTGTATCCTAAGGACATAAAAATTATCAAAAAAAAAATTTGGGGTGGACATCCCTTATCACTTAGGGGTTTGAAAAATAGATAGTAGCCGATTCTCAAACATACTGAATATGCATAAAAAATTTCATAAGAATCGGTCAAGCCGTTTCGGAGGAGTATGGGAACGAACATTGTGACACGAGAATTTTATATATAAGATGTATGGCCTAAAGTCGTGGTAGCGTAATGGCTAGCGTACGCGGCCCTATCTCAAAAGGCGTGGGTTCGATCCTGGCCGGAACGCATGCACCATTTGGACAGTTTTCTGACCTATTTTGCATAGTTACAATTACCTCGTGCTAACAACGGTGAAGGAAAACATCGTGATGAAACCTGCACATCGAGATAACCGATGTGTCAAACCTGCCAAGCTGCCTTGGACAATACTGTCCGTTTCCCCTATAATGGGAGGCCTGAGCCCAGCAGTGGGACATTTATGGGCCGTTATTATTATCTATACATACATATAATAAATCTGTAGAGGTCGAATTTCTGTACAATGAAATAATTTTTGCTAACTACCCACTCAGGGGGATGTAAGAACTGAAATAGAACTAATTCAAATTTTTTCCAATTTTTTTGTTTCTCTGTTTGTACCGGCTAATCTCCGGAACGACAGGACCGATTTAAATGAAATTTTGTATGGTGGTAGCTTATATCCCTGGTCAACATATAGGATACTTTTGATCCCGAAAAATTAAAGATTTCCCGTGGGATAGTTAAAAAACCGCACCACGCGGACGAAGTGGCGGGCATCAGCTAGTTATTATATATGACCTTCAAAAGTGTTCTCCAATAGAACTCATTTTGAATAAACTTTTGAATTTGAATTTAATTTAATTTTAATTCCCTACTTTTTAGAAATACTCTATTTACTTGCGACTTTATTTGTGCCTTTGTTTGCCCGACACGCGTCAGTGAAAATAATTACATGGCGCTCGCGCATACATCCATTGGTTTTGTGCTACAACTTTGAAAGTAATTTTGTAGGAAACTAAATATCTCCCTAGGTATTATTTACTCTAAGTTGAAAAGCATATGAGTAACCCTGATAAAAGTCAATTAATAATAACATTGTTTGGGCCATAATTTTATGTTTTATAGCACGTTTGTTGTAAGTACTAATAATACCACAATTGTCGACTCGTGACAGCCCACTGGGTACGGAACCCTCGGTCATTATCATCGGATCAACCTTGACACGCTTTCTTGCGTGTATTATCTGACATCTGACCACTTCTCGTTTTCTGCAGCCCTAGTACTGGACAATTAAATTCATAGATTAATTATGTACTCTTTGATTCATTAAAAAGGAATATTAAATTAATTTTTAAAGGAAAAATAAAGTTAACTTCGATCTGATAACATAATTTGTTTTGATTATAACTTATTTCTGTAAAATAGTACAACTTAATCTATATTGTAGGTATAATACTAGGGTTTACCCCGCGGCTGCGCCGTGGGTCAACCTTCTAGTGCATGCCTTTTGTTTAAGGATTAGGTATTAATACAGGCTACATTGTACTAAATTTTTATGTTAGTGCTATTTGCCCCCGAAAGATTCACTTCAATTTATATTGCAAACTATTCCATTACCCAGCATTAAAAGTATTTATGTCCATTTTCGGTATTAAAACTACATTTAAACAAAATTACAGCAAAACCGATCCAATATAAACTTGAGAAGTGGTATTTGAAGGGGTTGGATTGAAAAATTATTGTACTATCGATTGCTTTCTAAATAATTTTAACGCGCTTTTATTAGCTTCATCTGTATTACGTATGTGAAGCCAACATTAAAAAAAAAAGAAACCAAAGCGATTGAAAGGTACATATATACTTATATAACTTAAATCACTTAATTTCATATCGTCGTGGGAAATTGATTCACTTTGCTTGATCTGTCTAAGACTACTTATGAGGTCTTAATGTAAAATTACAACGTCATTTTCACCCACTTTTATACGTTTGACCGACGACAATACAATAATATTATAACTTTGTACTAATGTCCTGACTAGGATTATCAGATGACCAGGAGTTTCGCGATCTGTATCTCGATTAATGTCTTTTCCACCCTCCCTATTCATTTTTACTAACCCTAGCCCCGCAAAACATTCCCATAATTTTCGTTATTTTCTTGTCGTTGAATCGTGTTGGTACAGATTTAGTACGTCTTCATAATTATAGGAAGCCAAGTCATTTTAAAGATTTACGTTTTTACGTAACTCTTTAAGACTTATGCTACCCTAATACGCAGTATTCTTTACTATCAGGAGATTCAAGAATTTCTTGAGATGTCTCTCAAAAATGTTAAAACTTGCCATATTTCAAGGTAGGTAAAATATCCTTTCATAGTGAATGCACGTATATTAGTTATAATACAAGTTTTATAACAATCGGTGCGTTCCAAATGAAGTTAATAAGGAACAAACAAAAAAGAAAATAATTATATTATGAATGCATTTTTAAATAGGATACCATTACAATGCATCTAAGATTTTATACCTCCTTATGACTTATGTTGACCTAGTACGCGCATATAAAACTTTATTACCACGACGTCCATAAAAATAGCCTTTTATATTATTTTATTTTTAATTAAAATACCCAACTGTTTACCTACACATGATTGTTGACAATTAATTAACAGGAATTGCCTTTAATTAATGTCATACAATTCTTAGAATACCATTATGACATATCAATTAAATTCATTCATCATATTACGTGTGTATTGTCTAAAGAGATATTATACTGAGATTATCATTTGCATCAGATTTAGTTCTTCCAGAAAAGATTCCAGTAGTCTGTCGTCAAATGGTAAAGTTTGTACGGATTGATGTTTGTTACTCTTATATTTATATATCCAACACATATACCATGTATGTATGTATATATTTAATTTCTAAATTAACTCAATTATATACGTGTCTTTTTTCTTTCTCTGAATTTCCTTGATTGGATCGCGCTTAAAACTGTTAAAACGTTATTTTATTATGTGTACTAGTCGCGAAAACTTAAGAAAATACTATTGTTAATATTGGTCTGTAATAAAGTGTTATTTGTCTCTTTCACGCAAAAACTACAAAACGGATTTTAATGAAACTTTACTGTAATATACGCCAGCTACTCAAATAAGATATTATATATCAAAAGATCAAAAATTATTAACTTTGTATATTTTAATCCCGGTACATGTATCCGCTAGCACAGCCCCGCCGCCTACAGCATAAACAAACGTGTCACGACCGAGAAGGTATCTCATAGTTCCAGTCATGACCTAGCGACGTGATATCATGGCTATTATTTTACAATACTGTAATGTCTAGATCAAGCTTAGTGCTAGTTCGGCCAGTCACGACCTATCAGCTATAAAATCGTAGTTCCGAGTTTGATTTTGAAATACTAATAATGTTTATGAGCGCCTAGTACAACGCATGCCGGAAATATAGAACAGAGGACAATTAATCTTCAAATTTTTTCTATCTTGTACTATTTTGCTTGACCTTACTGACTAATCACTGACTGAGTGACTGACTGACTAATTTATTGACTAACATAATTTTGTATGCGTATTCCTTCTATACTGTAGTTGCGCACTAAGAAAGGATTTTTGAAAAACCAATCCCTAAGTGGGTGAAAAAGAGGATGAAAGTTTGTATTAAAAACCGCCATTTTTAAAGTAAGAAGCTCAAAATGTCATATACCTATTTCGGATTAGATATAAACCTGTGTCGTGTTTTTCGAAATTGAACTCATTGATGGAGTGAGACAGGGGCTACCTTTTTTTTCTACCGCTGACAACAGCTAGTCTGTAGTATCTAAATCTGTAGAAGGTTCGAGCTTGTACAGCCCCGCCGCCTACAGCATAAACAAACGTGTCACGACCGAGAAGGTATCTCATAGTTCCAGTCATGACCTAGCGACGTGATATCATGGCTATTATTTTACAATACTGTAATGTCTAGATCAAGCTTAGTGCTAGTTCGGCCAGTCACGACCTATAAGCTATAATCGTAGTCCCCGAGTTTGATTTTGAAATACTAATAATGTTTATGAGCGCCTAGTACAACGCATGCCGGAAATATAGAACAGAGGACAATTAATCTTCAAATTTTTTTCTATCTTGTACTATTTTGCTTGACCTTACTGACTAATCACTGACTGAGTGACTGACTGATTAATTTATTGACTGACATATCAACGCATAGCCCAAACTACGGGGGCTAGGGTCATGAAATTTTGTATGCGTATTCCTTCTATACTGTAGTTGCGCACTAAGAAAGGATTTTTGAAAAACCAATCCCTAAGGGGGTGAAAAAGAGGATGAAAGTTTGTATTAAAAACCGCCATTTTTAAAGTAAGAAGCTCAAAAGCTCAATATACCTATTTCGGATTAGATATAAACTTGTGTCGTGTTTTTCGAAATTCAACTTATTGATGGGGTGAAATAGGGGCTACCTTTTTTTTCTACCGCTGGCAACAGCTAGTCTATAGTATCTAAATCTTTTTATTTATTTATTGCAGGAGTTCAGCAGACAGGCAGACGGCCCACTTGATGGAAAGCGGTTATCATCGCTTATGGAAAACGGAACGCCCGGACTGTTAAAACTTCGCTGCTGCTCTCTTAGACTAGACTTCGCCACCACGTTACTAATGCCGAGAACGAAAGCCTCAAGCACTGTTATGGCGACCCACTTCAGATCAATTGTGGTATGCAACATCCAATCGGGCTAATATTATAAAGCTGAAGAGTTTGTTCGTTTAAACGCCGCTAATCTCAGGAACCGCTGGTCCGATTTGAAAAATTCTTTCAGTGTTCCTGCACGGATAAAAATCTGTAGAAGGTTCGAGCTTGTACAATGCATTTAGAAAAGATAAAAATTCAAAACTATTCAACAGATTTAAATGAAACCTGACACAGAGCTAGCTCATATCCCGGGTCAACACTAAGGATGATTTTTATCCCGATCAATGACACGGCTTCCGTGGGATAGACGAATACAGCCAAAAGGGTAACAAACTTCGTGTTTTGCCCTGATAGCGGCGTGATTTAATGGTGAGGGATATGTTGGTATGTTGTTTGTGTCACCGTTGAGCGGTGTTCCCTCTTTAGCGTGGATAGGAATAAAACGGTACCTCAGATTTATTATTATTAGAATCACGGATCCCACACAGCTTCGCTGGTTCGAGTAATTATTTAGTGAACTGTGAGTTATATTTAAGGGAATATATGGGAGTGAGAGGTATGCCAAATGCTGCCACAAAAACCAATGGGGTAATAAGCACCATTAACCTCGGAATTCACCTCCAATGGGGCAGCTAGACAGCCCCTAAGAGTTCACGGCATTAACAAGTCCTCAGGTGGCACTTCGGTCTTTGAATTATGGCACACTCACACCAAAGGGCAAGCATGGCTTGTATATAAAGTTCAGTGAGATATTGAAGAATGGGATATGAAAAATTCTCTCAGTGTTGGATAGCCTATTTATCGAGGAAGGCTATAGGACTATATATCGCTCACGCTGGAGACCAATAGGAGTGGAGCACGCAATGAAGAATGAGACCGAAAATCAGGAGGGTTTTGAAAGCAAATTCCACATCAGTATAAATTGTGAAGATCCAACATATAATACTTAATAAAAGCTTGAAGCTTGAGCGGCTTCAGAATTTTTGTATCGGGTTCATATTTGGATGGCGAAAATATGACCATGGTTCCGAATATCGTAAAAGACTCAAGTAGCTTCCTATTCATTTTTGTCGGAATACTTACATTCTCACTCTTCTTTATAACATATTATTTACTCCTAATAGCCAGTACCTTAAGGAACGTTTTAAATTCCTTCGCCTATCCACTGCCCACAATTTACGCCATGATACGTACCGAAAACTTATGACGCCTGCACACACTTCATCCTATTATGATAATTCTTTTACAGTGCAGGCTGTCAAACTTTGAAATATGCTGCCTCTTACTGTCAGAGTGGCCAAATCCTTACTAACATGTAGAAATTTCCTCAGAAAACACTTTGTCCACAAATAGCTATGTCTTATTGACACATTTATTATTATAATATGCATGTATTTGTATATTTATTTCTTGCATTAGTTTGAATGTTTATGTATCTATTGCCTATTTCCTGCACCACCTATAACGCCCGATTCAAATTTGATTCATTTAGGTTGCCTGGAAGAGATCGCTTTGAGCGATAAGGCCGCCTATTGTATTGCTTAGATAATATTGTAAATATGGTCTGTTTTTGTAATTGTATATTTGGGTGTGCAATAAAGTGTTATATATATATCTCTCTCTCTCTCTCTCTCTCTTGAAGTTGATTCTGCTATTCCCCAGATATTTTTATTCTTTCTAAATTAATTGTACAAACTCGAACTCTATACAGAATTATTACATTATTGATTACACCAAGATACAACTACTACAAATGAATTACTAATACAACTAGTTTTGGTTTGAATTTTTAAAATTCTTAAACTACAGTCCTGTTTAGACTCTAAACTCTCTCTAGTCTATAGCCTAAACTACAAACCATTGTTTTTGTTTTACTGTGATTAGTGGGATTTATTTAAATTATTTGTTACTTATAAATATGCTTAAGCTTTGATACTTAAGTTTTCT
The DNA here is from genome assembly GCA_019925095.2 of Dendrolimus kikuchii. NCBI lineage: Eukaryota > Metazoa > Arthropoda > Insecta > Lepidoptera > Lasiocampidae > Dendrolimus > Dendrolimus kikuchii. The sequence goes on along the minus strand of CM034406.1, from coordinate 4,301,373 downwards.
GCGTGATCATTTTTGTCATTAAGTATTACCTTGCAAGTAAATAGAACCGAATAATTATCATTGTGTTTTCTTCTTCAACTTATCATAGCAATAGTAACAAAAATCAGACATTGGCTGTCGCGGGCCGGATTGATGACACTAGTCTTAAGCTGTTGCGGGCCGAATTGATGGCACTGGCGGGCCGTAGTTTGGAGACCCCTGCTCTAGACTAACGAGCTTTAAGGACCATAAAGAAGCGTTCAAACTTACTGTAACTCTCTATGAATAAGACCGTAAGAGTGTAGACAATAAATATACAGGTCCACAAAAAATAAAGTTGTGTGTGCTGGGTGCCAGGCTATGATTTTCTGGCGTATGTTTTCAGCCAGTCAGAATTGGGGATCAATGAGTAAATAATCGCAAGTAACCCAAAATCGATTGACGACTGGAAAACGTTCTTGATTTTTTGGGTTTCTCTCAATTATTTGCTCATTGACCTCCAATTTTCACTTACATACAAATATATAGATAGATAGATAATAACACTTTATTGCTCACCAAAATAAACAAAGATGATAGATATAACACTTTATTCTACAGCATTACAGAAAAATTACGAACTAGTATTATTCTAATTGTGTACAAAGGGCGGTCTTATCGCTGAAAAGCGATCTCTTCCAGACAACCCGTGGCAAAACTATTCCTGATTAGGAGTGGCGATAGTGGTGTACATATAATTATTGTATGATTACTTACATTTTAATAATAAATATATAACTATACTATATATACAAATATACACATAAGTTATATACATATACAAGATTTGGTGATAAATTGCAACTATTTAAACATAATAACTATATAAATATATACAACTGGCGTGAAGTTATGTAGGCTTATTCTTACACACCTCACTTGCTTCTTTGACATTCATAGCTGTTATAAAATTACACATCATTATATTGCAGGTAGTATTTCCTGACCATGTTCTTAAATGTTATTAGAGATTTTGCTTGTCTGACAGCAACAGGCAAAGTATTCCAAAGTTTAACCGTGAAAGAATTATTGAAAAACGTTGTATTATGAATAGGAGTAATAAGGAATAAAATAAAAATAAAATAAAACGGAAAAACCAAAATCAAATAAAATTACCGCGCTTAAAACCGTTAAAACGTAGTTTTATTAGGAGTAATAAGTCTATGTTGACTGTAAGGACGTAAATTGTGAGAGCAAGAAATAAATTCAAAGCGTTCTTTATTCGTTAATAAATACAAAAACAAAATGGATAATTACAATACTTCTTGGGAAAACAACATGCGGCCTTATCGCTAAAAGCGATCTCTTCCAGGCACCCTAGCTTAAAAGAAATTCTTAACTAATCTAGCGATGTAGGTGGAGCAGAAATAAAATAGGACTGTACAATTCAAATATACAATTACATACTTACACAAATATTATATACCAGGAAATCATAGTTTCACAGCACATGCAAATTCTTTTGTGAACCTGTATTATTAAATTGTTCTCATATATAAATTCTATTAAGTTTTAAAACTGTGACAATACGACCATTTTTAAAATTTTAATGTGCAATTTATTATCTTAAACGTCACCAGGAAGAGTATCATATTTGGAAAAATCCATATATTAAAAGATATTAGGTGCTTTTGTTTGTATTACTGAGATAATTGGATTTTAATGTAAATAAGATATTTTATTGTTGGCGATTAATTATATGTTGTCAAAATTAGTCTTACTTTTTTTTGTTTTATTTTTATTGCAGGAGTTCAACAGACAGGCAGACAGCCACTGGGTGGAAAGCGGTTACCATCGCCTATGGACATTTGTAACACCAAAGGTGTTACAAATGCGCTGCTGCTCTTTTAAGTGAGTCTGGAACCTGGTCACTAATGCCGGAACACAACTCAAAGTTGTTATGGCGGCATGCTCTAGACCAGGGGTGGTAGCCATCCAGTCGGGCAAATGCCCTACCGCCTGGCTGTGGGTTGTTTAGTCGCCTCTTACGACAGGCCGCCTGGCCGCAGGAAATTGTATTCTTTCTCCGTTCCTGCACTGATCAAATACTTAAATTACATATAACTAAAAATTTTCATATCATAAGAATTTTTAGTAATTATCTCGGTAATAACTGGGAGGAGACTCCAACGAACGCAGAGTTCGCTCTTAAATTATGATCTGGTTTACCTCCAACTTACTTACTCTGAAATTATTGAACTGAACGTATACCTATTTGTTTTAAATTCCATAGCCGTATTTTAAATTAACAGATATTTACTGTTTCCTAATTACCTTCTATAGTGTGTCTAGCCAATTGTATATAGACGGTATTCACTACATTTTATTTTCATGTTGGCAGATGCGATAGATTTTTTTACTGTTTTGATATATTTTATTACATGTCAAACTTTAAATATAATACATACATATATACATACATAACTTCACGCCAGTTCCCTTGCGGGGTAGGCACGAGCAACAGAGCGCCATTTAGGCCCATTCTTACACACCTCACTTGCTTCTTTGACATTCATAACTCTTGTCATGCACGCTCGTCTGTTCTTAAGGCTTCTGACATCACCCTCTGCTAGTACACGATCAATTTGATCATGGAAGGTGTGTCGTGGCCTTCCACGACTTCTGAATCCATCCACTTTTTAAATATAATATCTGATATAAAATATTATCTAAAATTTCCAAACAATAATGTATTAAGTTCTTGTCATTCATAACCCTTTTAATTAAAATAGTTTATTAATGACTTCAATCCGCTGTCGGTTGTGCTAATTTGCTAAATTTCTTATATTGTAAAATTGTTGGAGAGATGAGGAGGTGTTCTAAAAATGTTTGTCGAATGTGAAAAGTGAGTAGATATTAAACTTAAGGTGCTGCTTGCTTAAACCGTAAGGTTCTCTTATTATACGTATTGTGACCAGTTGCTGTTCTTTTATTACCATAAATCCTTCTGAGTTGTTGTAAGTATTACACTATAGTAACAAAGTTAAATAGTAATATGACAGGCGACCGCTTTAGGCCCTCTGACGTTGATAGTAGCTTTAGACACATTGATATTACCTTTAAAATAATGCACACACCTTGTGCTTCGAAAAAGTTACTAAGCCTATAGCCATTAAAAATATTAGATTACATTAGGTTACACTTTATTGCTCACCAAAGTAAGCAACTACAAAAACAAAATGCATAATTACAATACTTCTTGGCAAAACAACAGACGGCCTTATCGCTAAAAGCGATCATTTCCAGGCAACCTAGCTTAAATGAAATTCTTAACTAATCTCGCGATGCAAGTGGAGTAGAAAAAAGATAGGACTGTACAATCAGTGCCGTAAATAAGGCGGTGCCATCGGTGCCCAGGCACAGGGCGTAGACTGAGGGCGCACGAATGGCCAGATCAGACAGGACTATTATTTTTTCGGTTTGCTCCTGATAAGTACCCGCTGCACCCCTCGATTCCAACACATACGTACCTACATGCCAGTATCATCAAAAACGTCTGTTAAATTAGACAAAACATCGCGCTCATTTTTTTGGCAGCGCACGAGCGTATTTGTGTTCTAGTTCTTTAAAAAAATTGATTTTTCTTCCAAAATATTAGATAATTAGTCCACCAACACCAAGGTTCTTGTGCGTTATTTTATCACCCTGAATGAAATAAAGTAGACCTATACATAGCATTGCTCTAGCTAGGGTACCTATAATATCTAAAAAAACAAGGGCGCAGTTATAGAAGCTCGCATAGGGCGCATAAAAGGCTATTCATTTACGGCAGCTTTTTTTTTATTGCAGGAGATCAGCAGACAGGCAAACGGCCCACTTGATGGAAAGCGGCATTTGCAACAGCAAAGTTGCTACAAATGCGCTGCTGCTCTCTTAAGGGAAACTGGAACCTGGTCACTAATGCCGGAACACAACTCAAGGTTGTTATGGCGACATACTTTAGACCAGGTAGCCATCCAGTTGGGCAAATGCCCTACCACCTGGCTGTGGCTGTTAAGTCGCCTCTTACGACAGGCCGCCCGGCCGCAGGAAATTGTATTCTTTCTCCGTTCCTGCACGGCACTGTGTACAATTTAAATATGCATACTTACCTACTATATGTTATAATTTTTCGAATAAAATATGCTTGACCGTCCAATTTCCGTGGCTCAAGGCCATATGTAGAACTTGACCGTCGCGAACCAGTAGAATTGAATAAGTGTGAAGGTTGCAGCATATCATTAGCATTTTAATTAGTAACATCAAATTCGTAGGCCATACATAGTTCGCGGGACCAAATAGTATTTGTTAATAAATTTATTTCGAAGCTTCTCTCTCTGCCTAGTAAATCTATTATATTACAAAATTCTAAACACGCCGTGTCTGTACATTGAAGTAATTAAAAACAAAACAACAGGAATATACTATATGAACGATGGAGAACACGATGTATTTTTTTTAGATTTTTTGTCTGTTGGTCGGTCTATCTGTTCAGGATTCACGTAACAATTAAAGGGCCGATTTTGATGTGGTTTTCGCTGGTCGACAGCAAATTCAGTGCAGTATACCCATCACTCTTGTCCAAGATGAATTGGCGGGTTTCACACATCGGTTATCGCGCATTCATAACGATTTCACGTTCACCGTCAGCATTTTTTATTTATAACAATATGCATATTCCATCAGACTATATTTTCATCTGACATCAGGAGCCCAATTCTGTTATTTCAATATCTTGGCGTTGCGAAAATATTCAAAGTACGATTCCATAACGATAGTTTAAAAAAAATCGTATTCTACTAAATCCACAATATCTTCTCGATATCGTCGCGGCAGAATAATAATAGAAAAAATTTGATATTACCATTAGCAGAAATGGCGTTAGCCGAAATGAGTATTGAAAATTACCAAAATACTTAAAACATTTGTTTCGCGAGTTTTCGCTTATAATCCTACTAATATTATAAACGCGAAAGTTTCCAAGAATGTTTGTTACTCTTTTACGCAAAAACTACTGAATGGATTTTGATGAAACTTTACAATAATATAGCTTACATATCAGAATAACACAGCTATAATTCATAAACACATATGAATTATCCAAAATATAACGATTTTCTATCACCACGCGGGTGAGACCGCGGGGCGTAGCTAGTTATTTATAAAAGTAGAGTGGCGTGCCACGGGCACGTCATTGGAATTAACGGAATACCGAAATCAGGCAAACCTACGATTGAGATGACAGTGTCCGGCGATTTTTACAAGATAGTAATAACTAGAATTGGGTCCCAGGTGCAATGTGGGTCAATGTATCTATACAACATTTAAAAAAACAAGGGTTACACACTAGTGTGTTTGGGGAAAAACCTAATAATAATTTAATAATTATAATAGTTTACTTTGACTCCAAAAATTCCTTTTATAAAAAAGATTCGTTTAGCCCAAAAAGACACTAATTAGACATAGAATGACGGATAGACTAATTCCATTACCTTACACATTTTTGTTATTTTTATTATTAGAGTTAATTAAATAACAGTGAAGAAAGTAAACTGCAAGCTGAGTTCACCTATAATTAGCTTTTACATCGCATTGTACACCTGAGGCATTAGTTAAGTACCTAACTGATCAAATGTACAAAACTGTTGGTGATACTTAATAAAAAAAATAATCAAATAAAAAAGACACGAACGTATTTTTACTTGACATCAGGTACAACGGCTGCTATACAATAAAAAAAAAACAGAAACATGTCCAGCAAGTCACAATAAAAAAAAACTATTGCAATCCGGATTGACCTATTTTTTGTACGACCTATAAAAAACAAGTCACTTTATAGTCAATACGAGCCATGGGTTAAGTATTAACTTAATAGTTAATTATTGTTTGATAAAATCAACATAAAAAACGAACTCGAGTTGTGGTCAAATTAAAAAAAAAAATGTTACGCCTACCAACACGGAAATCACAATGTGAATTTATGTGCTAATGTTTTATCATTAAGTATATCTACTTATTCATAATTTTTTTTTCTATGTTTAAGGCTTGGCAACTAGGCCTTTAAGCCAGGCGCAGTTGTATTGTAGGCTACAATCCACACCATTAAACGGAGTTCTTGTGATAACTCGAAAGGTCACATTTTACTATACAGTTCACATTTCTCACAAAAACACATAATTACTACTTAAAAACTATTAATATCCTACAACTATTGTTTATTTTAGAGTCATTTTACACATTTTTAGAAAATAAAACTGCACAGCACAACGTCCCCTTTCAGTTCCCGCCAAAAACTCCATTCATAAATAAATTACATAATTTTGCATAGATTATATAAGCGTTAGTACTTGAGAATAATCGAAGGGAACCATTTTTTTCTACTATTATTTCGCCGTTACGATATCGAGAAGATATTGTGGATTTAGTAGAATAAGTATTTTTGACATTATCGCAATGAAATCGTACTTGAATATCAGAATTGGGCCAGCGGGCTATAGTGATATCTGAATTTGACAAGTGTCAAAATAAAGTGGATCATTAATATTACACACTAGCGGTCTCGGTAGACGTTTCCTTGCCCTGAAAAAAAATAAATCTAGAACCCAATTCAAACGCCACTTATCGGGTCTAATTTTCAATCTAAACCATTCCGGATCCCACTCAAACACGCATATAGTATTGTTACGAGTTGCGGGACTCGAATTAAAATGCCGTTAGAATTACTATAGAATTTATTAGAACTATACAAACACGTATAACACAGGTACAAATATAACTGAACACAACCAGTGCAAACGTAATGCACGATTCAGTAACACGCGCAAAGTCCATTCCATCACTAAATAGATTACCGAATGTCTTGCCTTGCGGCTGGTTATCGCTAGACTTTTTTATCCGTGCAGGAACGGAGAAAGAATACAATTTCCTGCGGCCGGGCGGCCTGTCGTAAGAGGCGACTTAACAACCCACAGCCAGGTGATAGGGCATTTGCCTGACTGGATGGCTACCACCCCTGGTCTGAACTATGTGGCCATAACAACCTTAAGTTGTGTTCCGGCATTAGTGACCAGGTTCCAGTCTCCCTTAAGAGAGCAGCAGCGCATTTGTAGCAACTTTGGTGATGCAAATGTCCATAGGCGATGGTAATCGCTTTCCATCAAGTGGGCCGTTTGCCTGTCTGCTGATCTTCTGCAATAAAAAAAAAGATTGCCGATTTCTCCATTGGGCCATAGCTTTACACTGCACCGATACAAAATGTCTGACCAACCACGTGGACCGAATTTCTTAGAATCAGTTCGACATACCTGGCTAATGACTGCCATAAAAGATTACAATACACAATAGGCTGTTTTCTAATCACAAATTTCAAACACAAATTAAACAAAAAAAGTCCAAATGCAGAAAGTGTGCTTTTATGGTATGCAGGTGTGAATTGACTTTTGTCGGCGTGTAGGTTGTAACAGTATCATCAAAATCGTAGAACTCGATTTCAGCGTTAAGAGTTTTGTTTAGATTTATGGGTTACATTATTGAGGTTTTAGTAGGGATCCCTAATTTTTATATAGTCTATATTAATCAGGGAAAATATAGCATTTGAAAGGTGAAAGAATTTTTTAAATCCGTCCAGTAGTTTTTAAGTTTATTCGTGAGAAACATACAAACATACAAAAAACAAATCGTTCCTCTTTATAATATTAGTATAGACAGATAGTCGAAGAAAAATACAACAAATTAAAATCACAGATGTTGTGACATGTTTACTGTAATAATTTATGTTATTGAAAATAATAAATGTAATTTTACTTAAACCACTGTAAAATATAATGAATTTAACTTCGTGTATGTTTATGTTTCAAGACTAAGATAAATAGAAACTTGTTTTTAATTTTATTGATATTTCGTGGTTTTTCCCCTTTACTTTAAATCAGTTTTAACAACAATTTATTAGTATCCTAACTATTCCATTACGTCAGTAGAGAGGCGTAGGTAAAGTTTACAAGTGGAAAAGTTTGATTATGTTGGTTTGATAGTGTTTATTTTTATTTTATATGGTCTTTAATGATATTTTAAACCCCTAGATAGATATTAAATTTCTTATCCGAGCAAAGGTTAATAATGAATCGTTAGATATTTCAGACTATCTTATTGTTAGCATTTATGTGTCTTTATCTTCGCTATTAGAAGCGATAAGATCTACTGTACCGTTACATATTGTTACATACCGGCAAAGAAATGCGCACACCTGCCGGTCGTAAAAGCGCGGTTTATTGCCTTTCGGATTTAGGAATTCTTTTGTTTACTTTGTGTTTAGAATTTGTAATTAAGAAAAACATGCTATTGTTTTTCTACTTCTTTTATGGCCATCATTAGTGTCGAAGTAATCCTTATTGTTATTGTTTCCAACTTTGTTGGCCGTTCGCAGGTGTGCAAATTGCATTTTCTTGGAAGAACCTAGCCCACGAGCTTCCATTGTGTATTGTACAGTTTACTAAAAAACAATGCCCGAACGGAGGAGTGAGACAGTCGAGCGAGGATTACGATACGAGTAAGACGTAGATTCGACAAGCGATATAGTGACGGACTTTGCGCCTGTAATCGTGCAGTTGTACTAGTAGTGTCTAGCTATATTTGTACCTATGTTATACATATTTGTATACATACATACATACATAACTTCACGCCAGTTCCCTTGCGGGGTAGGCACGAACAACAGAGTGCCATTTTTGTATAGTTCTAATAAATTCTATAGTAATTCCAACGGCATTTTAATTTCGAGTCCCACACTCGTAACAATATTATAATTAGGACGAGTGAAGCGAGCCCTACACTATACCATAATCTATGCATTTTTGTGGTACACTTTACTGAGAGCAACTATCACATTTTCAGAATTGGGCTTTGACATAGTAATTTCAATTTATTTCTAGATATGTTATCTATCAAAAAAATAAATATTTTATACACGTTAAAAAAAATAGGAGTTTAACAATTTTGATTGTATTCCTAACGCCATCTGTCAAAAATTATAAAACCAATAAGACATTTGTAGTATCAACTGGACTGCTAGTACGAACGCCATCTGTTCGAGAACTAAAGAACTAATATCTATGTAAATATGTAAACGGCATGTTGTTTAGTATAAAATACGCCGGATTTTTTTAGTTAAGCACAAATAAATACTCAGTAATTAATTAATTATTAATAGGTAGAAAACTTCCCGAGCCCTCCTAAAGCACCGCTTTTTGCTAGTTTCTATTGAATGTATATTTTAATATATATAAAGATAGAGCGACATAGCCGGGTCGGGGACATTATTGTACGCGAGGCACTTGTTGCGCAAATGCGGGATGCACTTGAGAGGATTTATGGGCCGCGGGTTAGAGTTACACACGTGATAACGTCTTAACGTCTGCGCGCAACCGGTGACGACAATAAGTCATATTTAAGTGAGTGTATATCGTTCTAGTGCCTCTAGCAGAAGACCAGCGTCGAATGACTTGATCCAATCTGCTGACCTAGGACAACTCTAGAACTTCTTATGATTTTTATATGTCAGTGCATTTTACATCGTATGTTTTATGTACATTTTTCTTTTTACATAATTTGCCTATACTAATAATATCTATATAGAGTTTAATTTACAAAAGATAAAAACTACAAATAGTAAATAGGTCCCAAATCACCATCACTTGGGAACGTTCCTAAAACGTTGGCCGCATTACCGCGTTGTTGTTTATGTAAAATAAATTCAAATTCATTTGTAAAAAAAAATCCTAATCCTAAAACCTTTGCATATTTTTTGCGCTATATACTGTATTGATCTTGTGGTTTTAAATATATCATTCTTTTTTTCTACTATACAATAAATAAAAGATAGAAACTCTTTGAAGCTAAAGAGGGCCAGCTTTTACTTCACATAACGAATGGATATTGCCATTCAAACATAGTAATGCAGTCAACTCTCTGGGTTCGCTTCCTTCTGGCAGTAATCTGGTATATAGTCTATCTAATAGTATATCTAAGAATATTAGGCTTTTAATATTCTTAGATATTAAGATTTACTATTAGTTTGAAACCAGTACAATAGGTAATGAAACAAATATAAATATCAGTTGGGAAGTCGCAACAATCTTTGACGTTTCTAATATGGAAATGGCACCACGTGCGCGTTGTGAAAATTGGAACTACATCTTTAGTCTAATTCTCTCTATAGTAAGAGTGAGACAAATTTATTCATCAAAAGTTCTTCCAAGGAGTTTCGATCATTCAGCTTATGTAATGTGAAACTCCTTGGTGGAATTCTTATTTTTTTTCATCTAAGTACCTACTTTACGGCACGTTCATTTGTATGGTTCGTAATTTTTAACTTTTGTACACTTTTACACAACAACAATAACAATAACTTTTGTTTTAATATGTATATATATATATATATATATATATATATATATATATATATATATATATATATATATATATATATATATATATATATATATATATATATATATATATATATATATAGATGTGGGCACTGCGCAAAATCTGCGGAGTGACGCTCGCGGACCGCGTTCGTAATACCGAAGTAAGAAAGAGAGTTGGTCTGAAAGAGAGTGTCGGGGTGAAGGTAAGGAAAGGAATGCATCATGAAAGAATGACTAAACAGATATACAATGCATAAGAGGATGGATGCAGAAGTCGTGTAAGGCCACGACACACCTTCCATGATCAAATTGATCGTGTACTAGGAGAAGGTGATGTCAGGAGCCTTAAGACCAGACGAGCGTGCATGACAAGAGTTATGAATGTCAAAGAAGCAAGTGAGGTGTGTAAGAATAAGCCTGAATGGCGCTCTGTTGTTCGTGCCTACCCCGCAAGGGAACTAGCGTGAAGTTATGTATGTATATGTATATATATATTTGTATGTTTAAATTTATAAAATATGTAGTTTAAGTATGTTTTTTATGATATATCTGATAATCTGCACCACCTATATCGCCAAATTAGGCTAAACTATGCCTAAGTTAGGTTGCCTGGAAGAGATTGCTTTAAGCGATAAGGCGGCCTTTTGTTTCTACCATGACAATATTGTAATTGTCTTTTTGAAATAGTATGTTTGGTGAGCAATAAAGTGTTATCTATCTATACAGACTTCGTAAATGTATTTGTTGAGCAAATGGCCGTGTGGTGCCGGCAGAGTAGAATAGCACCACCCCATATCTTCCCGTGGGCATCGCAAAAGGCGATTAAGGGAGTGTGAGAAGGTACTGGCCCCTTGTAACTTTCTCACCATGATGCTGATTCATCCATCCAAGTCTTTCTCCGGTCGTAACGGCCTCCGTTCCACTGGGTCTTGAAGGACAAGGATGAGCATGTGCACCTGGGTCTCGCGCGTACCCCTGTGCACGTTAATATATCCTGCGCATCTGACCGCTTCTGCTGTACTAGGGGTCAAAGTGGTCGCCATGGCCGAAAACGGTCGGAACAATCATCATCATCATGTTGAGCAAATGTGTTGAAAATAACTATTTAATCCAGGCACTTTATCTGGGCGCTTACTTTCGTGACATGAAGCCCTCCCGTGCGCCCTCACGCGTGACCATTATTGTTGCCACTAATTGGAATTAAATCTGTCACGTTTGCTTTTAAAATGTAATGACGTGTAAAATAAATTAAATCACAAGAATTCAACCTTGAACTTCAAGCTGCTCCATAATGTGAAAGGCATTGTAAATTTTATGCAAACATGCGTTTATTTGCTGTTTATAATGAATGGTAATTCATACATATTCATTGCGTTAAAAAGTTTAATATTTCCTTAATACTACTCCCGTATTATAATAATCTATCCATTTATATTTTTTTATAGTTATTTTTTTATTGCAGGAGTTCAGCAGACAGGCAGACGGCCCACTTGATGGAAAGCGGTTACCATCGCCTATGGACATTTGCAACACCAAAGGTGCTACAAACGCGCTGCTGCTGTCTTAGTGGAGATTGGAACCTGGTCACTAATGCCGGAACACAACACAAGGTTGTTATGGCGGCATACTCTAGACCAGGGGTGGTCGTTATCCAGTCGAGCAAATGCCTTACCACCTGGCTGTGGGTTGTTTTGTCGCCTCTTACGACAGGCCGCCCGGCCGCAGGAAATTATATTCTTTCTCCGGTCCTGCACGGGTATAGTTAGTTGTACAGGTTCGTGTTTGAGTATGATTTCGCCCGATGTAAAGCAGAGATAATGGTCTAAGATGGAGCACGCCTACTTAGAAGATATCTATTCACACGGGACTTTTTTTTTTAACAACTCTACGGACTCTAGTTCCGTTCATACACGCTTATTGTTTATTTTTGTTACTGTGTGTGACATTAATTCAGTGATTTTTGTGTTGTGGTGTACCTTAAGAATAACTTATTATATTAATTTATTGTAATTTTAATACTAAACTTATACTAATGTAGAGTGTATCTGTTACATGCTGGTGTTGTGAGGAAGTGCATGTGCAGTGTGTGCCTTATGTCTATACCTATATATATTATCTTAACTATTGCCATGTGTGTTGTTTTTCCTTTCTGTGCCTAGGTTATTCATTTTCAGGTTCTGTGTCCCTTGGTCTGTTGTGAACTGTGCGTGTAATGCAATGCGGTGGTAGTGCGCGTTGGTGTGAGTATTTGTATGTGTTTTTTTTAACAAAACTTATACACATACTCACACGGGACTTAAAGACACCTAGGTTGTAAGTATCAGGAAAGACAAACTCCCGCAATGAGTTCCACTCTTTTGCGATGCGCATTATATATGAGATGATGCCATGACCATAGTTTAAACCTCTCATTGCTAGATTTAGATTCCTCCATGGTGGGGAAAGCTAATGGGAAGATTTTGTTGGGCTGGACAGCATTCGGTAGATTTCGTCAAGTCTTCATGTTGATCATCCCGTAATGCTTGAAGACGAAAGTTTTCGAACAGTGCGTCTTTCCTGTTCTGGCGTATGGGACCAAGACTTGGACACTGACGACAGGATTGGTCCACAAATCCATGGGTCGCTGGTTCAAATCCGGCTCGAAGGACCATGCAAAAACTAATAGGTGCCGGATGCTAAGGTCTTTAATACTATTCAAGAAAACTTCGGATTTCAATAGTTATATAACTCTATCTGTTATTTTAGGTAATTTAATACAGCTACTTTCTAACACTTTTTTACATTGTCCCAAACAAGAATGTCCAAACAAATTTCAAATACAATATCTCTTTCTTTATCTCGCCAGCAAAGGCAAGATAAACAAGCTTTTATGTAAGTTAGCAAATTTCAAGTCGCTCAACGGCTTTAATATTACAAATATTTAAAATAAATAAAAAATTCATTTTAACTTCTTTCTCCTTTAGCGTTAATTGGTACGATTAAAGCATTTAAAATAAATATTTACTACGAAAACTTATGTTTTCACAATAATAATGTTTTGTTGACATGCAAACATTTTCTCAAGGTCCGATCGGCAATTTCATGTTGTTTCACAAACACATTTATTATTCATAACTTATTTTAAGAAAAGCGATATCAAGTTAATTTTATTCACAAACCTTATTGTATACTAACGGTTTGGCTAGCATAAATCTAAAGGTTGGCCAAAGAGAGTAGAACCTAATAGGGGCGCCACTTTCGCACATTTGTCTGAATTCTAGCAACCCCAACATTATGAGAAGAGTAATTTTGGTACTAATTAGTAACTTTTAGCATAACGTCAAACATAGTTGCAAGTATTAAGTTAGTTTACTTCTGGTATACAAATTTTGTCAACCTAGCGTTAGTCAAACGCCTACATTTTGTACTGAAGAATTTGGTTAAAGATTATTGGATTACTGCCAGCTCACGTTGCCGCGACGACGTATGTTTTATTGTTGAGCTTCATCTGCGATAATATTGAAGATTTACATTATGGTTGAATGCGTCTTACTTAAAGCGTTAAAAAATAATGCCTTTAACGAATAGCCATATTAGTGTATATGCATACGCTGTATGTCGATATTTAATTATGTTGCATCTCAAATAACGCATTAAACCCATCGCCATATCTGCATGAAATGGCCTATAGCTGTAACATTATCGCAGATTATGCCCCGCCATTAGTGAATTGCAATGGCAGCATAAAAAAACGCGAGCGCAGCGCCAGCATTTATCGGGATAAACAGTATCCTAAGTTAGTCCGGGATATAGCTCTGTGTCAAGTGTCATTTAAACCCGTTCATTAGTGTCTACGTAATGCTGTAAGTGTAACAGAGAGACAAAAATTCTATAAGTTGCATTTGCGAAATCTGATAGTCCGGATTAGCCTCGCTGATAATTAATTAATTTCTACATTAATTGTACAAACTCGAAGTCCCTAGATTTATTATATTATAGATTCTAAAAATTGATAAGATGAGAAATAAGTACTTAAAGAGACGTTTAAAGTTGCATCCGTGACTGAAAAATTGAGAGGAAGAAGGTGAAGGTAGTAAGGGCATATAATTGTCCCCCGGTAGTGGAAGAGGCCTTGTGAGGCCCACTCCTGCCAGGGCTGCGGAGAGGCTAGGTCATATACCCGTAGCCCTGTATAAGGCGAAGGACGGAACACCCAGGGGTTTTAGTGGGTATCCCTAACTGGGGAGTGGCAATAGCATGGCACCAGTTCTGACTAGGCATGCTACAAACGGGTCGCGAATTATCCCCCCGAGGTTCTGCCCTTGTCGCAACTTAGTCCTCAATCGGATTTCCTCTGGATAAAAAAAAGTAAGGGCATATAATGAGGAGGGATGAGAGTTTTATCCGTTCAGGTACGGAGAAATAACACAATTTCCTGCGACCTGGCGACCTTTCGTAAGCGGCGACAAAACAACCCACAGCCAGGTGGTACGGCATTTGCCCGACTGGATGGCTACCACCCCTGGTCGAGAGTATGCCGCCATAACAACTTTGAGTTCTGTTCCAGTATTAGTGACCAAGTTCCAGTTTCCCGTAAGAGAGCAGCAGCGCATTTATAGCACCTTTGGTGCTGCAAATGTCCATAGGCGATGGTAACCGCTTTCCATCAAGTGGGTCGTCTGCCTGTCTGCTGAATTCAATCAATAAATAAATAAAAGTTAGATGATAAAAAGAATGTCAAACTGAAAGGTTGGCGGGTACAAATATAAAGGTAGATCAAAATAGAGTTGGAAGGATTGTGTGAAGGATGATATGATAATTTGTGGTGTGACAGAGGACCCATGTCAGAATAGAGGAGTGTGAAAGGATATTGTGCCTACCCCAAATAATAGGGGGAAGGTAAAAGAAAAGAGAGAGATTCATAAAATTGAATGTTCATGAATAATTGACAGCGTCTAGATATATAGATAATGCTAAGTCAATATTTTAGAAGCCTGTTAGATATTTAATATTCCAAATTTGAAATCTATATATATAAAAATCAATTGCTGTTCGTTAGTCTCGCTAAAACTCGAGAAAGGCTCAAATGATTTGGCTAATTTTGGTTTTGAATTTTTTGTGGAAGTCCAGGGAGGGTTTAAAAGGTGAGTAAATGTGAAAAAAATGCTTGGAATATAGTAAAAACAACAATTTCTCTTTCCCTTAGAAACTCTTCCTACCTGTCAAAAAGTTTGATATTCGTCTCGTCGTTTAAAAATCAATTAAATTTAAAAGTCGTTCAGAAATCAAATTAAATTTAAAAGTATAGTTTTTTTTTTTCATTTTTTTGGTTTTGAATGTCAAACTTTTGATGTTCGTCCCGTCGTTCAGAAATCAACGTTTTTTATTTATTGATTCTGAGGCGGTACGAAGTTTACCGGATCAGCTAGTACTAAATAAGGTAATTATTAACAGTTTTATAACAAGAACTTTATTTAACAATCAAGATCATCTTGATAATAATTAAGTACTTCATTTTAATCACCTTATCTAATAAGTGAGTAATACAATCTTGTTATAATACAATGAATATGTTTGAACATAGGTATTAATTACAGCTGAGGTCGAGAGTCTGCCTACAACAGTCGTAGTAGTTACATTGTGAAACCAATTACCAGTCTCGTTTGAGATTTAATTATTTTATGAATTAACTAGGATATGCCCGCGACTTCGTCCACGTTTGACAGGTAACATAGATTACAGTTGTTTTGCCTATATTTAAAATCCAAAGGTATTTTCAGCAATGCAAGCGATTTTTAAAAAGAATAAATAAGCTTTTTTAAAAAGGTTTTTAAATACAAGCTTTTGAGATCCTGGATATCATGTAGCCGCAGAGTGCTAGGCCAAGACAAGTAAAACAAGCCCAAACACGACGGGTCTATCTTGTTTAGTACAGGAGTTCCTATGGCCACCTTCTGACTCCATCATCAGGTCAGCTCCATGGTATTCATGGTTGTCATGTTATTGCATTGTCATGCGATAAACATGCGTACATACTTCAGCTCAATCGGAAACCGGGAAGTTGGTCAAATTTAAATTGCAAGTTTCCACCCGAACTTACATACATACTTTCATCCATACATACTTACATACATACATACATAGGTACATCCATTGCATGTTAAATAAACATTTTTTGATTGCATGAGTTCAGCAAACAGGGAGACGGCCCACTTGATGGAAAGCGGTTACCATCGCCTATGGAGATTTGCAACACCAAAGGCTACAAATGCGCTGCTGCTCTGTTAAGGGAGACTGGAACCTGGTCACTAATGCCGAAACACAACTCAAGGTTGTTATGGCGACATACTTTAGATCAGGGCTGGTAGCCATCCAATCGGGCAAATACCCTACCATCTGGCTGTGGGTTGTTTTGTTGCCTCTTACGATAAAAAGTAGCGCATATTTTAAGTCTAAGAATTTACTGTCAATCAACGAAAATCGCATCAAAATCGGACCAGTAGTCTTTACGTGAATCACGAACAAACACACAAACAGGCAAAAATCTAAAAAAAATTGCATCGTGTTCACCATCGTTTATATAGTTTATTCCAGTTTTTATGAAGTGTCAATATACAGACACAACATGTTTAAAATTTTATATTATAGATTAATATACAAGAATTAGTATTATTAGATATGGTATTAGATTCGATTTTAATAAAAATAACCTCCTTTGACTTTTTTGCTGGTTTTTCAAAATTGTCCAGCCTTGTTGTATATAAGTATATAGTACGTGGAAGAGTTTTTATTAGTATTGATTAAAATTGTTTGATTTATTTCACTTTTAATTTATTTTTATTGTAAACTAAAATTAAAATTGAATAAACAAAATTATTAATTACTTCTCTTTATGTAAATTTTCGTTCGTATCGTATATTAATTAATTGTGAGAAAGCTGTTTGATCTTTGTTAAATACATAGAGAAATTTTATGTATGACTAATTGATTATTTTAATGATCCATGCAGATATCGTAGCCTTCTGGGAATTGAACCCATTAACTTCGATGACCTAGACTCAGTGTTCTATTAGTATTGTCTATTGTCTTAAGAGATTATAGGTAAAATACAGTATAAACTATGTTTTCTTCATTGTACTTGTTTATAATTTATGTACATTTTATAAGGAAAGTGTATTTAATTTTTCAAAATTTCGGCTGTTATTATTTCAAGTTGGAAAGGATCGCTTATGATCTCCTTCCGGTGGCGATTTGTCTGTATTCTGATTACCTGGGGAACTACTAAAACTAAAAAATTACGTAAAACGTAGTAGCGATATATATACTTTTAATAGCGAAAACCGCGTTTCTGATGTTCCCTGAAAGAGAAAGAATTAAAAGCAGTATCATCGAATGAAAGGCCTTTTTGCTTATTTTAAAAATAATTTCTTATATAATTTCCACGTTTCTATTTTTATGGTGTACGTACGTGGTTTGTGTATTTAAGCTCCCTCTACCTCTTTTGTCTTCTTTTTTCTTCTCTAACTCTCTGCTGTTGCGAACATCGACCCTTTACCGCCACTTTATCCTAAAGGAATTTGGACCTAACAATTTTTTTTTTTGCAAAAGTTAAACTATTAAGTAGGCTCTAATCTAAGTAAGACTGAACGCCTTAAAGCAAAATAACAGTTCAAAATACCTTTTGCAATAAAAAATATACTTAAGTCCAATGTATGTTGTATGTGTTTAGTTGGAAACTTGACACTGGTGAGATACGTAAACGTAGCTGAAGAATTATAATTTGATAAAAGTAGCTTTGTAAAATTTTGTCACCTACCGCCATTGGTATTCTACATTGATGGTATTATGTTCCTTGATGTGACTTAATCATTTTAGTTTATTATAGATCAAAAGAGGTGAACGGTTGTTCCCATGATTAACTAAAGCAGGAAGTAAAATAATGACCTCGTTCTCAAAACTGAGTAAGCTACGTGCAAGGTTTGGAATTGGCATGGTCTCACAACCAGTTCCTATATCTTACTATACATTCATTTGCCTTATTACCGATTGAATTTTGTCGTTAACTTTATATAAGTAATGTTAATTATCTACCAATGGTACGGTAAAGGCATGGATAGCAGATATAGAAGCTCGGTGTTACGTCACGTACATGGAATAATTTATTGCTACAAAATTAGCAAGGTTGAATTTGAGTAGTCCATATACGTATCAAAATCTGTTACGTGAAAACATGTTTGTAGCTGCATCTCCGAAGGTATAGTCTATTTTCGGTATTGACAGATTTTGGGACGTACGTGGACTACTTTAACCTTGCTAATTATGTAGCAATAAATTACTCCACGTATGTGACGTAACACTCGACTCAGGAAGACTGACGTGTTTTAACTGTATATTTTTTTGTGAAATTTGAGTTGGAAAAATTCATTCATTATTAATTTTCATATAATATTAATTTTTATTTTTAAACTACAATCAGTCACACTACCATGTAACCCCGAATTCAAATACCTTGGTTCACTACTGCACAATAATTGTGATATAGAGAGGGATGTAAGGAGAAGAATAAATGTAGCATGGCTGAAGTGGAGACAGGTAACCGGTGTGACGTGCGACAAACTAATGCCACTGAAACTAAAAGGTCAAATATATAAATCTATCATACGACCAGTCATGCTATACGGGTCGGAATGTTGGGCCACTAAAGTGATAAACTACAAACGTCTCCACTCAGCTGAGATGAGAATCTTGAGATGGATGTGCGGTGTTACAAGAATGGATAAGGTGAGAAATGAGTACATAAGGGGATCTTTGAAAGTTGCACCTGTGACAGAAAAATTGAGAGGAAGAAGATTAAATTGGTATGGGCATATAATGAGGAGGGATGAAAGTCACGTGACAAAAAGAATGTTATACTACAAGATCGATGGGTACAAATTTAAAGGTAGACCAAAAAAAAGATGGAAGGATTGTGTGAAGGATGACATGATGATATGCGGTGTGACAGAAGAGGTATGTCAGAATAGAAGAGTGTGGAAGGAAAAGACATATTGTGCCGACCCCAAGTAATTGGGATATGGTGAAAGAAAAGAGAGATAATATTAATTTTTATATTTGTTTCCAATAGTACTCCTCATGTTTTCTTTGTTTCTTTCGTTTTGTCTATCCGTGAGTCACTGTAACGACCCTAGCGGAAGACCAGCGCTGGTTGAGTCAACCAGCATCATGCTGAGTTAGAACCGAATTAGAACTTCATTTCACAGTTGTATTGTCTTATTTATAAGTATGTTTATGAGTATGTGGTTCTAAATAAATATTTTTCTTTCTTCTTTCTTTCTTTCTATTCAATGGGAAGTCTTCGTACACTGTTGTGCAACAGTCTAGTGCGGCTGGGTGGGCCTTTAGTACCTATTTTTTATTTTTTTATTGCGTATATTTTGTAAGTTAATTTCTGCTAGTAGGTATTTAATTACAGTATTTTCGTTTTGGTTTTGTTTCTAATTTATTTAATTAATTTAGAATTTTAATTGTATAGATTTAAATATTATCCATGCAGTAACGGGGAAAGAATACAATTTCCTGGGGCAGGGTGGCATGTCGACAAAACAACCCACAGCCAGGTAGTAGGGCGTTTGTCCGACTGGATGGCTACAACCCCTGGTCTAAACTACGTTGCCATAACAGCCGTGTGTTGCGTTCCAGCATTAGTGGTCAAGTTCCAGTCTCCCTTTAGAGAGCAGCAGCACATTGGTAGCACCTTTGGTGTTATAGATGTCCATAGGCGACTGTAACAGCTTTCCATCAGGTGGACCGCCTGGCTGTGTGTGGAAATCATGCAATAAAAAAAAAAATAATAATTGGCGGCCTTTGTGGTTGAGCGGACTAAGCTTTTACCGGCCGACCTCACTTCAACGCAGAGGCTCCGCGTTCGATTCCTGGTGTGGTAAATTTGGGAAACGAATCGTCTCCGTTATTTACTATAGTCTGTGTGTTTGGGATCGGCCCCAGATTAGTCCCTTGTATATTACCCGTTTTAGGTTTTTTTTAATTTACTAGGCGCAATAAAAACTTTTTTGTGATGAAAATTGGACAAATACGTATCAGACTACGTGCATTTAAGGGACCCGTAAAAACAACTATTTTATTATGCTTAAAAATCATCAATCTAATTAAAAATATCCCAGCTAGGGTACTAAATTCGATGTCTCTTTAATCAGAAGAAAGTTATCCATGAATATCAATTAAACTATAACTAATTTAACTTTAAAATCTGACTAAATACAAAAGTAAAAAAAAAAAAAAAAAAAAAAAAAGAGTCGAATATATATATCGAGCATATCTTTGAAGACCACGGGCCATAAAAATGGCCTGGACTTTTGAAGGCCAACACGTAGAGGCCCCTTGATAAATTTGATGTAAATGTGGCGTGACACTGACTGGCAATTAACCCTGTCTACACCATATAAAAATGCACCCAAGGACAGGTTCCAGTCAGTGTAGTAATATTGTCGAAAATGAGAACAAAAGTTACAGGGCTATTGGGATGAACTGCTAGTAGAACTAGGGATCTGCATTGCAATGTTTGGGGAACATGTATAAAATGGGCAGACAGGTGACTAGCCACTCACTGCATGGGCCCAAAAATAATGTACAAGATTGGGCCGAGGCGACACTGATATTTGTTGCTAAGGAGTGTCGAGAGGTGGGCTGCAGGTTCACCGAAATTACATCCGACTTTAGGCCATTAATTTATCACTTCTACCCTTGGAGCTTAAGTCTTAACTTTAGCTATCTCCACTCCGTGCTTGCTAGTTGAGGCAAGCAATTATTATTATTCATGCAACTGTCATTTTAAGTTTTATTTTGTTGTAAATTAGCCTTTGAATAATTTCAAACTTGTGTTTGCATGTTTATTCCGTTTGGAGAGTATTGTAAACATGCTTTTTTAAATTGTTTATTTTACTGCTATAAAGTGTTATCTATCTACATAATCTAATATTTCATCCCGTAGTATTTCGTAACCAGATTTTTAATGAATTATTATTAGTCACAAAAACAAGTCGCTTATAAAAGCTTTTTAGTTCAAGAAATAAGGAAGTTGATGCTTACTAGACAAAGAAAAACTTGATTAAAAATACACAAATTCTGCAAGAATTTATATCTTCTCACGCGGTAGTGTTATAAAATTTAAATTTAACCTTGTCTAATGTTGCCATCTTTCTTTGCATAATGAATACTAATTAAGCAAGTCTTTTTGGTCCACCTATTTTACTCTATTCATGTTATCTATCGTTATCTTCCATGACCAGGTCGATTGGATAAATTATTGCCCCAGATCAGGTATCGGAAATGTATTGATTGTCTATGGAGACGTTAGAAAATAAATATAATTCATATAATTACATTATGCTGTTTTACATCACGTGATGTAATTCTTTGCTTGAATTCGCTATAATAACTTTGAGTTGTGTTCCGGCATCAGTGGCCAGGTTCCAGTTCCTCCTTCAAGGTCAGCAGCACATTGGCAGGACCTCTGGTATTGCTAATGTCCATAGCCGACGGTAACCACTTTCCGTCACATTCGGGTCGTTGTCTGCTGCGCTTCAGCAATAAAAAAGACCTCCCTAAATCAGGGTCAGTGTGAGGAAAAGATAGCTGGAATCGATAGTTTGGTGATGGCCAACAGCCAGCCTCACGTCTTCATACAGCGTGACGGATTGTTGCAGGAATTAAACACGTTGGGACGCCGTCTCCTTCTGCGAATGAGTCATGCTTACAAAGGAGGAGGCGGAGTGGAAGCGTGAGCGTACATCCTTGCTCTGCTCCTGCCAAAGGAGGACGCGTCGGTGCCAGAGGGCCAGGTTGGACCTTCGGCCGCCGTGAGAGAACGGCGCGGCTAAGTCCCTGGGGAAAGGATTCCCACTCGCCGCTATATCGCCGAGATGGGGGCGCACGTAACTGGATTTTAATATCTAGTACTTAAAAATAAGGTATAAAATTGAAGAACTTGATATTTTTAATTAGATCTCTATAGTTCTAAGGGTGCGTTATATACAAAGACATTTACTAGGACTAGTGGTCACCCAGTGGTTGAAATTCGACCATAATTAATTCAAATTATAAATTTTAACATTATTAAGGTTCCAGTTCCGTTGTCAAAGACTATACTATTATAATCACAGATTTCGCCAAGGCTACACTGTTAATTTAACTTTAACAATAAACAAAAGAATATATATGCGTCTGTGTCAAATAAATGGAAGTGTGTGTAATGTTTTTTTTATTGATTTAATGTATTTTTTATGCATAATTTAAAAAAAATATTAATATTCTGCACTCGTTCTCTATATAAACTACTAGTTGTCCCGGCAGACGTTGTTCTGCCCTCAAGAAATAAAATTTAGAACCCGATTCTAGCGCCACCTACCGGGTCCAAATTGAAGCTATCCTATCTTTCAAGTCAGATCAAACTGCACACGGTGTGCAAATTTGATTAAAATCGGTGAAGTAGTTTAGGAGTCCATCGCGGGCAAACAACGTGACACGTAATTTATATATATTAAGATAAGTGTGCGAAATTTCATACACCTCCGTCCGCGCAATTTTCGTAAAAAGGGGTACACAGTTTTTGCTTCACGTATTAATACTTATATACTGGTGCTGGTACCTACGCTCACGTATGGAAGCGAGAGGTGGGTATGGAAGAGAGAGCAAGAAAGTAGAGTAAACGCGGTCGAGATGCGAGCACTGCGAAAATCTGCGGAGTGACGCTCGCGGACCGCGTTCGTAATACCGAAATAAGAAAGAGAGTTGGTCTGAAAGAGAGTGTCGGGGTGAAGGTAAGGAAAGGAATGCTCCGGTGGTTCGGGCATGTGGAAAGAATGCATGATGAAAGAATGACTAAACAGATATACAATGCAAAAGTGGATGGATGCAGAAGTCGTGGAAGGCCACGACACACCTTCCATGATCAAATCGATCGTGTACCAGCGGAGGGTGATGTCAGGAGCCTTAAGAACAGTCGAATGTGCATGACAAGAGTTATGAATGTCAAAGAAGCAAGTGAGGTGTGTAAGAATGGGCCTAAATGGCGCTTTGTTGTTCGTGCCTACCCCGCAAGAGAACTGGCGTGAAGTTATGTATGTATGTATTAATATATAGATTTAAATACGATATTTTTACGTGTTGACATTTCTCTCTCAGTCTGTATAGTTGTCGAAACCCTTTCATCTTTGGCCGACTAGCCAGTCATAGCCAGTCATAATTATTATTTTAATGTGCACTTTTTCATATCTCGGTTACAATGTTTTTTTAAACTAGCTTTTGTTATTTTCTTTGGTATTCAAAACATTATTTACTCTTTGGGGAGTTTTTGGCGGGAACCAAAAGGGGACGGTGTGCTGTGCTGTTTTATTTTCTAAAAATGTGTAAAATTACTTTAAAATGAACAATAGTTGTAGGATATTGATAGTTCTTAAGTAGTAATTATGTGTTTTTGTGAGAAATGTGAAATGTATAGTCAAATGTGGCCTTTCGAGTTTTCACAAGAACTCCGTTGAATGGTGTGGATTGTAGCCTACAATACAACTGCGCCTGGCTTAAAGGCCTAGTTGCAAAAAACTTAAAAAAAAAATCTTTACTCTTTGTCTACGGCAATAGATTTTTAAAAAAATATTTTGCAACTATCTCAGCCATGGCATAGTCCAGCTGTAAACGTATTTCGTCAAGAACAATGTTAGCCATTTTATGTTGTTACAAGTATGACACAACTAGTCCATTGACCATGCCATTTACGGAGCTAGTATAGCCACTTTGCTGTTTATTTTATGCAAATTCCAAAGATACTTTCTAACGGGGTTGTCACTAATCTATAATATTATAAAATTCGAAACATGACGTATTTGTTCGGGCTTGACGTAAAAACTACTGTGCTTGCACTGGGCGTAACTACGTTCTAAGTCTCAGCCTTTCCTATATAAAAAGCGCGGGGCACATGGGAGGAGGGTGGTTTTAGTGGGCAGTGTTTGTTGCCCGTGCAACTTCTCTGAGTCTCCACACAATCTGGCTTGATTATTGTTCGGATTGCCCCTTATCAAAGGGGAAAGCCTTCATGATCAACTATGGTCTAATCCCTTGCAAAGGACCCAGTATTGTGCGTAAATAGCATTTCCCCCGCCTTAAAAAAAAAACTACTGTGCTTATTTCGATGCGGTTTTCGGATATCAACGGCTAATTCTTAGATTTAAACTCTGCGCTACTTTTTATCCTGGGAATTTTTCTGGGAATGATTTAAAATTGTCATATTAAAAGAAATCGAATTTCTGTGATTTTTCTACTGATGGATAGCAAATTTAATGTAATAAAATGTGTGATAATTTATCCCGGGAATCCAGCGGGAATTCTCCCGGGAGAATTCCGATAAAGTCCCTACTAAAACAATAAGCTTACATTCTCTTTTTCAATGCTGCAATACTTTGTGTCCCGGGAATACAGCGGGATTTTAAATCAAACGTGGATGAAGTCGCGGGCATATCCTAGTGTGTTAGAGAATATTTTTTTGTTTTTGAAGGGAAACCTCTTTAGAATCGTTGTGATTAGAAAATCGACAAAACGCGACACTAAAAATAGATAAACACATAAATAAAGGACTAAGCCTGCGAGAGAATGAGACACGAGTTTTACATTATGCAGCACAGATTAGAGAGTCAATAATACCGATGATTAAACATAGGTCCAATTTGTTTTGGTTTTGCGAATTTGGCAAGTGTTTATTTGAAAAAATTTGGTACCTACGACTATAGATAATGAATCTCCGCAGCCCAATGTTTAAAATTGTCTTAATTACAACGAACAGATATTCATGTAAATTTTAAATACATTCAAAAACAACGAATGTATATTTTCAAACATGCTTTCGCTCGATCGGTTTATTTATTCAATACATTTCTCTAGTTTTAGAATTGTCTTCAGGTTCAAAAATTGTTGATTCTAAAATGTTATGCCCAGGAAACCAGGCATTTAAAAGCATTATGTTATGATGCTTATAATCTGTCGATAAAACAGCACGATCGACAACCCTATTGCTTATGGTCGTTGTGTGTAAATTTTTAAAACCAATCATTTGTTTAGAGAAAGGAGGATTCCTCAATCTTCACGTACTTACTTTTCGATGTTACGAAACTTATGATAATTCAGCTTACTTTAGAATGTTATATTTGCATACTTTACCGGTTTATTAATTATAGATTTTAGTGTTTACAGTTTAATTGAACACCTACTCGTGGTATGAGAACTTAGTAAAGTAACTATAATAATTTTTGAAAGTATGCCTTGAGCTCCTATTTTATACTAGGGTATTTTTTTTATTTCTTTTATGCGCCTTCTCTATCATGTGACAAGACAGAGGTTCTTGTTTTCGATTCTTTTTTATATATTTATTCTTAATTACTCATAAAAAAGGGGTTTTCATTTTATGCTTGTATTACTAGGCAAATAATATTACACAATTGGGATATGTTGGTGTTGGTTGGTTAAGGTTGGATGTTCATTGGGGAGGGATTTGGATAGGTCTGGTTATTTATTTGGATCGGATGGGACGCCGTCTCCTCCTTCTGCGAGCACGTTATGTTTGCGAAGGAGGAGGCGGAGCGGGAGCGTGAGCGTACGTACTTGCTCCGCTCCCGCCAAAGGAGGACGCGCCGACGCCGGAGGTCCGAGCTCGACCTTCGGCCACCGTAAGCGGGCGGCGCGGGTGGGGCCCCTGGGGGTATAGGGGTTCTCACTCACCCGCACATGCCGTCGAGATGAGAGCGCGAGTGTTCCGCGCGCGCTCATCTCTCTTCCCGTGGGGCGCGTTACAGACCGCCTCACGCATGGAATAGACCAAGTAGTAGCCGGGGGATACGTCCCCTGGCATAGTAAGAGGCCCAGCGAGAGGGCCCACGCCTGCCAGGGCACCGCGGAGTCGGGTAGCCCATTTTCCCGTAGCCCTGGCATAAGGCGCAGGACGGAACACCCAGGGGTTTTAGTGGGTATCCCTAACTGGGGCGTGGCACCGGTTTTGACCGGGCACGCTAGTGCCACCCCCGATCTGGCGAATCCCACACTCACATGGGTCGCGAACATCCCCCCAGGCTTCTGTGCCTGTCGCGGCTTAGTCCTCAAACGGATTTCCCCTGGCCAAAAAAAAAAAGGTTATTTAGTTGGATGGGATGATAGGGTAGGATATACTAGGGTATTTCTTGTGGTTGGCTCGGGTAATTTTCGGATATTTACCATCCATCGCCTCTTCTATATTACTTGATAAATGGAATAATCACGGAAACCTGTATGATATAATTGTTACGATATTTAATTACAATCGATAGAGTTTAAGAGCTTATCAGAATAGGTTTCTTAACAAAATATTTATACTGTTTATTCTATGTAGGTATATATACTATTATTTACAAATTAAATAGTTTTTAAATTAAATTCATAAAATATTTGGGACGTTTTAGTATTACGCCAAAAGTTTTGCACTGAAAATCAGGGTTCTGTCGGATATTATGTTGGCACAGCAATAAGCTGAGTGCAAACCTTGTTTGATGAAAATGCGGCGTACAAATTGTCAAAATATGTTTTTATATTTAAGATACATGTCCGCAATGTAAGGACGTCGCTATTTCTTGAAATAATTCTTTTCCTTTATTTTTTCTTCTTTCTTTCTATTTACATTTATGAGACAATGTGGTAATTGTAAGAAAAGGTTTATAAAAAAAGGTCTAAACATTGCCTAACCGGTACATGTTTTCCGGCCTAGTTACTAGAACTCACATCCCTATCATTACCTAAAGATCTCTTTAAATATTATAACAGACTAGCTGCGGCCCGCGATTTCACGCGCGTGGTGATGGAAAATCGTTATATTTTGGATAATTCAAACTATATCTTTATAAATTATAGCCTATGTATTATTCTGATGTTTAAGCTATATATTTTTGTAGAATTTCATCAAAATCCATTCAGTAGTTTTTGCGTGAAAGAGTAACAAAGATACATCCATACATACAAACTTTCGCGTTTATAATATTAGTAGGATTTTTAGAGAAATAATGCCAGGGTCGTATATTCTGCTATTCATTTATTTGCTTTACTTGTACAGGAGTAATGGCTTATAGAACTAAATTGCCATGATGTAGAAAATTTTCTAAAAATAGACATATAATATTAATTAAGATATTAATAAAATATCATACACATAGGCATAGATAAACACACACTCTTTTAGAAATTTCGTTAAATGTTGCTAAATGTATTTGATGTTATTGTGTTTACATTAAGGGAGAGAACACCGGTCCCTAAAATACAGTTCAAACTATCAATCAATGTATAAGTTTCAAATAAAAAAAAAGTTAAAATGAGACAAGTTCAATACAAGAAACATCAAGTTATTTGTATGAAATAAGATTGAATTCTAGCGAGAGTGAAATTGTAAGACGTGGTAGGAAATGTCATTCATTGATGGTATGAAAGATAAATGATTGGAATTTCCTCTTATTAGTCCACATCATAAAAAGGGAATCGTCGTTCTAACCAAGACTTCTTATAATCTTCAGATACATTACAGCCTCCTAATTGATTTTGATTAAATCATCCGGCTCGAAGGACCATATGATTAACTTAAAATTAGTTAGGAAAGGGTAGAAATTGCACCACGAGAGATATTTAATGAATTTATTAAATTTGCACCATTACATTTTAGAAAGAAAATTTTATAACAAAATAAAATTTGTTGGTGTTGCCAACATTTCTTCTTTTGACGTCATAAGTAAGTACAAGTAAAATAAGTCAAATAGTGCTTTAATGACCGTTTGAACAGTATATATAATAACAATCCATAAATGTTCCACTGCTTGGCTTGGGCCTCCCGTTCTAGGGTGCCCGTCAGTATACTTGCGACGCTTGTCCAAGATGGTTAAGCAGGTTCGCCATATCGGTTATATCCTATTGCCTTCACCATTGTTAGCACGTGGTAATTATAACATTATTAGGTCATAAAACTCACTAAGTGGTGCATTTTTTACGGTCAGAACTTGTACCCGCGTCCTTTGAATTTAGAATGCGTGCGCTAATTATTAAGCTACCACGGCTTTGGAACGGCAATTAAACCTATATATATCAGAACGGCCTTTGTGGTTGACCGGTTTAAGCCTTTGCCGGCTTACCTCACTGCAACAGAAGCTTCGGGTTCGATTCCTGGTATGGTAAATTTCGGAAACGAATTTATTCCGTTTTTACTATGGTCTGCGTATCCAAACCTCGTTGGACATATTCTTTTTAAATTATTCGATTCTTTAAGTTCTTCTTTTTATTTGTTTTTCTTATAGGTTATGTCAAAAATGATGTAAGAAAATATAGTACGCATTAATATGATATTATTCTTTTAATTTAATTTCATATGTTTATACACTGGCTGGCACCAGTCGTGGTAGCTTAATGGCTAGCGCACGCGTCCCAAACTCAAAGGGCGCGGGTTCGATCCTGACCGGAACGCATGCACGACTTAGGCAGTTTTCTGAATGTGCATATTGTTACAATTACCACGTGCTAATAACGGTGAAGGAAAACATCGTGATGCAACTTGCACATCGAGATAACCGATGTGTTAAACCTGCCAAGCCGCTTTGGACAAGCGTGTTGGGGTATACTGTCCATTCCCCTATGAGGAGGAGGCCCGAGCCCAGCAGTGGGACATTTATGGGTTGCTATTATACACTGGCTGTCTGGGATCGGCCCCAGAGTAGTCCGTTGTATATTACCCGTAACATGCTTAATTTGGGGACATACAATATGTGTGTTTGTCAGCTGATAATTTTTTTGTCATGTTTGAAAATATAGATGATAAGATGTCATTTAAACGCCTGTTCTTTTATGTGTAAAAATATTAAAATTTACGATAATATGTGTCTGCACTCTATAATTGGTCCCCAACGTGGGCATAACTCCTATTTCGTCAGTTCAAAACTGAGGGCTTACTCTTAAACGTCTTTTGTTGTTCGTTTACATATCATACAATGTTTTGCTTGTTTTTTATTTATTTGAGTACATTGTCCATTGTATGTTCCATTTTTGTGTTATATAGACTACTAGAGCTTTCCCCTCGGCGTGGCCGCGGTTCAAACCCTAGTCCGTGCCTCTTCTTTTAAGAGCAAGGGTTAATACGGGTTACATTGTATTAAATTTCTATGTTAGTGCTGTTTGCCCTCGGAAGGTTCACTTCATTTTATATAGCAAACTATCTCATCTCTCGGGATGAAAGTGTCATGTCTATTTTCGGTACTAAAACTACGTATGTACAATATTACAGTAAAACCGATCTAGTATTCCAGTAATTTTTCCGTGAAAGATTAATAGATAGACAGACAGAATCACTGTCACATTTTTTTAGACATTCTGATTTTTTATATATCTATAAGATTGAGAAATGATTGGTCTCCCATACAAACTGTTCTGCCCTATTTCAAGGAAGTGAAGATACCTTGTATAGATGTAATTTTTAGCAATGTTTTGCATGTATCACAAACGGATACATAAGTATTTCCGTAAAAATAATTAGTAAAGGAAATACGCAATTAAATGGGTAGAAATGTTCTAGAGGTCATCTAAGTCAATGTTTACAAAACAGTATGAATATTTTTTTAAAATCTTAATGATGTTTTTGGTTTTAGCAATTTCAAAAAATCGATTGAATGCTTGTTACTCTTTCACACAAAGACTACTGAACAGTTTTTAATTAAGCGCGGTAATATATTTGATTTTTGATATTCTGACGTTTCGGTCAGTTTTCAGTGGCCGTGATCACGGAAGACGACGAAGAAGACGGCCACTGAAAAGTGGCCGAAACGTCGGAATAACAAAAATCAAATAAATTACCTCGCTTAAAAGCGTTAACACACGTAGTTTTATTATGTATACAAGTCGCGAAAACTTAAGAAAATATGTGAGCTTTTGATTAAACTTTAACCAGAATAACAAAGGTTATTTATAAATGACCGGTCCCTTCCTATATCTTACTATTATTCACTTACCTAACCATATCGGTAGAAATTTTGACATTACATATATGGAGCTTATGTCAAATTTTGGTAGTTGGTAGAAAAGTTGGTAGGATATAAGAACCGGGCATTAGTCGTTACCTGACTGCTTCATCTGAGATAATGTTATATAGGCCGTTTCACATAGATATGGCGATGAATGTAATGCGTTATTTGTGATGCGATATTGTTTTTGATTGTCAGTGACGTTACATCTTGACAGACAACGTATTTATAAAGGCTATTAGTGTTATTATTAACTTTATAAACAAGATGTATTTGGCCACAGTTAATGCTTTTAACGGCCCCAGTATTATAGTTTTTTTTAAATATGAATCGCGGAATGCCTCCTAAAACAGGCAACTACACGGTTGTTAGCGATTTGGTAGAAAATACATGTAAAATTATCTATATAGAAACTCTTTTTAGGAACCGGTTTATCATTTCAAAAACAAGATCTCGGTCAGCTCCAATTTAGTTGACGTCATAGTATCCTGCAGCGTGGAGTGAGAGTGGGGCGCGGGGCGAGGTGAATAACACGCGTCATCTTCCAGTCTACGAACCGAAGGTATATATACAGGAATAAACAAAATGTTCAAAACCCTTTTAGTGTATAATCGGCAAAAGTATAATTGTAAGCATTCAGGTAGATGCCTTAGGGCTCTTGTACACTAAGAAATTTCACCGTGTCTGCGGCAGATAGGACCATTTCATCATGTACCTACAAGACTAGAATTTAGTCGGATCTAGTGACGAAAATTTGTCGTGTAAACGATGAGATTGTTTTCGGGCAGTCGTGTTTAGGGGCCACGCATACAAACGTAGTCAAATTACCTGAACAACTTCATCTACTCACACAGAGCGCGTCGTGTCTAACGCAGACAGGATTTTTTTTCTTGGTCAGCGCCGGAGCATTGTACACAGTTCGTGTGTAGAAATGACACGATATCTTGCGTAGACCCAGCGACTTTTCTTATCGTGTACAGAGCAAGTAGGCATTCACGAATAGCCTGGCCACGAACTCGGGTTGAACGACAAGCGACACGAATTGGGCCTCGCACGTGACATGTCAGAGCATGCTTCATACATCTTAACGCCTGGCTAGGGATTTGTTACTGTGAACAACACGCGGGCGACAAAAACAAAATATATGTGAAGCATACTACGACTCGTCGTTAAGCCCGAGCCGGTGGCTAGGCCGTAATGCTTTTGTTTTTATCGTCCGTTGCGTCGCACTTAACTGTCGCTCATAACGACAAGTCCGTGGCCTGACCATAAGTGTGGGTTGGTTCATCCATATATAATTACATATTTTTGTCAGATGTGAATAGGTATTGGGTTTTTCTCATGTATCACATTCTGATCAGTTTGTTGTCAATAAATGATTTTTTCATAATTTGTGAGTTGGTTCTTTTTAACATAGCTTTGTGCAACCGTTCTATTGTTTTATAATAATCTTACACTATAATTCAGCAGTTTTGCATAATAAGACAATGACTTAATATTTTTATCATGTTTTTAAATTAAACCTGACATGCTAGAGAAACTTCCTGCTTTGTGAAGAATTAAGTAGTTGAACTTAAATGAAAATATATTAATATGTATGTATATTGTTTCTGTTTGTGAAGTCAATTTTTGTTCAAAATTACGCTAAAGTTATATTAATAATAACGATTATAATGATTGACCCCTAGTACCACTAGCAGTTCACCCCAATAGCCCGGTACTTTTTGTCCTCAGTTCCCACAATAGTCCTACACTGGCCGGGGCTTGTCCTTGGGTGCATTATTATATGGTGTAAACAGGGATAATCGCCGGTCAGTGTCACGCCACATTTACATTAAATTTGTCAAGGGGTCTCTACGTGTTGGCCTTCCCATGGCCCCACGTAAGCCCTCCAAATGTCTGGGCCATTTTTATCGCCCGTGGTCTTGAAAGACATACAAATATTATAATAATTATTTTTCTAACGACGAATACTTGCACAGACATAATCTCATAGCCAGGATTATCCATCAACAACTTGCTCTTCAGGTCTTGAGAAAACGGAGGTGCCTTATTACCAGTACTCGCCGGAGTTAGTTCTCGAAAACTATGGTGCTACGCTCTACTGGGATCGATTTATTATCACGGACAGGACTATTGTAGCCAATAAGCCTGATAGCGTGATAATAGATCGATCTGCGCGATGAGCGATGCTCGTTGACCTCAGTATTCCGCTTGACGATAACCTCGTGAAGAAAGAAAAAGAAAAACTAAGTAAATACTTAGATCTTGCTCACGAGGTTACCGATATGTGGCGTCTGGACTCAACGAGTATTGTGCTGATAGTTGTCACCGTCAACGGTCTTATAGCGAAGAGCCTGGACGGCAGCATTCTTGGACACGACAAGAATTGTCAAGAGGTTTCTGTCTCTGGAGCCTTAACCACTGGTAGTTTGGACCCCAGGCTCCGCTGCTGGCGGAGATCAGTTTTTTTTAATTTGTTTTTTATTAATTATTAAAAAAATGTAATCTCTTGAAATTGAGTAAATATGAATATTATAATTATTCAATTCTTTATTAAGACAAAACCAATCTAATTTTATAAGACGAAATATTAATTATAATATAAATCAGGAACAACAATTCAGAGAGGCAATATGGCCAGTCTTTTGGGCACGTTTCTGACTGATAGCGGTCTAGAACTAGATTTTATACTTTAATTTTAGTTTGTATATATAGTTTAATTTATTGTATAGTTTAATTTATTTATAATTTAGTTTATTTATAATTAGATACATATTTATTTTTAAGTATTTAGTTTTTAATTAGTTATTATAATTCTTAAAGCTACGTTTCCTCTAATACAATTGAAAGTATAGTACATAAAATATCTATATGTACGTGTACTTAGGCGTACGCTGGAAAACTCTTATCTCAGTTAATTTTGACAATCTATTTTTTAGTGACTTGAATAAATTTTTTATTTGTAAATATGTGAATAGTTGTACTCTTTTTTTTTAATATTGTAAGGTGTAAATCCTTGTAGAAATGTGATTTTAATAAATAAAAGAACTTAGATTTTTTAGTTTCTCGGATATGAGCATTACACAATGCTTTTTATTTGGGCTACACGCTATACACGTATGGCTACACGTTCACCATTAAATAGTGAAGCTTACATCTATCGATTTACACCGGTTAACAAGAAAAATCTTACATTCATATTTACAATATAAATATAAAAGTCTAATTTTCAAATATACATTTCTAGAAATAGCAAAATATATTTTGCTAATAACGCACTTGAAATTTTAGCAAAGACGTTACATTCTTCGCCATATTTCATTTGTTTAATACATTAGCAATGAATCCTAGGCCATCGCTGATTAACTGATATATTGTAAAAAGTAATATTCTTATATATGTGTAAAATATTTGTATGTTTTAAAAGTATGTTTATGGAAATGACATGCATTTCTGGAATAAATGTATTATTATTACTCACCAAGTGTAAATCGCACGTGGAAAAAAATGCCGATTTGACAGATTGCAACTTCCCGCCGAACGAAACCGCGCAGAAATTTTCAATCAAAGATAATCGCTTCAAATGTTTTTGAACTCGATTTTTTTATTTTTTACAACCCATACAACCTCTAAATGGGAATAAAAAGGTTGCAGCGGTTTGCGCGTGCGCTACCATGTGGTGCGCGTCGACTACTGGCCGCCCCGGAGTGATTTGTGGTCTATGCTGGTCTATTGACAGCCTTGAAAGCCTGAAAGTCCCGCCCTGTTACTGCATTCCTAGTACTTAATTGTATCAAGTTGCGTTTTAGGTATGCCTAGTGTTGGACCCTTGGCGATATTAGGATATATTTTAACCGCTTTCAAACAAAGAAGGAGGAAATATTGTTTTTAATGTATGTTCAGCCATAAAATTATTGTCTCTCAAGCTCATATTGATGATTATTTTTCGTCGGATTCAGTAAAGCTTTAAAATGGTTCCATATAGATTGTGTTGCTATTGGGGGTTCTGAAGTTGTAGCAGAAAATTCGTTATAATCAGACATGTAATGTGTAGGTTTTGCGATTTCTCAGCCATTACTTTATTGTTTCTGAATCGATTTTGATAATTCTTTTTAGCGTTGAACGTAATGCAGCTTCAGGATAGTTTCACGTAAGTATTTAATTTTATTTCATATCAAACTTAAAAATGCAAAATAATAATTTTGTAGCAAGAAAGAAACCGACTTCAAGAGTAACTAAGAAGCAAAAAATAAATATTTTCCACAGCATCTTGAAGTCTCCGCCAAGTAAAACATAAAAAAACAACAGTAAATTTAACATTTATTAACTTTGCAAAAACTTCAAGATGTTAAAAATGTTTATCTCATCCCAATAACACTTTTCAACTAAAACTTAAATACGTGAATGGGTGAAGGGTACGTATTACAATTGGTAAATAAATAAATTCTCCAGCAAAGTTTTTTGATATAATTTTGCATTTGTACATTACTCGTGCAGGAACGGAGAAAGAATACAATTTCCTGCGGCCCGGCGGCCTGTCGTAAGAGGCGACTAAACAACCCGCAGCCAGGTGGTAGAGTATTTGCTCGACTGGATGGCGACCACCCCTGGTCTAGAGTATGCCGCCATAACAACCTTGTGTTGTGTTCCGGCATTAGTGACCAGGTTCCAGTCTCCTTTAAGAGAGCAGCAGCGCATTTGTAGCACCTTTGTTGTTGCAAATGTCCATAGGCGATGGTAACCGCTTTCCATCTAGTGGGCCGTCTGCCTGTCTGCTGAACTCCTGCAATAAAAAATAAAAAAAAACTCCTTTGTCGCTTGCCATTTATAAAACAAGTCTGAAACACGTCGTTTTAAGGTGCAATACATTTGTACCTTCAATGTATGTAGAAATATAGTCTTAGACCGATACATACCTCCTTCATGCACTCATGTCTTCAATTATTATTTATATTTTTGAACTGAAGCGAGAGTTGGGTATGGAAGAGAGAACATGAAAGTAGAGTAAACGCGGTTGAGATGCGAGCACTGCGCAAAATCTGCGGAGTGACGCTCGCGGACCGCGTTCGTAATACCGAAGTAAGAAAGAGAGTTGGTCTGAAAGAAAGTGTCGGGGTGAAGGTAAAGAAAGGAATGCTCCGGTGGTTCGGGCATGTGGAAAGAATGCATGATGAAAGAATGACTAAACAGATATACAATGCAAAAGTGGATGGATGCAGAAGTCGTGGAAGGCCACGACACACCTTCCATGATCAAATTGATCGTGTACTAGCGGAGGGTGATGTCAGGAGCCTTAAGAACAGACGAGCGTGCATGACAAGAGTTATGAATGTCAAAGAAGCAAGTGAGGTGTGTAAGAATGGGCCTAAATGGCGCTCTGTTGTTCGTGCCTACCCCGCAAGGGAACTGGCGTGAAGTTATGTATGTATGTGTCTTTGAACTCTGCTAGATTTTGAAATAGAACATATACATTAATTACATCCATTGTTTCAACAGACTTGTGAAGGAGTATTATTTAACTGTATTTATAACCTGTTTATCATTTGTTCTGTATGCACATTTATATACAACTACTAGCTGCCCGGGCAGACGTTGTTCTGCCCTGAAGAAATAAAATTTAGAACCCGATTCCAGCGCCACCTACCGGATCCAAATGAAAACTATCCTATCTTTCAAGTCGGATCAAACTGCACACGGTGTGCAAATTTGATTAAAATCGGTCAAGTAGTTTAGGAGTCCATTGAGGACAAACATTGTGACACGAGATTTATATATATTAAGATATATTTCGGCGTTGCCATCCAGCGCGGAAATGCGGCCAGTGTTTTAGGCACGAACCCAATTGACAGCGACTTGGGACTTATATATTATTTGTAAAAAAAATATTAGGAAATTGTACATAATTTCAAAATTTTATGTAAATAAAAATAAAATTACTCTATTTACATTTTATACTGGTTTATATTTTATTAAATCGCACGCCAATACATTATTTTAAATAAGACCTTGACAATCTAAAGCTTGCATGGAAGAGGTTGCTTAAAGTAAGAAGGCTGCCCATTATATTAAGTACCAGCTTTGCCCGCGACGCCGTCCGCGTGGAATTTGTTTTCAAAGTCCCCCCGATTTTGAAACATTTTTCATTGCTGCTCCGCTCCTATTGGTCTTAGCGTGGTGATATATAGCCTTCCTCGATAAATAGGCTTTCCAACACTGAAATAATTTTTCAAATCAAACCCGTGGTTCCTGAGATTAGCGCGTTTAAACAAACAAACACTTCAGCTTTATATATTAGTATAAGATTTAAAACAATAAAGTGTATTACTTTTATTATATTGGTGCAATATGATATGCATTGTGTTAAGATAAAATGCGATTTTAATTCTTTAATTTTTTTATTAAAATCCAACAAGCAGTTTCGTAACCTATTCGAGACAAATCATTGAAACTAACAAAAATCAAAATGTCTGAAAATATCAAAAATCATCATCACATCAATTATAAATCATCATTTAAGAGACGTTTGGACTCTAAGTGTGTTCTACTGTCTGTACAACAGGGAGTGATCTGATGAGCTATTTGATTTGGTGCCTACGTCGCCATTCTATCATCGCATCACTCGCC
The DNA here is from genome assembly GCA_019925095.2 of Dendrolimus kikuchii. NCBI lineage: Eukaryota > Metazoa > Arthropoda > Insecta > Lepidoptera > Lasiocampidae > Dendrolimus > Dendrolimus kikuchii. The sequence continues at coordinate 4,264,268 of CM034406.1, read as the reverse complement.
GGCGATTGGGAGTTCATCCACACTTCCTGGACACTTGGAAGTTCTCCGTGGTACCTGGCGGATGCTCCTTCATGCCATATATGTCCGGGTTATGGAATGAACTCACTCCTGCGGTTTTCCCAGAGTGCTACAATATGGGGCTCTTCAAAAAGGGCGTGAACAGATACTTAAAGTCTCAACGAGGTAGGCAATCGGCTCCCTTAGTGTTGAAGATGTCCATGGGCGACTGTAGCTACCTATCACCAGGTGATCCGTTGCCAGTTTGCCTACTAGCAAACTTAAAAAGAAACATCATCGCCACATCTGTTTGTGTAAAACAGTCAATAAATATAACATTATCCCAAATGAAAAAGTGCTATAAGCTATATATACGCCCATGAAATAAACTGTCATTTTTATGTTTTAAAAAATGTATAATAACAGGCAAAGAAACTAAATACTTAGGACAAATTTTTGAATCGTTATATCTCAGAAACGGTGGCTCGTAGGAAAAAAAGTATTGATACATTTTTATAGATAATTTTATGAGCTACAATTTTTGTCTGAAGTACTTTTATGATAAAATTTACCATTTTTTTGACCTATGACCTCGAGTAAAATTTTTCCATACACGGGAATGGTGGGGAATTTAAATTTTTTATTTATAATTATGTTTTGAACAATTTTACTGATTTTCAGCTTGTTTTGATTTTATGCACCTTTCCACTCTCATTTTTTGGTCTAGATTGACCGGACTACTATGAGCTGATTAGTTAATTATTTTATCTATACTCAAAGTAGTATATATACACACATATATAAATACACATATTATATTATATACATACAAAAGCAAACAATAACAATATAGTTTAAGATCTTTAACTAATCTACTAAAAGAAGGCGATGATCGCATCTGCTTGATATTTAGTGGCAGTGCATTTCAGAGTTGAATGGCCTGAACGATAAAAGACTTGTTGTAAAAACTTGTTCTGTTGGCAGTACAGCTATAGTTATAAATAAGTGGAGTTTGAAGTGAAAATGTAATTTATACAAAAGGTAATTGGATAAAAGCTTGCTATCAATTGGTCATGGGCAATAGTTTAGCCAGGATCACAATCCTAGCAGGTCCGGGTAGGAGTAGGTACCTTCTATATTGCCAAGTTGAAAACCTTCGTAGCGAGCTTTTTACTTAAAGAAGGAGAAGCGCGCGTGGAACACTTATGTGCCTCCTTCTTGGTATCCATCACTCACAGCTGTACGTCTATGGCTGCCAGAGTTTATTATAATAAATGCTGGCACATCTGTAAAAAGCAATGACTAGAAAATGTATAAATGTTTCCTGAAACAATCTGAAAAACAAATTCAAATTCAAATTCAAAAGTTTTTATTCAAAATAAGTTCCACTGGAGAACACTTTTTGAAGATCATACATGTAAGTTAAATTTTTTTTTTTTTTACTTCATATTCTATGTACACCGCTTCGCAACGTGTTGATGCTGTAAAGGAGAAGAAGCGGTAAGAAACTCCCCAGCAACACGTCTAGCTAAATATTGATTTTCTTTATATTTCATATTCTATTTATATCTCAAATTATTTTTTTTAATAAGTATTGTACAGAAGTATGTTACAGAATCACTTTTTGAAGAATTAATGGAGTTGTAGCAAACAATGCATACTCAATAAGACCAAGAGAATAAAAGGAAAACAGATAGTCCTACTCTTTCTTTAGTTTCGTTTTAACGTTTACGTATTGGACCGAAACGTTCACAACAACAAAATATCGTAAACCAAACGATTACATATTTGTAGTAGTGTCTTTAGTAGTATTCATTTATAGTAGGTAAAGAAAGCCTATTTGGGACGATCGGATGGCTGACGTCCGGTCGGTCGCCCCAAATACCGCTGGAAGGAGAAGGACAGAGTGCAGGCTGACCTGTGTGAGCACCAAGCCCATAATTGGTAAAAAACAGCACGGAGGCCATGACACATTCTGGGTCGCCGAACCAACGAAGTTAGTTATAATAGTTTACTAGCTGTTTCGAGATATTAAACTGCTTTTCAATATATGACTAGACTGTCTTTGGGCGCCGGCAGCTGTGTGCAAGGGGATGCACTTGCACCCGTACTGTTAAAAAAGAAAATATATAAAACATTTTTTTATTAAGTTAGTGTTTGTATAAAAACTTAAGGCGTCTATACTCTGATTTTTAATTACCTGGATTAAAATGACAGCCGCGATCAACATTTTTATTTATTTATTCATAAGTGGGTTGTGTTGTTGCATAAACTACTTACCACTGTGAGTTGAATCCTACAGAATTTCTATAGAGGGCCATCCACAAATTCCGTTACACGAATTTCATGATTTTTTTTACTCCTCCACCGCTCTTGTCACAGCTGGTCACATTCGTGAGACTCCCCCCTCCCTAGTGACATCACATGTTTTGCAATTTTACATCACGAAATTATTAAATTCAAACAGCAGTTCCTCATACATCAGTATACTCATACAGATAGTCAGAAATATTTTGAAGTTTTTCGTTAATAGTTAAAATTTTGTGTTTTAATTGATTAAATATGTTACATTTTGAAATGTGACGTCACGAAATTAAGGTTCTCTCCCACACCTTGCCACACAATGTCACACTTCGTCAACCTCCTCCCGCCTTGTAACGTGTAACGCACATTCGCAAATTTTTGTCTGTCTGTTTGTTCTGGCAAGTCTCTGTAAACGGCTGGACCGATTTTGACAGGACTTTCACTGGCAGATATCTAATGTTATAAGGACTAACTTAGGCTACTCTTATTTTAGAAAAAGAAAACTGGAATGCCCACATGCATGCCAGCGCTGTCGCCACAACGGAAGGCAAGTCAAATTAAATTCCACGCGGACTACAATATCATTTAAAGATTGTAAAATCCATTCCGATCCGATGCGATCCGAGCCGTTTGGTGGTAATCATAACCACCCCTGGTCTAAAGTATGTCGCCATAACAACCAGAGTTGTGTTCCGGCATTAGTGACCAGGTACCAGTTTCCCTTAAGAGAGCAGCAGCGCATTTGTAGCAACTTTTCTGTTGCAAATGTCTATAGGCGATGGTAACCGCTTTCCATCAAGTGGGCCGTCTGCCTGTCTGCTGATCTCCTGCAATAAAAAAAATCATCCCTTAAGGCCAAATTTACATTTCTCACAAAACTACATAATTACTACTCAGAAACTATCAGTATCCTATAAAACTATTGTTAATTTAAGAGTAATTTTACACATTTTTAGAAAATAAAACTGCACAGTACAACGTCCCCTTTCGGTTCACGCCAAGAACTCTTCGAAATTCGAACTTATATATAATTCGCACCATAAACTAAAATACTCATAGAGTAAAAAACGCAAACTCATAACTCAACTTAAAATTAATTTGCTGTTATTAAAAAAAATGTTTTTATACCTTGACATAGACAACACTATTGATCAGTGCGGCGCGTTCGTGTTTCTTTGTTTTAAGTGAATAAATAATAAGGACAGCTATAAAATATAATGTGCCCTATAGTTTATGTTATTGCTTTTAAAAATAATTATTTTTCTTGGGTTACTACGTTTTCGTTAACTTTATTTTTAGGTTTCTGTGGCCAAATGCCTGAAACAGTAAAACTAGCTGTTAAAAGAAAAAATTTCTTTCGCGCCAGTCACAGACTGATTTGAAGCTTCTGTTTGAAAGTTGTTTCATAACTTGCATATTTATTTATGACCAGATGATACTGGCTAGATACACAAATCGTGCGTAGAAGATGGAATCTGTCCACAGTTTTTGGCAGGAACTGTGGGGTGCTTATGCTGTGCAGTTTTATTATCTAAAAATATATAATAATTATTACTTCACAATAAACCAGTTGTAGGATATTGATAGTTTTTGAACAATAATATTGTATTATTGTGATAAATGTGACCTGTGTAGTTAAACGTGGCCTTTCGAATTATTACAAAAACTCCGTTGATTGTTGTCAGTCTTAGACCTAGAATTTAACTAATCTATACTGACTTAATATATCCGACAAGGATGTATAGATATATATTCCTTTGCCTGTAATTCTGGCAAACACTGACTGAAAACTGTCAAAAACTTTAGAATAAATAGAATCTCGATTCTAAAATCAAATGATTCAAAAATCAAATTATTTTATTGCACCAAATACTTTTTGTATATTCCAACTTGTGAAAAAATTAATCGATTCCACTTTATTACGTAATAGGAAACCTGAATCACGACCTACAGATATTTTCGAGGTATCCTTTAGAAATGTATCTACTCTGGTGTCGGAAAAAGCGATTTATATTGTTATTATTTTATTTTTTAGTGACAAAGGAAGTTGCTTTTTTATTATAAGTATATCTTTTAGTTTGACATATTGTGATTTAGTAGTGACCTTGCTTGGAGGCTTTTTGGCGCGGCTTTAGCTTCCAGTTTTGTTTAAAAAAATGGTAATACATGAATTAATTATTATTTAACAAAATGAAGGCTTTCATAGATGCGACAAATGTCCACTGTTCGTTGTTTGTTTATGTTTATAATTAATGTATACTTCTAAGGTAGTTTTGATATTATATAGACGATATAATTATATGTGTCTATCTAACGTCCATTTTGAATATTTAGAATTGTCCACTTCATAATTCAAAATTCAATATCAGAGGCAAGTGAGGTGTGTAAGAATAAGCCTAAATGGCACTCTGTTGTTCGTGCCTACCCCGCAAGGGAACTGGCGTGAAGTTATGTATGTATGTATGTATGTATAATTCAATATTTAGGAGAGGAAGGGATATAGTTTTTAATATATTTTTTTAAATCTGTGTCACTGAGTTACATAAAAAAGTAATAGTAGGCTTCGTTATTATGTTTCAAAATCTGACAAACGATATCTTATGATGACTACTTCTTACATTGAAATTTTTTATAGCTCTTAGTTACATATATGGCGATTACCGTTAACTTTAACTGCTTTTCACAATATCACTACACAACTTTATAACGCCAAATAGACTAATTACATTTTCATGTCAAATTTCATCCAGTTTCCAACAAAGATGACTGTGATATTTTTATTTACTTTTATCCGTGCAGGAACGGAGAAAGAATACAATTTCCTGCGTTGGGGCGGCCTGTCGTAAGAGCCGACAAAACAACCCACAGCCAGGTGGTAGGTTATTTGCCCGACTGGATGGCTACCACCCCTGCAATAAAAATATTTATTTATTTTGCAATAAAAATATATTTTTTTTATTGCAGAAGTTCAGCAGACAGGCAGACGGCCCACTTGATGAAAAGCGGTTACCATCGCCTATGGACATTCGCAACACCAAAGGTGCTACAAATGCGCTGCTGCTCTCGTAAGGGAGACTGGAACCTAGTCACTAATGCCGGAACACAACTCAAGGTTGTTATTGCGACATACTCTAGGCCAGGGGTGGTAGCCATCCAGTCGGGCAAATAACCTACCACCTGGCTGTGGGTTGTTTTGTCGCCTCTTACGACAGGCCGCCCGGCCGCAGGAAATTGTATTCTTTCTCCGTTTCTGCACGGATACAAAAACAGACGACTACGTAAGGGTTCTGTTTTTCGAAAATGGCCACGAAACTCTAAAACATTATAAACTCGGTGTATAGGTCAGTAGGTAAACATTTTTTCATTTATATTATTAAATTGCATGTTGTACAATATTAAAAATGCTTAAATAATTGAAACCTAAAATAACAGGTTTGTCAAGTAATATTTATTTAACACGTAAAGGTTAGTAATTCCATTACAACAGGTTTGATAAGGAAAATGAGAAAATCTTGGGCATATTTTGTATCACGTAACTCGAATTTAACTACCTATCATGGATGTGTATGATAGGTAGTAAATGTTGCGTTAGATTACATCATAATAAATCACAAAATTTGGAGAATAAGTTTGAACGCTTCTTTAAGGTTCTTAAAAAGCGTTCAAACTTACTCTAACTCAAATTATAATTATAATTTGGTCCGTCCGTCCATAATTTGATTCTTCTTCATAACCTTGCAAACAAACTAATCACCATTCACAGAACACCACATAGATAAATTCTTAATTCGAAATTAAGATATTTGCTTGACCACCGAGATTAACAACGTTATGTAGCTCGTAAAATTAGGAAGTTGAAGTGACAGTGGCAGGGTCACCTATGTCAAAGGATCAATGGTCAGTGGGTCGGAAGATTGTTGTTCTTCGGTTGGAGTTTTTGGCGGAAACTGCAAGGAGATGTTGTGCTGTGCAGTTTTATTTTCTAAAAATGTGTAAAAACACCCTAAAATGAACAATAGTTTTGTAGGATATTGAAAGTTTTTGAGTAGTAATTATGTGTTTTTACGAGAAATGTGAATTATATAGCCAAATGTTGCCTTTCGAGTTTTCACAAGAACTCCGTTGAATGACGTCGATTGTAGCCAACAATACAACGGCGCTTGGCTTAAAGGCCTCGTTGCCAAGCCTTAAACATTAAAAAAAAACAAAAAAAATGTTCTTCGGTTAATTTTATTTGATAACGTGGACTTATTATTAAAAATACAATACTTGTAGGCTTTGATTGTTTTAAAGTAATAATTAAATAATTATGTGTTTGTGAGAAAAATTTAATTGTTCAGTGAACGGTGGCCTTCGAATTGCCATGAGGTTGAGATTTGAAAACGTAGTGTAGTTAACATATCTCAAAAAAAAAAAACAATGTTCATTGTACATACATACATACATAACTTCACGCCATTTCCCTTGCGGGGTAGGCACGAACGACAGAGTGCCATTTAGGCTTATTCTTACACACCTCACTTGCCTCTTTGACATTCATAACTCTTGTCATGCAAGCTCGTCTGTCCTTAAGGCTCCTGACATCACCTTCTGCTAGTACACGATCAATTTGATCATGGAAGGTGTGTCGTGGCCTTCCACGACTTCTGCATCTATCCAGTTTTGCATTGTATATCTGTTTAGTCATTCTTTTATCATGCATTCTTTCCACTTGCCCGAACCACCGGAGCATTCCTTTCCTTACCTTCACCCCGACACTCTCTTTCAGACCAACTCTCTTTCTTACTTCGGTATTACGAACGCGGTCCGCGAGCGTCACTCCGCAGATTTTGCGCAGTGCTCGCATCTCGACCGCGTTTACTCTACTTTCATGCTCTCTCTTCCATACCCAACTCTCGCATCCATACGTGAGCGTAGATACGTACGTTCATTGTTACTATTAAAATGTAAGATTTCATACAATAATTATGTGTATCACCACCGCCAGTTCTAATCAGTAATATTCCCGCCACGGGTTGTCTGGAAGAGATCGCTTTTTAGCGATAAGACCGCTCTTTGTACAAGATTAGAGTAGTATCAATTGGTAAGTTTTCTGTAATGGAATACAATAAAGTGTTGTCTATCTAGCTATCTAGTATGGTATATAAATTTTGCATGCTTTTCACGTGAACAACGCAAATACTACTATTATATGAGATCTATTTCTACAAGAATCTCATATATCATAGCCCGACCTTACACATGCAAGTTTTGACCGCGTAAACTTCTAAGGCTAAGCTAAGTATAGTATACAAAGTTGCTAAGGAATTGCTTGGACCAGTTATTTAATTTTATATGCATAATACGTTATTGGTAGGAAGTAAATGTTATCGCCAGGTGTCATTACTTAATTATACATATGTTTAATACATTGTTCATTCATTATTCTTAGATAAGATTAAGTATAATAACGGATTTTGAATAATGAATATTTCATGCTGCATTTAAATATCTTCATAATTTGTATATCGTATATATTGAATTTTTTTTTGGATTTTATGGCTTGGCAGCTAGGCCTTTCAGCCAGATCTTATATTCAATGTAGTTTCTTCATTTTCTTAAACCTATGTGTAGCACAGCTGAACTGTAGGTTATCAGCTAGTGCCATTCAACGGAGTTCTTGTGACAACTCAAAAGGCCACATTTGACTTTACACTTCACATGTCTCACAAAACACATAATTACTACTCAAAAACTATCAATATCCTACAACTATTGTTCATTTCAGAGTAATTTTACACATTTTAGAAAATAAAACTGCACAGCACAACATCTCCTTTCAGTTCCCGCCAAAAACTCTGTATATATGTATAACTAGGGTCATAGATTCATAAGGAGTCAAGTTGTCTAAAATCATTTTTTTTTAATAAAATTGCATAGCAACACATCGCTTTTCAAGTTTACCAAAAAATCTGTATTTACTCAATAGCGCGTAAAACCATATATAGCGATCTTTTGTGGGCCTAGTAAGCATTACTTCCTCAGCTAAGAATGTGTAGGTACGTATGTGTGTATCTGCCGATATTAAGGATATTAATTGCTTCAATGTTCTTTTAATTCATGTATTAGTATGATACACATTATGTTCTAAGAAATATAGTCGCCGACAGTTAATAACTACCGGAACAGCCTCCGCCCTGAGTAATACAGAAATGTATCGAGTCGCCTTATGAATACATTTTATAATATGACGGCTATAAAACTGTCACGCTATACGGTATATTGCACATGATATGAAGTTAATTTATATGCAATTTCCTTGTATTCGGTCAGCTTAAATAAATAAAGGTTTTAAGTAATTATTTCGTTAAATCCTTGTCTTTGGTAATAAAAAATATTTTTTGCTTGTTTGTTTATTTTATCGGCTTTGAATATGAATGAATTTTTTGGAAACTTTGTGGTGATGTCACTTAAAGATCATGCTTACCTTGATCGTTTTTTCTGATATTGATTTAAAAAAAAAAAACAAGAATTTTGAAATAGATAGATAAATCTTTTTATGCGTCTCGGTAAATGTAGCATAGGATGCCCTTCAGCCCGGTGGACCAACTACTTGCGTATGGTGGCTGGCATGGCCTAAACGACGAAGGAGGGCAATTTGGCTTGGCCTACGTCCAGCAGTAGGCATTGATTGCCTGAAGAAGACGATAATTCTTTGCTGTATACCATTACCCAAAACTTAAGGGCTAATACTATTCCAACTGTGCAAAAGGGCGATTTTAACATTAAAAGATGATCTCTTCCTACACAGTCGGTATCCAATTGCTTAATTATAATAGAGGTATGTAATTATAAAATTTGAGATGTCTATAGCCTTCTATTGTGCGGCTGCTGTCCCGTCTATAACGTCAATTGCTGCAAAATGAAAGTGTGGTCAGTCAATCGCAGTCCACTATTGGACATAGGCCCCCCAAGTTTGCGTCACATATCCCGGTCCTCCGCTGTTCTTATGCAGCGCTTATCGGTGACCTTACGCAGATCGTCGGTCCATCGAGCTGGAACGCGTCGTATACTACGTTTACCGAGACTCGTTCTCCACACCGGAACTTGTTTATTCTATCGGCCATCAGTCTTGCGACAGACATGACAAGTATTCAGGCATAACTCACTCCATAAACCGCTAAAGATGAAAGCGGCGCTAAAGAGTCGATAAAATTTGTGTACTTTTAGAATGAATTATGTTATTCGTAATGAGTCAATAACAAAATAAAATTGCTTATTTAGTACGTCACCGTTATCGTCAGCCAACCAAAATTCAGTACTGAACTTATTTGTTTGTAAGTTTGGTACGCATTCCTTTTTAAAGGATTTTAAAAATGCAGTTACTCATCACACATCAGCTTTTACAATCGCTTAACCAAATTATTAATCAACATTTAATTATTTTTAATATTATTATTTCTTTAAAATACTATATGTATGTCAATTAACTAAATCTACCATGTTATGCCAAATACGTTTTAAATGTAAATAAAATTAATATTATTAAATAAAAATCAATTATATCACACATTAAATGATGAAATCGTAAAATTTTAATATATAATATATGTGAAAAGATTTTTGCAATTTCTGCCTTTTTAGTACTCCAACCTGGGTTGGTCCCATAGAAGTTTAAGTTTTTGGACAGTATCAGAAACGAGATCGATTGGCATAAAAATGTGCAAAGTGGTCATTTTCTTCCTAACTATACATTTTTTAAAGCTGTGAATGGGGATCAAAATTTCACGAAAAATTATGAATAATTTCCTAAGAGATTCTTCCTTGTCCTTCGTGTAGCTGTAACGGCTAAGGTAACCCCTTACTGCCTCTAGGGAGCGGAGGAGTCATCCCCTGTTGGCGAAGTGAGTTTGCTCTGCTTCCCGGGGCACTCTCAAGCACTGATCCGCTAAGATCAGCGTGGGCGTAACTACGTTCTAAGTCTCACGCTCTTCCTGCCATAAGTGCGGGGCACATGGAAGGAGGGTGGTTTTAGTGGAGTATTGAGTATTCGAGTACATACTCATACACATGCCGGCAATTGATTCTGGTGGCCACTGGTGTCGCTTTGGTCCAATCCCTAGCAAACGACCGGGTAGTGTGCGAAATGCATTTCCCCCGCCTCAAAAAACCCCTTACTGCTCCGCTGTAAGTTTCCACTCTGTATTTGTCAAGTATTTATCTTTAAATCTACTCCACTGATCTTTGTAATCGATTAAAAACCGCAATGTGCTTGTTGTTTTATTACTTGCGCGAGTTATTAATTGGTTATTACTCCAAATATGTCTCGAGTATTATAACACCATATCTGAGTCTGCCAAGTGATGACGGATTGCGGTGCGGATATCAAGTTTTTTACAACACGTCATTGGAAATGCCAGTTTTTAATTTTATATTTAAAGAGGCACTCTTATCCGATTTGCTTTAAACCTTTAATATAGTTATTATATGAGAAGTTTTTGGCAGGAATTTGAAGAGTTTTGATGTTACTTTCAAAAAAATTATCCTTAAATGAACAAGAAAAAAATCGAAATTAACTTATTCCTAACAAATTCATACAGCAATAATGTTTACATAGATTCTTGCACTAGGACTAGTCTGTATCACGGGATTTACGGGACTCCAAGTAGGTACGTGTCTCGTGTGTGGTTAACATACAGGGGCCTTGGAAACTTTAATGGAGCATGGATGTTCCAGGGCCTCTTGACACCTAAGCGATGCAGATAATCGCCGGGCATACGTGCCTCGGCGAGTGTCTGAACCATATGTTCATTAGCGCGATCTGTTGCCTTTATGTGTCGTCTGGAGTACAGTGTTCTCTACTTGTTGTGTTTTATACGCTAGTGAAGGGCGCTGCAGGCTACTCCAGGCAAAGTTAGGGCCGGTAGACTTGTGGGGAACAATTCACAGCGAGTCGCACTGGCAGGGGACCCCTTTTTGTGAATCATTTTTAAGATTTAGAAAAGGGAGTCGCCATACAGCGGGGGAGAGGACGATGCAGACAGTTTTCAACTGTCGTCTATTTAATTGGACGGGGATTCGAAAACAACGTTTTGTATCCGATTTCCCATTATCCGTGGTAGAGGGCCACTGTTTACGTGGGTATCGGTGGAATCACCTGTACTGTACGAAGTGGTACGGCCTTACTTCCCGGGGTTTAGTACCAAATCGGCGCACTAGGATATCAGAAAAGTTTAACTACGTTATACGTCCCTGATATTTTAGATATATGCTCTCATAGGGACCTAGGTAGGTTTAGTGGGTAGTTCGTTCGGTCTCCTCCTTTAATGGAGGAGATCCCGTTTGCCGTTTGGTGCAAGAGTCCCACATGCACACGAAGCGCACGGCACTAGGTGGCGCTTTTGGTCTTCCCTATATCCAAGACGCGTGTGGGTGTCACAAGAAAAGACATTCCCCCTGAGTTTAACAAAAAAAAAAACAGGTGGGGCCTCATCTGTGATAATGTTATAGTTATAGGCCGTTTCAGGCAGTAATTCGTTACTGTTTTTAATTGTTACATATTGACATATATGTACATAATACTACATATATACATTAATGTGGTTATTCGTTAGCGGCGTATTTTTAACTCTATAAATAAGACGCACTTAGCCACAGTTAATAACTTTAATATTATCGCAGGTACGGCCCAGAATATAATTGAATTTTTCACTAAATTAGATTATTTTATAATAAATGTCTACCGGTTGAGGAATGGAGAAAGAATACAATTTTCTGCAGCTGGACGGCCTGTCGTAAGAGACGAAAAAAGTACCCACAGCAAGGTGGTAGAGTATTTTCCTGGCTGGATGGTTACCACCCCTGGTGTAGAGTATGCCGCCATAACAACCTTGATTTGTGTTCCGGCATTAGTGGCCAAGTTCCAGTCTTCCTTTAGAGAGCGGCAGCAAATTGGTACCTTTGGTGTTACGAATGTCCATAGGCGATGGTAATGGCTTTCCATCAAGTGGACCGTCTACCTGTCTGCTGAAATCACGCAATAAAAAAATGTGATACTTGTGTGTGGGTAGCATAGTAAGTTAATAGTTATAGGATAGATAGATGTCTAAGATCTTAACTGTTTTGTGAAATTGGGTTTTTCGATATTAAGCACTTTCAATCAAATGCTTTTTATGGTTATGTAGTGAAATAATGAGTTTGTCTCCTCTACGAAATCCTTCGTTGTCTGCGGATTACCAAGCACCTTAGATCATATACGACATAATATTTTCTTAAATAAATAAAATTACCGCGCTTAAAACCGTTAAAACGTAGTTTTATTATATCATATACGACATGTTATATCTCAATGCCAAGCACTGAGCCAATATTTTAAAAGTAATAAATGACTATAAAACGTCTTAATCTATAATTATGCAAATAATATTCACACGCAGTTTTATCTTGACAATAATATGTAAATAACGTCATCAATATATTAATAAGTAATTATGCGTGATCTTTGAAAGCCGTCATCAAAATAATAAATAATTCCGTAAATTAGATCAACTTTGTAGAAGGTTAGGAATCGATTTCAGGTTTGGACAGGTGTTTATTTTTTGGGAAATAAATAAATAAAATTAGCAAACTAATGGACTCTAATTAATTTTGAAATAATTCTTGTCGAAGGTTAATTTTATTTCTAAAATTAGTTTTAGCGTCATTGTAGTCAGATTTAACTATATAGGATAGCTCGATAGACTCACTGTTACTTTTACGTTCTTACAGACCGGCCACGACAATACACACAGCGACAGGCGGCGCGGTGAGCGGGGCGTCAGAACAGTAACCATATCACATACTGCTCAGCAGCAACAACGGCAGCAATGAAGGTGGATGTATTAAGAGCTTAGCTTTATTGAAAATGACTCTACACTGTCTTTTTTTTTTTATTTTTTTATTGCAGGAGTTCAGCAGACAGGCAGACGGCCCACTAGATGGAAAGCGGTTACCATCGCCTATGGACATTTGCAACAACAAAGGACAAGTCAAACTTGTCTGGAGACAAGTTCATAATTAGATAAAATAATACAGTTTACATCTGCCATCACACCTGCGATAAACGTGGCCGGCCCACTGCTACTTCAGCGTGCTAATTTTGCGAGCTAAGTCGGTAGACTTGGAGGAGAGCGGAGGATCGGGATAGGTGGCGTAAATTTGGGGAGGCTTACGTCCAGCAGTGGACAACGGTTGGCTGTCAACGAAACATGCTTCTTGTTTACGAGTAATATCGTCATAAGCTATCAGTTCCTATGCATATTTTATTTTATAAATATTTTGTAAAATATAGTTTTATTTCGTTACACAGCTTTTCATTTACATTCTAACATTATTTAAATTTAGGTATCATCATGCGATAGAGATATGTATGCGGGTAATTTAACATGTAATTTTAGTTTACGCTTCCGTATTGTTCATCACTACAAATTCACCCAAAATAATTTGTTTATCAAGCCAGGAAGTTCAGAATGTCTACTAATTGTTATCTTGCTGCCGCAAGTATGTATCGCTACCTCTCCAGTTCACCCCTATATTTTTTTCTCGCTGCTTCGTGCCTTGCGACTGGGATTCGTTTGATTGAAATTGCGCGCGTTGCCGCTGACTGCGGAAATTCGTGGTGTGTTTCATACATTATTTGAATACATTTGTTTTTGACGCTCGTCGCGTCGCGCTTAACTGCTACTTATAGCGGCCGACAAGATCGTGACCAGACTTTTATATTATTTTAGGCTTGTCATAAACGCATCCTCACACACTCGTCTATTTATGGGGACAACTTAACATGGATTCAACTTAGAATTAAATTAAAGTCATCAAACTGCGCCATCAAAATTTACATATTTTTCACAAGTGCGGAAATTATAATAAATAATGTTTTTTAAGCTGTATTTTACAAGAATAAGAAAAGTTTAAATAATAAGTTATGCAATTGCTTCTTATTAGATACATATTTTAGAATATGTTTTGTTGCGTTTTAATTAAAATAAACACTGCTAACAAAAAACCTGTCAGAATGTTGTATGATTGTTATTAAAATTGATGCACTTTTTATTATACACCAACATTATTCTTAGGTATATGATTAAACTTAGCTGAAATCAGTCATTGAAAACTCTTTAGCTGCTTTTTAGTTCCAGAAATTTGGTGGTAAAGCGGACCTGTAATTTTTCACGGATATAAGCTTAAAAATATGTTTGAATTAATAACAAAGTTTAAATGGAGATAGTTTTTTCATAAGTTTTCGCGACTAGTACACATAATCAAAACTACTTTTTAACGGTGTTAAGCGTGGGATTTTGTTTATTTTTTTAATCAATGGGACGAGATGTACACCCAGCTGTACAAGCAAATCCACAGCGAAAAGAGCTTGCTACTTGTAAACTTTTTATTACTGCGAGCCAGAGGGTATAAATAGCTTTTGCCTTGATACAAGAGACATACATAGAATGAGAGGCTACAGGGGACTGAGAATTTACCAACGCGACAATCTCAAACCGCCCCACGCATAAAGAGCCTGAAGATGCCGGGGGATGGCAGCAATCCCCCGGCAGTGGATGAGGCCGTTGGGCTACCGGAGATGCTAGGTCATCTACCCTTAACCCTGGTATAAGGTGAAGGATGGGACACCAAGGGATTTTAGTGGGTATCCTTAACTGCGGAGTAGCAATAGCATCTTTAGTTCTGTCTAGAGGTGCTAGTGCCACCATGATCTGACGAATCCCACACAGGGGCCGCGACTTCTCCCCCTAGTACTTGCTCTTGCGCAGTCGATAGTTCTCAATCGGATTTCCTTTGGCTAAAGAAAGGGCGAGGCGACCGTTAAGGCTACGACAAGTTGGACGTAGTCCATTTGTCAGTTGTCCGAATTAGGAAGGGCACATTGGTAATCACTGTGGACACTATTATTTTGAGCCCAGCAAAGATCGCGCGAAGTCTCGGGGTGTCCTGATTGGTGGATTAGCTCGTCAGAATCAATCGTATTCAACAACTCTTGGATACATTATATTTTTATCAGTACGCTGTCTCTTGTGCCAACGATTGTTCTTGCACTGTCCTTTTTTGGGATTCAATCGGGTAACACTGCCAGCCTTCAGCGTGCGAAAATATTCAAAGTACGATCACAATGCCATAGTGTCAATAATTCGTAATCTACTAGATCCACAATATCTTCTCGATATCGTTGCGACGGAATAATAGCAGAAAAAATTGTATTACCATTAGCAGGAATGGCGTTAGCCGAAATGAATACTGAAAAATTACCAAAATTTAAAACATTAATTTCGCGATTTTTCGCTTATATATATTTATAAAGTGACGTGCCACGGGAAAGCTAATCTAATTAAGGGAATACCGAAATCAGGCAAACCTATGATTGAGACGATCGTGTTCGGCGATTTTGATGTGATTGTTATAGTAGAATTGGGCCCCAGGTCGAGTGGTAATAATAGAAGTTAGTGGGAAGCATTTTAATCACATTGGGGGCTTGAGCGCGAAAATCAGCCTGTGCCGGCCGTTCAGGAACAAAAAAGAACTAGTCCAACAGTATACTTATTCAATAAGTTACATTACATTGTTTCCGATTTATTATGTTGTCAGTGATCGAGTTCAGATGATATTATAGTTATTTATTTTCAACACATTTGCCTAAATACTGCATTTACGAAGCCTGTATACATTATTCGAAAGTTAAAAATTACACATCACACAATGGAACGTAGGGTAAAATAGATACGTAGGTGAAAAAAATATATAAGACCCTATCAAGCAGTTTCACATTATGAAAGTAAATAAGCTGAATAATTGAACCTCCTTAGAAGCTTTTGATCAAAATATATTTTGATCAAAAGCACACTTTAATACTATATAGGAATTAATACGAAAGATGTAGTTCTAATTTTCACCACGCGCATGTGACACCATTTCCACATGTCATCTTGATATAAGAAGCGTCCAATATTTATGAGTGTGATAGATTAATGTAATGTTTGGTACATTATATTGTTTATAACCTTCTTAATATTTTAATGTGTTATACAAAAACATGGAACAATAACAAAGTAAGTGTTTATACAAGCATCTGAATCCATACCTGCTAAAATTTAAAAAGAAAATGGCGGTGAGTTGTTTATTCACGACTATAAAAGCGGAAGGTTCGGCCGGCGTGGCGCATTATTGCTCGAGCCGCCGAACGAGATGGACTGCTTTGAGGTGTCGTAACGCTCTTGGATTGTACGATATCGAGTTCTCTTGAAATTCTATTTCGAGGACTCAAATATGGGTCGTCACCAAGAAGCCAACAATCGTGACGTCAGTATTGCTGACGTCACACTTTTTATAAACACTACGGTGGTTCCTCCTCTTTTAAGTAGATTATTGTTCTTATTATATACCTATACCAATTTGAATTGAGTTAGAAATACAATTGTTACTATGTTTGAACTAATAATGATTTATAGATTATGTACCAATAAATATTTCATTTGTTATAAAATATAAAATAGGTGAGTACCTATTTAACTGCATATTC
This sequence comes from Dendrolimus kikuchii, assembly GCA_019925095.2. Taxonomy (NCBI): domain Eukaryota; kingdom Metazoa; phylum Arthropoda; class Insecta; order Lepidoptera; family Lasiocampidae; genus Dendrolimus; species Dendrolimus kikuchii. The sequence continues at coordinate 4,247,422 of CM034406.1, read as the reverse complement.
CGTTTTATGACGCGTAATTTTAACTTTCGAACTGTGCTTGCAAGCTTCGTAAATGCATTTTTTGAAGAAATGTGTTGAAAAGTAATTTTAAGAAGTAGCAGGTAAAATAAGTTTGTGTAGGTATAAGGTCGTCCGCATCGCCTTATTCACCCTAGGTGAATGACCTCTACGCTGGGGTGCCATGCACGTCTTGCACTCCCGGGTGAAGACGGTCCTGATGAGAAGGATGCACTGCCCAAAGATTTTAGTCTTCAAGCATTGCTGGAGACGTCGTGAAAGCCCGACATCTGAAATGGTCATGTCATTGTATTATTAACTAGGATATCCCCGCAACTTCGGCCACGTTTGACTTTTGAAATTCCCACAGCATTAAAAAAAAGGAACGTAAGCTATCGTTTTAGTGAAAATTGTGTAAGAATAAGCGAATTTTTATTCACGATTCTCGAAATAAAAAATATTACTTACATATTTTGTTACATACAATTTTCTATCGATCGGTGAAAGACTTGCATTTGAATTTTTTTTTTTTTCAATATGGCCATTTTAAATCATTCCCGGGCTAAAAAGTAGCGCAGATTTTAAGTCTAAGAATTTACTGTCGTTCAGAGAAAACCGTATCGAAGTCGGTAGTAGTAGTTTTTATGTGAATCCCGAACGAACAGAATCTAAAAAAATGCATCGTGTTCTCTATCGTTTATATAGTGTATTCCACTTGTTTTTTTAATAGCTTCAATGTAGTACAGACACGGTATATTTAGAATTTTATAATATTATAGTTTAAAACAATACAATATTGCATGTTTACGGTAGCTAGCGCCGTACCTTACTACCGATACGTTGGCAGCTTGTTTCCGGAGTCCTATTTCGTGACCAGTATAAAACTGGCCATTGCGGAATAGTATCAATGTTATGTTCTCTTTAGAATGTTGTAATAGTAGTATTAGTAATAGCATGATACCAAGAGACTGACAATGCAGTGATTTTATACTGTCTTCAAGCGTTTATTTTACTTTTGACGTTTGCACGTTTATAAAGTTATACATTTCTTGACAGTGAAGCCGTATTCTATTTTAGTTCCAAATGGCGCCAACGTATTGGCATTGTTTTTGCCAATGACACATAGAGAGTACTTCGGCTACGTTCCAGAAGGGACTCACAACGACCACGTTCACGACCGCGATTTTTCCCGCTCCACTTGCCTGCGGACGTTACAATCATAAACTCTAGTGAAACGGAGTACGGGGCGTTGATGTCAAAAACAACGAAATACACAAATGTCATTGGTTAATTTGAAAATCGCGCCTTTTTCAATTTCAAGAGGTAGAGAGAATTAATGATCTCTTAACTCTTGTTCATACTAAATTTGTATATATTTTGTGTAAATTTCTATATATGAATAATATTTATTTATAATGTAATTTGTTTATTACAATCATTTTTTTGTGTTGTCCTCAGGATATCAGAAAACGTTCCTCACCGCTCAAAGCTATTATTATAATTTAGTATATGATCGCCCTACACCTGTCATTTTTGCACAGTCACTTCGACATTGGCAAAATCAACGCCGCATAAACGCCGCGTTGGAGCCATCGCCGACCAAGAATAGAATAGAATAGAATACTCTCTGGTCAACGCCCAGTTCGACCCACCTCTTGACATGGGGCGTTGTGAGCGTTGTGTGATCAAAAATGATGACGTCATTGATGACGTTTTCGCCACGACCACAACGGTCACCTTGTGGAACGGCTAACGGAGCATTTTGGGCGTTGTGAGCTAATAATGGAACGCGGTGAATGATAGATGTAAGAAAATTTAAAAGAAAAAGGCTTTATTCCGTATTCTATTGCAAAGACCTGTAAGCCTGTGGATAGTAAAGCCCACATGAAACAAATGACATCATTGTCGGACTTTATTGTTGTGGGTGACATAATAGTGATGTTCTGTGAGTCATGTAATGTACAGATTATTAATCTATCAACACTATACGTGAATCGAAAGTAATCGATTTGAAAATAAAAAATGTTCTACTTTAAAGAAAACTAATATTGCAATTATTATAAGTGTAGTTTTATTTTGCCGAATTAAATATGTATGCTTATTTAATTATGTAAAATATGTTCATTTAAATGTGGGTATATTTATAACACGATATAGTATTTTTACCAAAGATAAATAGGTCAGTTAAATTGATTAAAACTTAATTATAAATGAAGTCGATTTTTATAACAAATCGAGTCGGTAACGCATTAGGACACTACTATTTGATTCATCATCAAGCTGTCAAAAGTAAAATACATGCTTGAAAACGGTATAGTAAAACATACTTTCAGCGCGTTCCATTAGTAGATCACAACGCCCAAAATGCTGCGTTAGCCGTTCCACAAGGCGAAAGTGGTCGTTGTGGTCGTGATAAAAAGTCACTAATGACGTCATCATTTTCGATCGCACAACGCTCACAACGACCCATGTCAAGAGGTGGGTCGAATAACCGTTCCAATTGGATTTACGATTGTAACGCCGGCAAGCAAGTGGAACAGGAAATATCGCGGTCGTGAACATGGTCGTTATGAGTCTCTAATGGAACGTAGCCTATGTAATAATAAAATTATATATACCCGCAGGGGGGCTCTGTGGCGAAGCCTTAAGTGAGTAGCGAAACCTTGTACCCGACTCCGGGGGGCCAATCCAAGGTCCCCTCCTCCGTGCTTGCCTTAGCCAGCTGGCACGGAGTGAAGATCGCTAGAGCTAAGACTTACGCTCCAGGGCTGAAAGTGATAAATGGGCTAATATCGGAAGTAGCATGTGTATTATCCATGCAGGAACGGAGAAAGAACATAATTTCCTGCGGCCGGGCGGCCTGTCGTAAGAGGTGACTAAAAAACCCACAGCAGGTGGTAAGGCATTTGCCCGACTGGATGGCTACCACCCCTGGTCTAAAGTATGTCGCCATAACAACCTTGAGTTGTGTTCCGGCATTCGTGACCAGGTACCAATTTCCCTTAACAGAGCAGCAGCGCATTTGTAGTACCTTTGGTGTTGCAAATGTCTATAGGCGATGGTAACCGCTTTCCATCCAGTAAGCCGTCTCCCTGTGTGCTGAACTCATGCAATAAAAAAAAGTAGCTTCGGTGAACCGGCAGCCCACCTCTCCACACCCCTTAGCCACCCATGTTACACCTCGCCAATCTTGTACGGCATTTTTTTTTGGGCCCATGCATGCAGGGAGGGGCGAGTCGTCGCCTGACCATTTTTTCCATGTTCTCCGAACATTGCGACTGCCAGACGCCGTAATCTCCATAGACCCAGATCCCTAGTTCCACTAACAGTTCATCCCAATAGCCCGGTAGCTTTTGTTCTCACTTCCTGCAAAAGTACTACCCTGACCGGGCCTTGTCCTTGGGTGCATTTTTATATATGTAGAGGGATAATCGTAGGTCAGTGTCACGCCACATTTACATTAAATTTGTCAAGGGGCCTGTACGTGGTTGGTCTTCCCATGGCTCCACGTAATCTCTCCAAATGTCTGGTATATTTTTATGGCCCGTGTTCTTCTAAGACATACAAATTAGATATAAACGAAGTCTGAAGTTTTTGACTTGCATTTTGATACCAAAGTGGGATTCTACGCTCTCACCGAATATCAACGCGAAAAGTTTAGCCTTGAGCCAATCTACGAGTTCCGATGACCGACTTTCCCCTCCCTCTATCCAATCTTGCCTATCCCATCTACCAAAGAGGATGGGATATCCTCTTCATCCCATTCTAAAGGTTAGCAACACGTTGACTTTGCACCTGGTGTTACAAACGTCTATAGGCGATACCAGAAGCTGGGTCGTTTGGCAGTTTGCCATTCTTCGCCATAAAAAAAGTGTGTGTTTGAGCAATTCATAAGCAGTAGAAGTGGAACTTTGGAGAATATACATACATACATACATACATAACTTCACGCCAGTTCCCTTGCGGGGTAGGCACGAACAACAGAGCGCCATTTAGGCTTATTCTTACACACCTCACTTGCTTCTTTGACATTTGAGCTGAATTTTTGCACGCATATGTATATCACGTGACAATGCAATAATATGGTACCATGGAGCTGATCTGATGATGGAGTCGGAAGGTGGCCATAGGAACTCCTGTACTAAACAAGATAGACCCGTCGTGTTTGGGCTCGTTTTACTTGTCTTGGCTGCTGCTACATGATATCCAGGGTCTCAAAAGCTTGTATTTAGAGACCTTTTTTAAAAAAGCTTATTTCATCGAGTTTCAAATCTAAAGAATTTTCACTTCAAAAATAAGTATTTCTAAAATAGCATGTCGTTAAAGTTTGTAATATGTATATTTCTTGCTTTGCTGTAAAAATTCTTGGGAACCGTTTTTTTTATTTTTCGAAGCTGAAAAGATCTGTTAACTTTTTCACGGTTCTTCAACAAACAATGAGGTAAGACCTTGAATGATTCATCACTCTGACGTCTATATTGAGTGTAAGATGTTTATCCAATTTATTTATGTTAATCATTTGAATGACATAAACAAAAAACAAGGAAGGAGTAACGTGAAAGTTGGATCACAGTTTTGTATTGTCCTTGACTTATCTGATTGTTAAGCCTTTATTCAGATGATTTGTTATCGGTTTTAAGTTAATCTATCTTACTTAAAAACAACTTTCTGCTTAGTAAGTATATCAAGAGTCTGTATGTACTATATGGTGCACATAGATTCCTATATAAAATAGTATTTCTACATATCCATGCAACATTTAATGACATAATCCGTCGGGGTACCTGCCATTCCAGAACCGAACGGCTTGTGACGCGATGATAGCAAGAGACCCAATGTCTTTGGTGCGCTGGATGATGGGTCGTCCCTTAGTATGGAACGAGTCTTGCGTCGATATTTTGGCAGCGTCCCGTCTTCCAGCCACTAGCAAGTCTGCCGGTACAGCTATTTCCCAACAGGAGGCTCTAAAACGCCGCAAATACTCAGCCATCTGAAATAGTTACATAACATATATAATCCACAATATCTTCTCTATATCGTCGCGGCAGAATGATAGTAGAATAAATTGGTATTACTACAAGCAGAAATAACATTAGCCGAAATGAATATTAAAAAGCTTTAGCTAGTTTTTTTTATCCGTGCAGGAACAGAGAAAGAATACAATTTCTTGCGGTCGGGCGGCCTGTAGTAAGAGGCGACAAAACAAGCCACAGCCAGATGGTAGGGCATTTGCCCGTCTGGATGCCTAACACCCCTGGTTTAAAGTATGTCGCCATAACAACTTTGATTTGTATTCCGGAATTAATTAGCAGCTTCCAGTCTCCCTTAGGAGAGCAGCAGCGCATTTATTGCAAATGTCCATAGGCGATCGTAACCGTTTTCCATACGTCTGCCTATCTGCTGAACTCATGCAATAAAAAAAAGCTACCAAAATTTTAATCATTTGTTTTGCTTGTAAATATTTATATAAATAGAGTGGCGTGCCGCGGGCACGAATTAGCAGTATTGAAATCAAGCCAACTTACGATTAAGACGATAGTATTCAGCGATTTTGAAGAGACGGTAATAGCAGAATTGAAACCCAAGTGAGATAACTATCAACAAACCTATATCATGATAATATAAATTATAATGTAATAATTCTCCAAACTTTCCGTATTGTGACTATGTTTGCTGGAATATTATTATTTCCTAATTAAATGATTGTCAGACTGAGTCACAGCGAAGCGTGGATGAGTTTACTTAGGTTGGTGCGCATTGTGTCGCCTCGGCCGCGAGGCCACGTCAGGGTGCCATCATTGTGACACGGGCGACGAGGACACGGCGTTGCACACACTCCGGGAGTGTCCAGCCTGGACGGAGCAGCGCCGGGAGCTCGTCGCCCATACCGGATTTGACACCTCGCTCCCGGCCGTGGTACGCACCATGGTCGGGAGCTCCACCGGATGGGACGCCGTCTCCTCCTTTTGCGAGCAGGTTATGTTTGCGAAGGAGGAGGCGGAACGGGAGCGTGAGCGTAACTCCCTGCTCCGCTCCCGCCAAAGGAGGACGCGCCGACGTCGGAGGTCGGATAGTGACCTTCGGCCGCCGTAAGCGGGCGGCGCGGGTGGGGCCCCTAGGGGTATAGGGGTTCTCACTCACCCGCACATGCCGTCGAGATGAGAGCGCGAGTGTTCCGCGCGCGCTCATCTCTCTTCCCGTGGGGCGCGTTACAGACCGCCCCACGCACGGATCAGACCTAGAAGTAGCCAGGGGACACGTCCCCTGGCATAGGAAGAGGCCCAGTGAGGGGGGCCCACGCCTGCCAGGGCACGCGGAGTTGGGAAACCCGCATTGACGTAGCCCTGGCATAAGGCGCAGGACGGAACACCCAGGGGTTTTAGTGGGTATCCCTAACTGGGGCGTGGCAATAGCGTGGCACCGGTTCTGACCGGGCACGCTAGTGCCACCCCCGATCTGGCGAATCCCACACACTCACACGGGTCGCGAACATTCCCCCAGGCTTCTGTGCCTGTCGCGGCTTAGTCCTCAAACGGATTTCCCCTGGCAAAAAAAAAAAAAAAAAAGGTTGGTGCGCATAGATATTTAACCGAGTGTTAAAATAATACGATCGCTGTTTAGGCATATAGTTTTAGCGATTATAGAATAGAATAGAATAGATAATACTTGTAATGTACATTTTTGAAATTGTATATTTGGTGAGCAATAATACTCACCAAATATTCAATTTCAAAAATGTACAATTACAATATTGTCATGGCAGAAACAATAGGCGGCCTTGTTGCTTAAAGAAATCTCTTCCAGGCAACTTATTTAAAAAAATATTTTTTTTGTCGGAAGATATTATAATTAAATATAGAGTAGAGGAAAGACAGTTTATTTTAGGTGCTTACTTAATAGTAGTTGAAAAGCTAATGTCTGTCGGTTTGTACGTCAGACAGTAGAATATATAATATTTGAATATATTATTCTTAAGCTGCCAGGTATTCTCAGTGTATCATCACGTAGGTCGAACATAATTTAACCTAATCTGGCGATGTAGGTGGTGCAGATTATTAGGTTTATTACTTTATTTTAATCATTAGTTAAATAATGCCTGTGCACACCAGCCTTAGTGTAATATCATACTTACAGTTTTTTAAGACACTATATTTTAATTATCTAATTTATTTAGAATAATATAATTATAATATCATATTTTCATATAATTTAATAAACATATTATCAATTAAGTTTTTGCTTTAATATCCTTAGTATAATAGGTAGTTATATATTATTTAATGTTGAACTATGATTTTCAAGTCATGGTCCGCCATCTCTTGTTCAATCACTTGTTGTATAATAGTATGTATGTATATATATTTCTGTCCTCCCAATTTTGCCTTGGTACATGGAAGACGTTGCCATTTTGTCGGCGGATCCGTTTGCGATGTTTAAAAGACAGACATGTAAGAAATAATAAGATTTTTGGCAAGTGCACTGAATTGTTGAAACAAACTAAATGGCGACCGCCCTGAAAAGTCATTGCTATTGCTAGTGCTTGTTTGAATGATTGGTTAAGGGGTTTTTAATAACTGTGCATGTGTGATACCTACTTCTGAAGCCAAGGCGGATTCTTAGTCGACGAGGGTTTGGGTGAGTCTATCTAATTAATTTATATATTTATTATTATTTGGCAAACAACAACTGAAGCCAATGAAATCATACTATTATCTTCAGCGGCTTCGTGTGTACGGAATATCCGGGGTTTTTTACACGCGGTATATAAAAAAATAATTTACTTTTTTTATTGCAGGAGTTCAACAGACAGGCAGACGGCGCACTTGATTGAAAGCGGTTACCATCGCCTATGGACATTTGCAACACCGAAGGTGCTACAAATGCGCTGCTGCTCTCTTAAAGGGGACTGGAACCTGGTCACTAATACCGGAACACAACTCAAGGTTGTTATGGCAACATACTTTAGACGAGGGGTGGTAGCCATCCAGTCAGGCAAATGCCCTACCACCTGGCTGTGGGTTGTTTTGTCGCCTCTTACGATAGGCCGCCCGGCCTCAGGAAATTGTATTCTTTCTCCGTTCCTGCACGGATAATTATTAATTAATTAATTAATTACGCAGGGGAAGCCATAGGATGAGATGTAAATTAAAACAACACTCGGTTTAGGTTACTTTTTATTTACGCTGTATGTCTGCGTGTTTACTAATTAAAATATTATTCGCGAAAACTTGTAATTGGCTATATGATAATAAATTTAAATGTTAGGTGTCATTTAAATACCTAATTTGTGTTGCAAAAGTGTTACTAGCTATTTGAAATATTTCTAAGTCGATAATTATGTACATTTATAGTACTATATAGATCACCTTCGTTATATCCGTTCGAAGTGTTTAACCAGGAATTTAAAATAGATCAGTCAATAATTACGCAATTACTGATACTTTATTCGATGTCTCGTGTTTTAGTAATCCCTTGTTTTTTTTAAATGGCCCGTGTGGCCATGCGTCCCCCTAACGTAGTCAGGGTCTTTGTTTATTATACTTAATGTATGTCTTTGTAGACCACGGGCCAGAAAAATGTCCCGGACTTTTGGAGGGCTTGCGTGGGGCCATGGGAAGGCCAACATGTAGAGGCCCTTTGACAAATTTAATGTAAATGTGGCGTGACACTAACCGGCGATTATCCCTGTCTACACTATATCGTAATGCACCCAAGGACAAGCCCCGGCCAGTGTAGGACTATTGTGGGAAATGAAGACAAAAAGTACCGGGCTATTGGGGTGAACTGCTAGTGGTATTAGAGGTCTGGGAATATGGGGACTATGGCGTCTGCCCGTCGCAATGTACGGAGAACGTGGAAAAATGGGCAGACGATGACTCGCCACTCCCTGCATGGGCCCCAAAAAAATGTCATAAAGACAGGGGCAACATGGGTGTGATTGGCTAAGGGGTGTAGAGAGGTGGGCTGCAGGTTCACCGAAGCTACTTCTGACGTAATGCCATTTATCACTTCCAACCCTGGAGCTCGAGTCTTAGCTCTAGCGATCTCCACTCCGTGCCGGCTAGCTAAGGCAAGCGCGGAGGTGGGGGCCTTGTCTTGGCGCCCGGAGTCAGATACGAGGTGTCGCTACTCACCTAAGGCTTCGCCACAAAGCCCCCCTGCGGGTTTATCATACTTATTATTATTATAATTACTCGTATTATTTTGAAGTCAGACCTTAGCTTATTATTAATTCTAACTTAAAACCAATATTTTACATAAGATATTACATATATTTTCCAGTGCGGTGTTCTCCAGCAGAGATGATGAAAGTACCCTCACACACCTTGCCTTATTGCGTTCTATGGCCTCCTCGACCAACCTCTCCAGGTATAGCCTAGAGTTGTAATCCAAGTTCGAGTTGTATCTCTGTAGTGGGTAGTTTTGTAAGTGCTGCTGGCTTTCATTTTTGCTGCTATTGTGTGGTGGCGAAACCAACGCACGAGAAGTCAGTCCAGACGTTCCGGTGCTCTTTTTTTTTTTTTTTTATATATTGAATAGGTTCGCGTTTGACTGACATTGCACCTGACGTCAGGCGGAAATGTAGTCTAAGGTGGAGCACACTTACCTAGAAGATACCTGTTCACGCGAGACTTAAAGACACCTAGATTATATTTTTCAGGAAAAACAGACGACGGTAAAGAGTACAGTGAACGTTTTACATCCCGTTCTTAAATTCATGATTAAAGTCTAATTATACAAGTCGTGGTAGCGTAATGGCTAACGCACGCGTCCCGGACTCAAAGGGCGCGGGTTCGATCCTGGCCTGAATGTATACAACACTTAGTCAGTTTTATGATCTAATGTGCATATTGTTTCAATTACCACGTACTAACAACGGAGAAGGAAATCATCGTGATGCAACTTGCACATCGAGATAACCGATGTCAAACTTACTAAGCCACCTTGGACAAGCGTGGCGGGTATACTGTCCGTTCCCCCTGTAATGGGTGGCCCGAGTCTAGCTTTGGGACATTTATGGGCTGATATAATTATTATAATACAAGTCGTGCTTGCCTTTTGGTGTGTTTATGTGCCATAAATCGAAGACTGGAGAAGACAGGAGCCAACCTAGATGCCCCATTGAAGTTGGATTCGGAGGTTAGTGGTGTTTATTACCCCATTGGTCTTTGTGCAGGATTTGGCATATGGATGTGTCATATATCCACTAAATAATTGTAGAGTCTACTTTATGTGCAGCCCCCCCCCCCCCCCCCCCCCGCCAACAGTATTATGTTACTACATTATGTTACTGCATCATTCTATTACTTTCCCCGATATAAAACCTTCTATCTCATTCGTCTTATCTGATCCCTCCATATCTTATCCCCTGTATTCCATTACTAGTTTGGCGATTTGTCTCCCGCGGTTTCGTGCAGCTTTGGAGTGTAAGGGCGATGAATAAAGAACACTGAGTTTTCTTGATCAGGCTTTTACTGTTCTCCAAGTTACCCTGGTACAAGTGGCACATTTATATTTTATATCAATGACAATATCAGTTTTGAACTTTGATAGTTAGCGACTATCGCGTGCGAGGGAATAGAGTGAATTCCTGGTGGCAATGTTGCCAACCTTAAAAATATATTTATAAAACAAGTATAAGTTAAAATAACTAATAACGGCGGAACGCCGCACTAGTATACTATCTCCTCTATTCCAAACCATCTAAAAGTTAGCAACGCTGGGTTTCGCCTCTGGTGTTACAAACGTCAGTTTCCATAAAGTGAGTCGTTTGCCAGCTTCCCAATCCCGAATTGAGATGCAGGTGTATTAATTATTGAAGTTAGAATGAGTTTACTGTCATAATACATACCGTAAACCGGGGTGGATAGAAATCGCGGGGCGAATAGAAAAAAAACCGGGAAAGATTTTTGTACTACAACCTACAGTTCTTTGGAAGAAAAATTCTACTATTTTTTTGATATTTTAAAACTACAACATTTTTTTAATGAGATGGCAACCCCGATTTTGTCGTGAAGTTGGTAGAAGGTTTAAAAATGTCATTTGAATTTTACTAGTCGTATGATATGATTTCGAGCTCCTTAAAAGTTGGTGATTTTTTATACGAAAGACATTATTTATTACAGTATAAAGTTGTGTCAAGTGATCTTTAGTTTATCAAGATTAAGTTTTTATATACCAGTAAGTATAATTTTTATTTAAATTTAGAATTATAGAAGAAAATAAAATATTGTATAAATTTTACAAAGTTCTGAGGTAAATAGAAACGGGAAAGGGCTGAATAGATACGTCGTAAGGGGTGAATAGATACGTCATATGGGGTTAATAGGAACGGGAAGGGGTTAATAGAAACGGGATTAGATTTTAGATTAGAAAAACGCTATTTAGGGTTGTCACTACTTGTATTGCGTGAATGTTCCTACTGTATCTACCTATAATTAAAGGTTAAATACAATAAAATAAAAGTACGTTTTACGCTTACCAAGAGTGATTCATATTAACTTTAATATTTTATAACGTTTTTTAAGAGTGTCTAGCATTCTTGAGAATCTAGGAAAAAATATAATATATGCACTTTTTATTGTTGTAGGTACATAATGCCTCGTGTTTACAAACCTAATCCACGAGGAAAACTATATAAAAAGTATGACGAAGAACTAATACAACAAGCGGTGGCCGAATACAAAACAACAAAACATTCCTTAAAGGTTGTAGCTGCAAAATATAATATTGATAAGTCTGTTTTATATAGACATAGTACAAGAACTATGAGAAAACAGGGTGGACAGACTATATTGTCAGAAGAGGAAGAAAAAGAAATGATAAAATATATAAATATATGTGCAGAGTGGGGATATCCCCTTGATTCGTTAGATCTAAGATTCCTTGTTAAATATTATTTAGATAAATTAGGTAAAAATGTACTTAAATTTAAAAATAATCTTCCAGGACCTGATTTTGTATCAGGGTTTCTTAAAAGAAATAAAGAAATCTCACAAAGAAATTGCCAAAATATAAAGAAAAACAGAGCAGAGGTCTCACCGGAATCGATTAGATCCTACTTTCGGGAATTAGAAATATCTTTGACTAATATTGAGCCCTGTAATATCATTAACTATGATGAAACGAATTTAACTATGATCCGGGTCGCAAAAAAATACTTACAAAACAGGGCACAAAGTACCCTGAGAGGGTAGTCAATCATTCAAAGGCATCGGTATCAATAATGATAGCTGCCACCGCATCAGGAGTATTGCTGCCACCATACGTAGTATACAAAGCTCAAAATTTGTACGATACCTGGACTGAAAATGGGCCTCCAGGAACTCGATACAATCGATCGCAAAGCGGATGGTTCGAATCCAATATTTTCGAGGACTGGATTAAAACTATTGTCTTGCCTTATTTTAAAGATAAAGAAGGCAAGAAATGTCTTATTGGCGACAACTTATCTTCGCATCTTTCATTTGATGTGATCAAAGTATGTCACGAAGAGAACATCTCCTTTGTTTTTTTACCTGCAAATAGTACCCATCTTACACAACCACTGGATGTAGCCTTCTTCCGCCCCATGAAGATTGCGTGGCGGAACATTCTTTTAAAGTGGAAGAAGACAGACGGAAAGAATCCTGCGTCTGTTCCAAAGGGGTGTTTCCCAAAACTTTTAAAAAAACTTGTCGAAGACCTCAATGAAAATAGCAAAGATAATATATTAGCAGGTTTTAGAAAATCAGGCATATGGCCTATTAATGAAAATCAAGTTTTAAGTAGAATACCACGTGTGGATGATAATCTAAAAAATGATGATGCCGTTGAAAAATCCGTTCTTGATATTCTCAAGGAAATGAGGTATGGAAGTATGAATATCACTGATCAAAAAAAAAAGAAAATTAGATATAATTCCTGGAAGAAGTGTAGGTACTGAAGTTGAAGATTATGTAGAAACAGAAGAAGAATTTTTTAATAAAACAAAGAAAGCAAAAAAAAAATGATGAAACCACTTCATTGAAATCCAAAAAGATCAAAAAAGGGAAAGGACAAGGTAAAAAAAGTAAAAAACAAGATCAAGAAGAGAATAAAAAAGAGAGAAATAAAGAAAATATTGAAGATATAGAAAAAAAAGTATCACTAGCAGAAAGCGATAAAACAATTTCTGTAAGTTCAAATATAGAAACAATGCCAACACTTTTTGAAGACCTTTTGTTAGTTGGTGAAGAAGTTGTATTAGCCCATACAATTGAAGATGAAAATGTACTTCATTATGTACCAGAAGGGGGTGTGACTCAGATACTGCAACATAATTTGCAGCAAGACGATAATATATATATTAGCGAGAACTTCCAAAGTGTTGTTGATACCCTAGATGAGGAGGGACTATCTAAACATACATTATGTACTAAAGACCAAACAATCCTTAGCGGCAGTAAAAACATAGTTCCTAATAACAACTCTTCACTATGCAATGTTGATTTTGAAGAGCTGTTTGACAATGGAACAGAAAATATTAGTTGGACAAAAAGGGATGGAGAATATATATTAAAAAATAAGGAATTATATGGAAAAAAAATAAAAATAATTCCTAATGACAAATTTACACATGTTACAATGAAAGATAAAATAACAATTAATAATTGCAAAAAAATCTCTAAAATTACTCCTTTAAATATTTTTAAAACAAAAACTGCAGTTCAACCAAGCACAAGCGGTTTGCACGCTAAATCTTCACGAAGACCATCTTATCACAAAAATGATTCTGAAATTCTTGAAGCTTTAATGGATGATGCCTTTATATAAATGTGCTCTGTTGTTATTTAAGTATATGTCTAATTATTATTTTTATTATTATTTTATTTGAATTTTCGTAAGGGACAACCATTTTTCAAAAAAGCAAAGAAATGTCTTTCTTGTTATTGTTATTACTTTTCATTTGTATCTAGTTAAGGGTAATAATTATTTCACAAATTAAAAAGTACGATTAAAAATAAAGATGTTTTGTACTTTTCTGAACAATTTCCCTTGCGATAGTTAAGATATAAAAAATAAACTAAACTATAATAGGATATTAGACATTTAATAAGGAAAACTTTTGGCAAAGGATTGTTATAATATAATTTCTTTTACCTACCTTTTTATTTCATGTGAATTTAATAAAAGACTGATTATAAAATTAAACTTGTGTATTATTTCATAAAAACGTATTAACATTTCATACCTACGTATTCATTCAATTCAATTAACATAAATCAACGCACAGCCAAAACTACTGGGCCTAGCACCGTGCATGAGAGTTTCTTTTATACTGTAAGTGAGCATAAAAGATTTTTCATAAATTCAACCCTTAAGATGGTGGATAAAAATTTAAACGAAATCCGTCATTTTTGAAGATAGAGGTATTAAAATTAGAATTTAGCAATTCATTTGCAAATTAAAAAGATCTCTTTCATAGTTTTTTCAAATACCTAAGGGTGCAAAAGAGGGGGTGAAGTTATGTATAATATAAGAAAGGACATCTTTTAGCCAACTAATACTTTCACAGAGGTAATTCAACGCGAGTGAAGCAATGGGCAAAGCACTAGTTACATATAAATAAAAACAAGTAGGTGGTAAGTTAAATCTTGTAAAAATACAGTTTCCAAAATTGAAGATAGACAACCCTACAGAATTTTTCTATTCACCTCATATGACGTGTCTATTGACCCTAAGTCCAGGGTAAATAGAGATGATTAATATTTTTGCGTATTTTGTCTAAAATACGAAATAAAACATATCTTTGCTAATTTAAAAAATGCAAAACCAACCTAGACTCATAACATAATTGCTTTAAGAATTATATAATTAATCGAAAACTATACGAACATCGTTTCTAAAGTTCAAAAATGTCTCTATTCACCCCATCTTACGGTAGTAGTTTGTTGGTACATATGTGCCTAATGCTCATATAAGTGGTATACAAATGAATGTTAATCTGATGATTATCTAAACATGTTGTTACCCTGACCTTAGAATGGTGCAACCGTCTTTTATATTGCTCACGGAATTGGTAATGTTTGTGGGTTATGTGACAGTATGCCTAAAGAAAACAGTTGCTACGTGAAATGTATAAAGAACTAAATCATTCTGCGCAGATGAAATCGCGCCGGGCTACTAGTAATCTATATATATATATATTAAAAATGTAGAGGTCAAATTTTTGTACAATAAAAAAATGCTAAAAACCGAACCAGGTGGATGTAAAAAGTAAAATAGAACTAATTTAGTTTTTTTTTTTTTTTTTTTTGTTTCTCTGTTTGTCTGTCTGTTTGTACCGGCTAATCTCCAAAACAACTGGACCGATTTAAATGAAATTTTGTATGGTGGTAACTTATATCCCTGGTCAACAACATATAGGCTACTTTGGATCCCGAAAAATTAAAGAGTTCCCGTGGGTTAGTTAAAAAACCGCACCACGCGGACGAAGTACCTGGCATTTGCTAGTAATATAATAAAGAGGTAAAGTTTGTGACGCTGTAGGCGATAATCTCTGGATCTACTAAACCGATTTTAAAAATTCATTTACTGTTGGAAAGCTACGTTAACAGGGAGTGGTCATAGGCTATATAACATGACGTTATATACCACGGGAGCGGAACAGAGCACGGGTGAAACCGCGCCGGGCCGCTAGTATACAATATTTGAGCAATGTGTGCGTTTTTTTCACAATTTGGTATTCGGCCGAATCCGAATAGTTATAAAAGTGGCCGAATAGGCCGAATAACGAATAGCAGCCAAATATTCGTGGCATCTGTAATATAAACAGTATACAATATTGTAGATTGAGAAGATGAGCGTTCCGACGAAGTGAGATAAGCAACCATTTGAGGTTTTTGTGGTACTCAGAAACGTGATCATATCTTTTCCAATCAAATACAGTGGAGATTCAATTATCCGGATCTCATTTATACGGATTCGCGATTATCCGGATTGGCAGTTATTATTGCAATACTTTAGTAATTGAAGTAAATATGTAGCTACATTCATATGTATCTGATGTTTGTCTAATTTGGTTGACAAGTTTTATTTGTTATTTCAGATAAACACGTGTACGCGAACGAGGTAAGTTATCTTTCTAGAGTTAATAATATGAACAAAAATAGCTTTTATTCATGCATATATTAAATTACCCGGATTTTCAACAATCAGTCCGGTTAATCGAGTTTCCACTCTATAAACCTTATACAAACGTTTTGAAGAACTGAAGTGTGACTTAAGTAAATGAACTAATACTACTCGTACATCCGGGTATAGAATACCCAGGGTAATCTAGGCCACATATTTTTAAACATCTTGTTATATATACATTTTAAACGAATTGAGGTCAGCTTGCAACTACATAGCTGATTAATGTATAATATTATTGTAGTAGTGTAATAAAACAGTTTGAGGTCGTAATAAAAGATATGTTTGTCTGTACGACGGAAACATACGCTAGGTCAATATGGTGACCATTTATGACCAGAGGACTTACTCTCGATCATCTATGTAAAACTTATTATTTTTATAGAGAACTTAACAATGACACAACCGTGTACGCCATAACTGATTCATTTCAATCTACCCTCATTTACATTATAATGCATACACCTACAATCCCCTTATTAAAACAAATAAGAAATTAATTTCTTTATTGTATACCAAAAAATAGATAAACAGAAATAGAAAAATACAAGGGATAGTACAACGGACGGCGGCCCTATCGCTTAAAAGCGATCTCTTCCAGGCAACCCTTGGTAGGGATTAACGGATTTTTAATACTGACGGTGGTGCAGTTTATAAATAATGATAAGTGATAAGTATACATAATAAATATAAGTACAAAAAGAATATAAATATAACCCGTGCAGGAACGGAGAAAGAATATAATTTCTTGCGGCCGGGCGGCCTGTCGTAAGAGACGACAAAACAACCCACAGCCAGGGGGTAGGGAATTTGCCCAACTGGATGGCTACCATTCCTGGTCTGAAGTATGTTGCTATAACAATTTTGTGCTGTGTTCCGGCATTAGTGACCAGGTTCCAGTCTCCTTTAAGAGAGCAGCAGCGCATTTGCAGCACCTTTGGTGTTGCAAACGTCCATAGGGGATGATAAGCGCTTTCCATCAAGTGGGCCGTCTGCCTGTCTGCTGAACTCCTGCAATAAAAATAAAAAATATTTACATATGTATATACACACACGTATATATACATATGACAATACAAACATACGTACATACTTAGAACAGTGTTAGGAATTATTATAGACACCGAGAAGTAATGCTTCTATCTAAACCTGATTTTTGAAATACTATAAGGATTTGGCTTGTCTTATAGCAATAAGTAGCTCGGTAAGAGTTATTGTAAAAACAAGACGTATGTACAGATTTGTTTAGCCTGTATTTAGTTGAGAGAGCGTAAATTGTGGGAGCTAGATACGTACAATAGTCGTGGTAGCGTAATGGCTAGTGCACGCGTCCCAAACTCAGAGGGCGCGGGTTCGATCCTGGCCGGAACGCATGCACCGCTTAGTCAGTTTTCTGATCTAATGTGCATATTGTTACAATTACCACGTGCTAATAACGGTGAAGGAAAACATCGTGATGCAACCTGCACATCGAGATAACCGATGTGTCAAACCTGCCAAGCCGCCTTGGACAAGCGTGGCGGGTATACGTCCGTTCCCCTTATAAATGGGAGGTCCGAGCCCAGCAGTGGGACATTTATGGGCTAATATTATTATTATTATTAGATACGTACAGAAATTCGAAGCGTGACTTGTAGGTAGAAACTATATACTGTAGATTTAGAATATGAGTATTTCGGCGATAATTGATGGGTAACCACTTGAGTTTTTTACGGGATTCTTGGCCTTATGAGAGACTTCGCTTCTCTCTACGTATTCTCTTGACTGTATAACGGTTAGTATTCTGAAGAACTGTATAAAATGGTGTATTCGTCCTCTTTCTACCATCGAACCGCTCGCCATGGATTTCACCTCCATTTCCTTAAGCCGCTTCGCTCATGTACGGTTCTTTAGAACCTTTTTCTTGCATACCGTGGGGATTTGGAATGAGCTTCCAGCCGAGGTTTTTCCACAGCGCTACGATATGGAGTTTTTCAAAAAGGGTCTCCTACAATTTCTTCGAGGCTGGCAGCGGGTCGATGAAATCTCTGGTGTTGCAAATGTCCATAAGCGATAGTAACCGCTTTCCATCAGGTGGGCCGTCAGCCTGTCTGCTGTACTCCAGCTATAAAAAAAGGTCTTAATTTCCAGAATGGAAGCGGGCAAACCAATAACAAGTGGCGCGTTCATTGTAGTGTTCGCTCATAAAGGTCGTTGATGTTGCTTGGCGCTCTTGCCGCGTTGCTGCCACGACGGTACTCTTATTCCATAATTACTCGAATTTTTAACTATCCATGATCGAAAAAGATTCAAATGCGAAGAAAACATAACGCTTAATAATAAATAAATGACTAATTTTTAAAAAAGAATTTCATTTATTCAAAGTAAAATTAATTTGAAATTATATATCTTAGCCAAACAAAAATATTTATTTTAAATGAAGTACTGCAGAACGTACCTAATATTTAGCGATCACCATTTTGCTTATGAAAGCTATCGAGCGCTATTTTCTGAAGAAAACACCCATCAATAAGGTAGCTAAATGTATTTTGCAACCATAAGTATTTGAAATACTAGTTACAAAATACTTCAGCGTCAGGTATTTGAAATACTAATTACAAATCATATTTTTAAAAAGTAATTGAAATACAAATACAAAATACGTATTTGTATTTCAATTACAAGTATTTCAAATACAGCCCAACCCTGTTTATAGGGCTCCGAGCACGTGTCGGGCACTTGATCACAATTTTTTGGTTTTTAGGTTATTATAGGTATTTTTAGGTTAAGTATTGAAATACAATAAAAACGTCGTTTTACGTTAATTTCACATTACTATAAACTCATAATAACTAAATAAATTATTATTGTTTTTAATTGTTGTATTAAACATATATATATATATATATATATATATATATATATATATATATATATATATATATATATATATATATATATGTATATATATAGAGGCATGTTGTCAAAGAGGCAAGTGAGGTGTGAAGTTATGTATGTATGTATGTATGTATGTATATATATATATATATGAATAAAAACGTAAGCGCCAATAAATTCATGGCGTTTTCGAACTTTTGGTCACTAGACGCTAGTTTCTTAAAGATAGACTATAGGTAATCGAGTTGTATGAAGTTTACGCCACTGGTAGGTAAACACATATAAGTTTTATTAACATTACAATACTTATGGAAGAAATATTTAAGCAAATGATAGTCTCGCTTATGTGATATATTATGGTGTCTCTAGTTACATATGTCGCGTCATACACTACACCTGTTCTCTTTTAATTGGACTACAATGGACATACAAGATTGATAATTTAATTTACAATGTGTAGACTATATTCTGACCTCTAACGGACTGTCAACTGTCAAGATATAGAAATAAATCAAGTGCTGTTTAAAAAGTCATTGAAGGTTACTTTAGCTATTATTTACTAGGGTTTTTTTAATGGCTTCGCTCGCGTAATCTATGCATATTATGTATCCACCTGGAATCTATCCCATTTATCGGGATAACAAATGGTCGAGTGCGAGTAGGATTCGCATATAGCGGCTTCCTTAAACCCGTGACGACGTGGAGACGTATTCAGGATGAATTTTTTAAGCGGACCTTGCACCAAATCGTGGTCTATGCGAAATAGCGATAATAACTCAAAGGAGTCTTGGTACCGATTTTGACGAAACCTAAGGTGGTATTATTAGAACTTTTGAAAAATCAATTACCGTTGTCAGTAATCGAATCGGCCGATTTTGAAAGAAAAAAACACGTGCTGTATTATTAAACGAAATCATTGTGTAGCTGGTAAGGATCATTGTGAAAGAATGTCAAACAGCAAACTAAGGTAAATGGTTGATTTTGAACAAAATATTCTATTATTGTTGATTAAATATTAAATTGCAGCAGTCATTTGAACGTACCTAATTTTGTGCAATATGGAAATGATACTTCATAATTTAATAGGCATCAATAAGCTAAGATCAATTCGAAAATACGTTATTTCACCTTAATCAATCAAATCAATTAATGGGTAAAGGTTGATTGCGTTGAGACTGACTTCTCTCCTCGATCTCAAGAACTACGACGCCGACGTGCTAATTATACTGCACCTACTGCTCCTACAAAATTATAATCAATTGTTCAATCCTTTGTTTTGAAATTTAAACCACTGGTTTAGTTTGAAATGTTATGAAATATATGCTTTGGCTGCTGTTGCTGCAAAAGGTCGAAAATGCGGTGCAAACAAAACTATTTTTCGTTGGTTACAGATCAATATCTTACAAAAAAAATATTATAAATCTTCACAATATGAGACGCAGCGTCGCTTTTTTTCGCAATTTTTCTATAGTTATTTTATATAAAGATGAAAAATCACCAAATCACATGAAGCCATTTTACTGCTTCAATTTTTATCAAAACAGATTAATAAAAATATTTACGTGTTTATAAAAGAAAGATAAATAATTTGGTTTTATTATTTTAAAAAAATTTCTTCATTTTAATTCACGCTAAAATAATAATGAACGAGAAAAACAACAGCGTCTGTAAAATCCCCGCTATCGCCCGAGAAATTAGCACTAAAAATTCTCAAGGACTTTGGCGTTTCTACAAGCCTCAAACAAATCGTGTTAACAAAATGAACATTGGTTCGAATAATTTGATAAGTTAAAGGGCAATCTATAATTTTATGGAAATATAAACTGATTTATCATAAAATAAATTACAACCTAAACTAACTTGAGAAAATACAAAGAGAATACAATTAAAATAAATATTTGTGACCTGACTTATTTATTATTGAATTTTTGTTCAAAAATAAAGCCTTTAAAGACTATGTAACGAATTACTGCCAGAGGGAAGCATGCCTGTCTGACTGCAAATCCACACTGTATGGCAATGTAGATTCGCTGGCTTAAATTAAATAAAAATTAACTCCTCACACTAAAACATGTAAAAATAAATAAAAATAGTGTTTGTTGGTCCTTTAACTTTATTATAAGTCCTATTAATATTTTGATCCAAGCGTTGTCATATCAAAAAACCAATTCAATAATCACCAAGAATTTATATTTTTAGTTTTATTTATTTATTTATTGGTTTTTACTTTAAATATAAGAAATAACAAATATACTTTAACTTTAAAATTTTTAACTATATGACCTTCAAAAAATTTTGTCCAAAGTTGTTTGAATAAAAACTTTTGAATTTACAGTTTCCAAGTACAGGTGTTGGAACTTTTTAGAATGTGTTTTTCCAAAATTTAAACTTGATGTAATGTTATATAATTTCTTTGTTTCTTATGTCACTTGTGAAAATTTTTAGTAAGAGCAGTCCAATATTTTTTTTTTACAAGCAAATTTTATTTATTTACGTTTTCGTTATTAAATATTTATTATATAAAATAATCCGTAACATACAGGTGATTATGCCTGCGATTATTTTATTCCAACTTGTAACAAGAGTGGAGAGTGCTAAGGTGTTATTTTCAGGCGCTGTATTTAATACGCGACACACTAGTAGCACAAATAATTTTATATCTTCTCACTTTTGGAAAATATACGGTCTTCCCAACTTTCCCTTTGCTGGAACTTCAATCTTATACCTCCGACAGGCTGTGTTACTATTGCTCTAGGTTCCAATTCTACTTCTGGAAGCATATCATCGGCTAGTACAAGAGTATATTTCTTCAATAAGGTGATTAGGCCGGCAAACATTTGCATTTTAGCAAATCTCATACCTGCAACGAAATGTTGTAATAAATTAAATTATAACCTCCTTGATGTGAAGATACATATTTTCGCTCCAATGTTTACAAATATTTACTCTGACATAAAATAGATACAATCTAATTGAATAGACAGCCAGTGGCGTAGTATCAAAATCTGTTAGGCGGCCCAAAAGATAAAGTTTTTTTTTATAAAAGATACAAAAAATGCTCGAATTGAATTAAAATAATTATATATTGATTATAACTTATACTTAATGCTCATACGAGCTAAGTAACACAACCAATTCAAATCAAAGATACACTTTCTCGTCTTTTTTTTCGGCAAACTTATTTATCAAATCATCCATAGCTGAAGACGATTTCAGTATTTCTAGATTTTCTGCCTATATAGACAACAATGACAAGTCTGATGGCTATTGCTGTTACTGTTGGCCCAGCAGTTATTCGCAAAAATGTTATTAATCTATAAAAGGTTGTGGATAACATTTTATGAATTTTTGCTTACACACTTTCAGGGCCCCTGTAACCTGGAGGCCCCGCATCATTGATACGGTTGATACGGCGGTAGCTACGCCCCTTTTAGCAATTGTATATTTATCCTAAATGTGGTTGTTAATAGTAAATACTTAATATGACACCGTATTAGTTATTATAATGTCATATTTATAAGTTTGATAACAAAAAGACACCAAGATCGAATAAAATACCATAGTAAATGAGAATACCTCTAATGGTCTCTATGCTATTTTTTTATTGCATGAGTTCAGCAGACAGGCAGACTTGCTGCAAAGCAGTTACCAAAGCCTATGAACATTTGGAACACCAAAGGTGCTACAAATGCGCTGCTGCTCTCTTAAGGAAGACTGGAAAAAAAAAAATCTACATAATTTGTAATTTTATTACTGAACTATCAAAAAAGTAACAGGCGTATTAAAGGCTCTATGAAAATAATCTTTATGCAAATCATATTCTAAGAATGTATAAGAAAATATTCTAAGTTAAGAAACTTGTATCGGCACAGGAACGGAGAAAGAATACAATTTCCTGCGGCAGGGCAGCCTGTCGTAAGAGGCGACAAAACAACCCACAGCCAGGTGGTAGGGCATTTGTCCGACTGGATGGCTACCACCCCTGGTCTAAAGTTTGTCGCCATAATAACCTTGAATTGTGTTCCGGCATTAGTGACCAGGTTCCAATGTCCCTTAAGAGAGCAGCAGCGCATTTGTAACACCTTTGGTGTTGCAAATGTCCATAGGCGAAGGTAACCGCTTTCCATCAAGTGGGCCGTCTGCCTGTCTGCTGAACTCCTGCAATAAAAAAATTAAAAACTCACCGATACAAATTCTGGGTCCTTCACCAAATGGCATATACGTATACTGTCTCACATTTTTCTTTTCAGGCCCTAGAAACCTTTCAGGTCTATAACAGTTTGGGTCAGGATAGTTAATTTCACTGTGATGTAAATAATATACAGGAATATGAATTCTCACTCCCTTTTCTAAACGCAAACCTGATGGTAATGTATAATCTTCTACCACTTCTCTTGTAAGCACTGGCAGTACAGGATATAACCGTAATGCTTCGTCTATACAAGCTTCGACATAAGGTAGTTCAGAAACACAAGCGTAATCTAACTTATTGTTGTGCCTTTTCAAGTAATTATCGACGTCTTCCTGGGCTCTCCTTTGAGCTTCTTGATTTTTAGCTAGTTCGTATAATGTAAAGCTCAGAGTTGTAGCCGATGTTTCGAAACCAGCTGCGAAAAACATGACACATTGAGCTACAAGCAAATCGTCGTTTACTTCAAGTTCCACTTTCTTTCCAGCGCCAGTTTTCATATTTTCTAAACTATCGCCAACCATATATTTATTTGCTTTAAGACCTAAAACTAGATCAATAAAATCATTCCTATTGGTTGCTTTGTAATTTCTTGCTTCGAAAATTCCTGTAAGAAGTTTGAAGAAGAACGTGTCTATCGTCGTTGGAAAAGACTTGAAGCCTAATCCATAGAAAATAGAAGGCCAAATAGCTCGAGCTACAGTTTTAAATCCCCTGTAGTTTGTACTTTGAAAGATAAGGTCTCCCATATTCTTAAATGGATTATCTTTAACTTGACCCATGGTATTTGTATTTACTCCAAAAGCGCAGGAGCTTATGCAGTCCATTGCATATCTGATCATCAAAGACCGTACTTCTACGTAACCAGATGTAGCTTCCAGGTTTAAAGTCTTCTCGAGTCCAAATGCACATTTCTCTATCAAATAAAACATGTTTCTCATTTTCGCTGATGAGAATAATGGAGTTAAGTTCTGCCGTGTTACCTTCCATCTGTCTCCATACGTGAAGAAGAGATTCTGAGTTATGACTTCTTTATGAGTGTACGATGAAACTTCTCTACCGCTGAAGAAATAGAAATCCTTAGTCAAAACCAGTTTGATTAGTTCAGGGTCTTGGACTATAAGCGCTGGTTCTGTACCATAATAAGCACCAATGTAAGGCTCTTTCGAGAAAGTATTGCAGATCTCTTGAGTAACATTACCAATATATTTCCTTAATGATATGTATTCAGAGAAGTTACCAAATAGGAAATATGGTTTTATGTGTTTTACATTTTTACTCTCCCAGTAAGAAAATTTTCTTTTGAAAACATAATAAAGTAATGATAATAACGTAAATGAAAATAAAACCAGTAATGTTGGCATGGTTCGAATCTTCATTCAAGTCTCGGCAAGTAACTAAATCTAGTTATATTTAAATAGCGCGTCGAAGTCAGATTCGTTCAAAATAAGGGTTTCCATGTGTTAAGATAGCTGCAGGACATCTGCTGGCACCCGGAGAGGCAGGTACGCGCATTACTTCCCTCCCTGAGTTAGGTTCCGTTTACCGCGGGGGGCCTTTAGCTTGCTAGGAGAGCAAAGGACTGGGGTGTGTTCTCCCAGGGCACACTCCAGGCACTTTATTGCGCTGGATCGACTGGGCGTAACTATGTTCTAGATCTCAGCCTTTCCAACACAAACAAAAGCGCAGGGTCGACAGGGAGGAGGGGGTTTTTAGTGGGTATTGAGGTTGCTCGCTCGTGTAGCAACGCTCGGAGTCTTCCACACTATTCTGTGACGTCGATCGCGGACGGAGCGCTGCCAAGAGCATACTATTGCTGCAGTGTTATCGCCCCCGACCGACGCGTGTCGTTCCCCTAGCAACGAACCAGTTTGTGAGTAAATCGGTTAAGCATTTTCCCTCGCATCAAAACAACAAAAAAAAAGCTGCAGGACATCTATTAGGATTTTCTTCGAAGCTTTGCTGTGTGCTTTTTTTTGACTGAGTATGTTTCTTACTGCGGCCAGCATTTTAGGCAGATTTTGGAGTCAATTTTTATTTATAGATTTATGTTATTTTGTAAGTATAGCTTTTATTTATAGTATACTTTAGTTTATATATTTTTAAAATAAACCTTTACTTTTATTATATTTTTAAGTTAGTATAGATTTATTTTAACTTGTAACATTTATTGTAATTTGTGAAACTGTTTCTTATTTCTTATAATTAAAAACCTTATATATTGTACATTCATACTTTGAAAAAACTTTGGCCATAAAGTCAAGGGTATATATAGTTCAAAAATACTTTTAAAAAGACAAGGCTGAATAAGAATAATGTTCGTTATATTATGGAATATTTTCAATTAAATATTTTTTGGCTACCATAGACTAATATAGCAAAAGAAAGGTAGTTCATTGCTTGGCCTTACTTAAAGTTGTACCACCTGGATTGTAGGTTGCCTGAAAGAGATAGCTTTAAGCAATAATTCCGCTTACGAAATAATCTTAAATACTGTACGGTAGTAACCGTATAGTATTTAAGATTATTTCTAGTCTCTAATCTAATCTATCTTTATTTCTATCACGTTGGTGTACAATAAAGTGTATTGTATTGTATTCTTTTCAGATTTCTCCACTTCGTAGTTCAAAATCTAGAGGAAACATACACAACATTTTTTTATTGACTTCAATAAAATATATATTATTATATACATACATACATACATAACTTCACGCCAGTTCCCTTGCGGGGTAGGCACGAACAACAGAGCGCCATTTAGGCTTATTCTTACACACCTCACTTGCTTCTTTGACATTCATAACTCTTGTCATGCACGCTCGTCTGTTCTTAAGGCTCCTAACATCACCTTCTGCTAGTACACGATCAATTTGATCATGGAATGTGTGTCGTGGCCTTCCACGACTTCTGCATCCATCCACTTTTGCATTGTATATCTGTTTATTCATTCTTTCATCATGCATTCTTTCTATATGTCCGAACCACCGGAGCATTCCTTTCCTTACCTTCACCCCGACACTCTCTTTCAAACCAACTGCCTTTCTTACTTCGGTATTACGAACGCGGTACGCGAGCGTCACTCCGCAGATTTTGCGCAGTGCTCGCATCTCGACCGCGTTTACTCTACTTTCATGCTCTTTCTTATATACGATTTATGAAAATCTGACTAATGAGTTCAGATTCTTATTTTTATTTAAATAAATTGTTATCTAGGTTAAATGCACGTTTTTGAAACAGTCACTAAAATAAATACCTAAATACGGTACATTTTTCTCTTTCCATATGGATGAATCCGCCAAAGCAATCCATATACAAATAAACTCGAATAATTAAATGTCATTTAATACCTTCGTATCTTTTCCAGTTCTGTGCCCTTCAACCAAATTAATTTAATTTGATTGATTCATCTAATAACAGCTTAACGCATAAAAAAACTATCCGTATTTTCCAAAAAGTTTTGTCTCTTTAGTGATAAATGCCCCTATTAATGATTTGCAAAAAATCTATCACATCATCTAGATGTGGTTACAATGCAATGCGTGCTTATTTTCTAACTCTAGAGTATATGATTACTTTATTACGATAAAAAAATATAAGATTTGAGGGCTATTTAAATACAAATTTATTAAGACCTGCACAGATGAGGGGCAATCCTCGGGGTATTTTTGTCCGTAGAAATAGATCGCTTAGAACTCCATCGAATAGCCTACACGAGGCAATTAAAGTACGAGAACGTACCCATACTACGTCACCCGTTCAGGGGACGGAAGGGAGGTCTTCAAAATAGCACGCTTGGTCACAAAGGCACGGGAGAGGGTTTAGGTTTTCGTTATATAGTCAATGTTCTCTAGGCAAATCTTGCGGTTTTCAAGCTTTTTTCGTAACGTATTAATAAAGACAAATATGGGCCAAATGTGTACATATAGTTTATTTTATAAATAATCGAATACAATATAAGAAAATTTAACAGATTTGTATTGAATTCTACCCATAGTCCCTCAAGACTATAAGTAGAGTACTGAGCCTAGATCACCGTCTTCTATAGGTAAGGTGCCCAGAAGGCTGGCTACGTTTCCTCGCTGGATCGCTATACTGATCCGTTGCCCGAGGTAAGCACCAGCCTTCTGATTATCTGAAGAGTCAATGAGTGGTTTTGATAAATTTTGGTAGACACTCATGACCTCAGGACCTACGGTCCAAGCGTGTCGACAGTAAACGGCACAAAGATATAACTCTCATTGAGGGTTGCATATTTGCGCTGCTTGAGTGATTCAACTGTGTCCGCCGCCGAAGAATTACGCAAGTCGCATCCCACACCAAAGGCTTGCCACGCTGCCAGGGATTTACAGTCATTCCGCCAGGACGCCTACCATCGTCACATGCAATTCCCTTCGGCTTTAATAAAGCCTCTACGTTAGCGGTGGCAAGCGCCCTCCGTAAGACATCATTCAATACGGCGTGGCGTGACCATCTGCCGGCACTGCAGCGGCAAGAAAGACCGTGGTATCTTGGTGGTTCCATATACGCATGTGTGTGGTGCACATATGCGAAAACCCAAGCGTAGATTTATAGCCAAAGAAAAGGAAGTATTACCCATCAATGTACCTATATTTGGGGAGGGGATAGCTTGGAGCCAGAAACCAGACGTTTTACGGGAAACGGCAAGAATGCGGGCACGTCCTGCAGAGTTAGTTGAATTTGCAAACTTCATGAAACTAGAGGGGGGGGGGGGTGTCTTGGCATACTACGGATGGTCACCGAGGGTGGGTTAAAAATGGATCATGTACAGTATGGGTACGTTCCCTACCACAGTTACTCTTTGGGGATTTTTGTCCTCGGCCCTCTCGTCTGAACAATTCCTTGAATGTCGACGTCTCAACAGTTGTTACGTAAACTTTAGTCAGCCAAATATCGAGAGCACGATAGTCGTGTCAGGGTAAAATCCCGAATCTTGCTTCTGGTTACGCTTCCTGTGAAATATAATAAAGAATTCAACTGAAAAAATATATTTTTCTAATATTTTTATTAAATAATTTTTTATTGTAGGTATACCTAGTATTCCTAGTTCAATTATATTGTGTTCATATCGAGCCATTTTATTGTTATAGTGCCATATTAGTGACATTGTAGCTAAATATAAAGTTTATTTTTGTTATAGATGATATTTATTTTTTATAAATCGCCTTTCTGCCCTACGATGTTCTGCGAACATATGTAGTCTTGTTTAGAAACCATATTTTAAACTATTATTTTGCTGTAAGTCTAACTACACACCTGCGGAATGTTTGGCTAAATACGCTCGCAGTGTTTTTTTAAAGTTACCTATGATACATCAGCGGTAATTACACCAAATTCGGATTAGCGCCGATCCTTCAAAGGACGAATTTTGTCGGCGGTACGTTCCGCAGATGTGTCGTTACACAAACACTTTCAATTTTTAGGTCACTAGAATTTAAACTAAATAAAACGGATGGTTTTAAAACTAATGATAGTAATTAAATATGTGCTTAAATTTAGCCGAGACCAGGGTAGACTGTTAATGGTATATGAATTCGCCTCTAGCCTTGTGTACATGTTGATCCTAGATTATTTTAGAGTAAATAATATAAAGCTCAAGTTCGTCCCTATGTGGATTACTGCTCCTATTTCTGGGTTGAAGTTTCTCACTTGACTACTTGCAGCGCCGAACTCAGGTTGTTGACGATCCCGACCTTACTGGCGGTCTAGAACCTCTATATCTCAGAAGAGACGTTAACGCCCTAAGCGTGTTTTATCGCCTGTACTAACATCGCCATTTTGCTATCGCACCACTCGCTGACGATTGGGAATTCATCCTTATTTCCTCGTCACCTGTAAGCCATGTTGTTATCCGTGCAGGAACGGAGAAAGAATACAATTTCCTGCGGCCAGGCGGCCTGTCGTAAGAGGCGACAAAACAACCCACAGCCAGGTGGTAGGGCATTTGCCCGACTGGATGGCTACCACCCCTGGTCTAAAGTATGTCGCCATAACAACCTTGAGTTGCGTTCCGACATTAGTGACCAGGTTCCAGTCTCCCTTAACAGAGCAGCAGCGCATTTGTAGCACCTGTGGTGTTGCAAATGTCCATAGGCGATGGTAACCGCTTTCCATCAAGTGGGCCGTCTGCCTGTCTGCTGAACTCCTGCAATAAAAAAAAAGCCATACACTGTACGTGGCGCACACTTCTTCATGAGCAACGAGCTACGTGAGAAAGCTATGGAATATGGTCCCTCCCGCAGTTTTACTAGAGCGCTACAATATGGGGCTCTTCAAAAAGGGCGGAAAGTGTCATTGTGGAACCCACTTGCTATCAAGTGGACCAATTTGCCAGTTTCCCTACAAGCACACATAAAAAACACGTCAATGCTTAACTCAGTGCCAAATATTCGTGAATAAATCCGCAAACCGTGCGAAGTTAAGTTTGAAAAAAAAGGAGAATAATTAACCGAAAAAAATAATAAGGTAAAATTAGACCTTTTTAAAATTGACCACTTATTTTAATGACCAATTATTATAAAGTCACGTGCAAATTATATGCATTGTAATGTAGAATTTATACGTTTCTGCAATGATTAAGAACAATTTGTGCTCATTAACATATAGTCCTGTAAGAAGTCGGAAAAACACTTTATTCTTATTGTGCTATGACGTAGTTATTTTTCAATCCTATACATAAATATAGATATCTACTTATGCAAATCCAAACCGACCCACAGGATTATATTATATGTAATTCATAAGCTTGTTTGTATGTTTGTTTATTCTTTACAACCCTGCAAAGGACTCAATTATCTTGAAATTTAATAATATGGCATTTTTTGGGGCCCATGCAGGGAGTGGCGAGTCACCGTCTGCCCATTTTTCCATGTTCCCTGAACATTGCGACGGGCAGACGCCATAGTCCCCATATTCCCAGACCCCTAGTATCATTAGCAGTTCACCACAATAGCCCGGTACTTTTTGTCCTCATTTCCCACAATAGTCCTACACTGGCCAAGGCTTGTCCTTGGGTGCATTACTATATGGTGTGGACAGGGATAATCGCCGGTCAGTGTCACGCCACATTTACATTAAATTTGTCAAGGGGCCTCTACGTGTTGGCCTTCCCATGGCCCCACGCAAGCCCCCCAAAAGTCCGGGCCATTTTCATGGCCCGTGGTCTTGAAAGACATACAGTATAATAATAAATAACATAATGCATAATATTTTTTTATTGCATGAGTTCAACTGCCGCTTTCTAACAGGGTACTGAAACCTGTCCACTAATGTCGAAACACAACTCATGGTTGTAATGGCGGTATACTCTAAACCAGGGGTGGTAGCCATCCAGACAGGCAAATACGCTACCACCTGGCTGTAGGTTGTTTTTTCATCTCATACGACAGGCCGCCCAGCCACAGGACATTGTATTCTTTATCCGTTCCTGGACGGATAGGAACGGAAAAAAATAATTTCCTGGGCCTAGATAGACTAATAGTATGTATTTTTGTTAAGGCCCGTATATATCAGTACTTTCGCTCTAGCGTCAGGTGACTGATGTCATTTCTGACTCCAAAGGGTATTAAATCCGTCATTAGACCCGTCCTTTTGTGTAGCAGTATTGCGTGCCTTGTACTAGGGCGACATAAACAAGAGCTGCGTGTTAGAGAGATGAATACGCTGCAGTGGACTTGGAGTCAGGTGGAAGGACCGCGTTGGGATCCCCTCATTTGCGGCAGCTTTCACATCCATAACATTGCTGACCAGTTGCACGAGAATAGTTTAACCTGGTATGGCAAAGTTTTACGATTATATGCTATTTTTATGGGGAACCAAATTCTGCCTGTGTTAGGTCATGGTAAAGGGAAAATAGGCTTAAGAAATAGTGGCTTATCTTGAGGGAACATGTTCGTATACTTGTATCCCCAGGATGGTTTGTTTTCCGCGGGATAAGTTTTGTAGCACGTTTATTGAAAGTACTCAGTGAAAGTGGGTTTGAACAAGATACCTTGGGACCTTTCGAATACGAGGTACCTACTTTTTAAGATTCTGGAATCAATTTTCAAATTCAGTTGGCTTTCATCGCTAACTTAGGAACCTTGTAGGTACTGTTAATTCAACAAAACGCAATTGATTATTTTTTTTCTCAAGTTTTTAGTTTCCTAATTATCAGGTTATGCATACAGCAAAAAAATTAAGTTTTTACAACGTTTTATAGCAATGAAATCGTTAAATAAATTACCGTATAAACGAGTGGTGATTAAATAAACATGCAATTAGGTAGTTGACAATTTTTAGAAACAGGTTTATATTGTATCTTATGGTCTATTTTAGCCAAAATATTAACATTTCAGTAAGAAAAACTGTTGAATTTCTTTGTTTGGGAAAGCATGCTTCAATAATTAAATACATCGTAAGACTGTTTGAAGCTTATTATATTATATTATTATTTATAATCACTAATATTCAAAAATGGACACACCCATTAGGAACGGTTATTACATTTTTTGTTTCAACGACATGATAGAAGGAGAGTGCAGCTCTCTATGCATAGACTAATTTGGACTGATATTCTAACAAAAACGACATGAACTTATTTTATTTAGCAATTTTATAAACATTTTGACATTTCGTAACAAAAACGCGTCAAACTGTCATGGCGTCATTGCATGACGCCACGGTGTGCAAAACAAACATCTGTTTGATTGAAGTGTTAATGTTATCAGAAGTCTAGGAAATAAATAATATAAAATGAATACTAATTATTACAAGCACTGTATAGTACCGCAGTGTATCAGTGCAACAGTAAAAACATCACAGAAACTCTTTTTTTACGTGCCTAAAGTGCCCCGGAGACAGTCATTCACAATTGTCAATTTTTACGTCATTGACCGTTTCAATTGAAGGTGCGAATGATGAAGCTTCATATGATACGTCAATTGCTCGCTCATATTTGCTTTCTGTCCGCCATATTTCTCGCCTAGCGAGCGAATGATCGAAATCTGGCAATCGCAACGAGACGTTCAATTGATACGTCATTCGCGATTGTCAATGGCCTTCAATCAGAGCTTCCATCATTCGCCTTCAATCACGTAACCGCGAATGGCAATGGCAATGCCTCTATAGACGATCATTTGGTACTTCAATGACGTAAAAATTGACAATTGCGAATGACTGTCTTCGGGGCACTTTAGGATAAACAAACAAGGAGAAAGTGGCTACAGCTTGCAAAACGGGATACGAATGTATTTTTGTGAAGATCATTTTGATGTAAGTGTTTAATAGCCCTATTTGTAATTTACAATATCATTTTTGTGTTCGTAATAATAACAATGTATTTGCTTTTTGTTCCAGTTACCAAATAATAAGGAGGGTACGTAATTAGGTATATTTTGAAAAATATACGTAATTGCGTACAATATCAAATAATGGGATCTGTATCACAGTTACGTTTGAAACCAGGCTGTTTACCTAGTAAATTTGATTGCCGGCCATAGAAAAAAGCGAACTTGCAGCAGTTTAAATCTTCGTGTGACTTCTTTTTATTCCCAATAATAAAAAATCAGATCAAATGGATACAATTTTCGTCGCCGGAAGATGCGCTGTCAGCGTTCGAGCAAGCTGTAAACGAGGTGTCTGCGGCCGACTGGAAAAAGTGTTTCGAATGCTGGTGCAGACGCATGAAACTTTGTATAGAAGCTGGTGGAGAGTACTTTGAATTTTTTTTTAATGCAGTAGCTCCGCAGACAGGCTGGCGGCCCACTTGATGGAAAGCGGTTACCATCGCCTATAGACATTTGCAACACCATAGGTGCTACAAATGCGCTGCTGCTCTCTTAAGGGAAACTGGAACCTGGTCACTAATGCCGGAACACAACTCAAGGTTGTTATGGCGACATACTTTAGACCAGGGGTGGTAGCCATCCAGTCGGACAAATGCCCTACCACCTGGCTGTGGGTTGTTAAGTCGCCTCTTACGACAAGCCGCCCGGCCGCAGGAAATTGTATTCTTTCTCCGTTCCTGCACGGATAAAAAAAGATTTAATAAAAAAATATTTACCTGTAGAACATTTTTTTTTATTTTCGCAAAACTTCTGTGTCACACGTATATATATAATGCGTGTACTCTCCATATTATTCTTCAATTTTCATAGTCTATAATGAAATGTCATACTCATTACTATCCGAAAAGCAATATGTTATTTGTTTCTGTGTTTTTCTTCTTATTCTTACTACCATTT
This sequence comes from Dendrolimus kikuchii, assembly GCA_019925095.2. Classification (NCBI taxonomy): domain Eukaryota; kingdom Metazoa; phylum Arthropoda; class Insecta; order Lepidoptera; family Lasiocampidae; genus Dendrolimus; species Dendrolimus kikuchii. The sequence continues at coordinate 4,213,963 of CM034406.1, read as the reverse complement.
TCTTATTCTTCTATATATACTAACTTTGATAGAATATAAACATCGATATATTTTCAAAGCTATATTATATCTATTTTATACTGTATTTATTTGATTTTCCCATTTGTTAATTATTTAATTACTTGTCGTGTTTACTTTTTAATATTGCTACCTTTTTTTAAGTTTTCGCGACTTGTATACATAATAAAACTACGTTTTAACGGTTTTAAGCGCGGTAATTTTATTTGATTTTGGTTTTTCCGACGTTTCGGCCACTTTTCAGTGGCCGTGATCACGGAAGACAAAGATGTCAAGTGTCAACGAGTATTGTTAAAGTTTTGTCAAGACACTGTGAGCTCTTTCTGCGTACAACGGAACACAAACCAACTTGACTGATAATTACTTTTATTTTTCCTTCCACCCATTTTAATATTATATAAAATTATTAGAGCTAGGCATGTTTGCTGAAGAGTTTCTTGCGCCGCTTCTTCTCTTCAAGCCATAACATGTTGCGAAGCGGTAGTAAATTAGATTAGGCTCCCATAGATTAAATAATAACCATAAACAAAATTAAAAATTAAATAATTAAAATTAATAAGTTGGCGGTAGGCTAAACAAAACTTTAACAATACTCGTTGACACTTGACATCTTTGTCTTCCGTGATCACGGCCACTGAAAAGTGGCCGAAACGTCGGAAAAACCAAAATCAAATAAAATTACCGCGCTTAAAACCGTTAAAACGTAGTTTTATTATTTATTATTGCTACCTTATTTATATTTTTTTTCCGGGCTTCCCTATCATTGTTCAAGACAGGGGTTCTAATTTATTTTATTTTTCTATCTCTTTATTCACTACTACTATAAACATTTATAATTGTACTACTACTATTCTAATGTTCATAGGTTATATATTATTGCTATAATTTGTTGGGTGAAAGGTTGATGAGCTGGTAGGTATTTTATGCAGGATCAGTGTCTATGTTGGAAATTTTGGAAATGGTTGGTTATGGTTGGGTCTGGTTGGCTATGATTGCGATGTACTTTTGGACGAAGTCACGGCAACCTGATGTTCAAGCTGACGCAGGTCCTGACGAGGTATGGTTGCTTCGGAAGGTACCTGTGTCGCCTCGGCCCCGAGGCCACGTCAGGGTGCCATCATTGTGACACGGGCGACGAGGACATGGCGCTGCACATACTCCAGGAGCGTCCAGCCTGGACGGAGCAGCGCCGGGAGCTCGTCGCCCATACCGGATTTGACACCTCGATCCCGGCCGTGGCACGCATCATGGTCGGGAGCTCCACCGGATGGGAGACGCCATCTCCTCCTTCTGCGAGCAAGTCATGTTTGCGAAGGAGGAGGCGGAACGGGAGCGTGAGCGTAATTCCCTGCTCCGCTCCCGCCAAAGGAGGACGCGCCGATGCCGGAGGTCGGATAGTGACCTTCGGCCGCCGTAAACGGGCGGCGCGGGTGGGATCCCTAGGCGTATAGGAGTTCTCACTCACCCGCACATGTCGTCGAGATAAGAACGCTAGTGTTCCGCGCGCGCTCATCTCTCTTCCCGTGGGGCATGTTACAGACCGCCCCACGCGCGGATTAGACCTAGTTGTAGCCGGGGGATACGTCCCCTGGCATAGGAAGAGGCCCACTCCTGCTAGCTCACGTGGAGTTGGAAAGCCCGCATTCACGTAGCCCTGGCATAAGGCGCAGGACGGAACACCCAGAGGTTTTAGTGGGTATCCCTAACTGGGTCGTGGCAATAGCGTGACACCAGTTCAGACTGGGCACGCTAGAGTGCCACCCCCGATCTGGCGAATCCCACACACTCACACGGGTCGCGAACATCCCCCCAGGCTTCTGTGCCTGTCGCGGCTTAGTCCTCAAACGGATTTTCCCTGGCCAAAAAAAAATGATTACGATGTACTTAAAAGGTTGGAAGTTGGTTGGTTATGCTATGATTGGTTTGGGAAAGGTGGAAATGAGTTAGGGTATCATAAAATATAATACTTGTAATATTTATACATATATATTATATTATATTTTTATATTTACTATATAATGTTGCTATACTACATAAAATTTACTTATATACGTTATAATAGGTCGGGGAAAAAGTCTTTTCGCATATAGTATGTATGAACTTGTAATAAGATCTCTTTGGTTATACCATTTGTATCTGGCTGGTTTTGGTATAATTAAAAAGTTTTAATTTTAAAGAAGACAATTCCAAATTCAAATTAGGAAAATGTGATTTTCATTTGTTTTTCTTATTGTTAAAATGAGTGAATCTAATGAAAAAATTCGATACATTTTAAAATTTTACTACAAAAAAGGTAAAAATGCAACACAAGCAGCGAAAAAAAATTGTGATGTTTATGGACCTAATGCAGTATCTGTGAGAGTAGCGCAAATTTGTTTTAAGCGTTGTCAATCCGGAAATTTTGATATCAAAGTTGCACGTCGCTCTGGTCGCCTATTACGGACAAAATTGATGCCATTTTTTTAAAAAGTGGAGCAAGATCGGCATGTTAGTTACGATGTAGCTGGAGAACTGGGAATTGACCACAAAACGGTTTTGGCGCATTTGAAAAAAGCTGGGTACACAAAAAAGCTCGATATTTGGGTGCCTCATGAGCTCACTGAAAGAAACCTAATGAACCGTGTACTCATTTGTGATTCTTTATTACGACGTAATGAAACCGAACCATTTTTGAAGAAGCTGATAACTGGTGATGAAAAGTGGATCACGTACGACAAGAACGTGCGAAAAAGATCGTGGTCAAAGGCCGGTCAGGCTTCACAGACTGTGGCGAAACCCGGGTTAACTCGCAACAAGGTGATGCTGTGTGTATGGTGGGATTGGAAGGGCATTATTCATTATGAGCTGTTACCGCCAGGCAGGACCATCGATTCTGAACTGTACTGCGAACAACTGATGAGATTAAAGCAAAAAGTTAAGAGAAAGTGGCCGGAATTAATCAACAGAAGGGGTGTAGTTTTTCACCATGATAACGCTAGACCTCACACATCTTTAGCCACTCAGCAAAAATTACGAGAGTTTGGCTGGGAGGTGTTAATGCATCCGCAGTATAGTCCTGACCTTTAGATTTTCACCTGTTTCGGCCTCTGCAGAAATCCTTAGGCACTGTCAGCTTAACATCACGAGAGGACTGCCAAAACCACATGTCGCAGTTTTTTGATCAAAAGTCCCAAAATTTATATAGCAATGGGATCACGTCCCTACTTACAAGATGGCAAAAAGTTATCCAACAAAATGGCACCTACATACTTTAGTCAAATTTAAATATACTTTATAAAAGAACCTTTTGAATATTTTTTTGTATAAAATACGAAGAAACTTTTTCCCCAACCTAATATATAAAATAAAGCCAAATAGTTCATATTTTTAATTTCATTACATACCTTATTTATATGGAGTTGAGTAAGTTTGTAAGCTTCCATAAGGTTCTTCAGCAAATGCATAATTTGAATTGATTTGATTTCATCTGATCTGATCTGATATAATGTGATCTGATCTGAATTATAAAATATACAGTTGAGACTGGTGATCATGTTAATTTTATCTGTATTATATGTCATGAATTTACTGTTTTATAATTCTTTTTTTTTAAGTATATTGATAGACTGTATTACAACTACTACTTGCAATCCGTGAAGGCAAGCGGGCTTTACTCGCAGTTAAATGTGTACATCACATACGTCATACATGCTTGTGTGCTTATCTAATTAAACGATTAATGGCGAGCATGCCGTGCAATCATACCCGCTTTTGGTCTCACATATACACAGACACGTGTTTATCACAAGTAAAACCCGCTCATCTTCTATTTTGAATTTGGAACACGTATATTATTTTAAAAACTTCTTTCGATTTTGCGCCATTTCACATATTTTTTCGTGTTCATTATCAAATTACAATATGGAATGGGGTGTTAAAGAAAATAGGATTGCAGTGATCGCCTTGCACAAAGTGGGTATGGAGCCGTCGGTCATATTCCAGACACTTCAAAAGCTTGGTATCAGCCGTATGTTCGTATATCGTACTATCAACAGATACAACAACACTTCGTCTGTCGAAGACCAGAAAAGATCGGGGCGGCCGCGTGCTGTTAGAACTACAAAGGCTGTTAATGCTGTTAAAGCCAGAATTCGTCGAAACCCCATTAGGAAGCAAAAAATCTTATCGCGAGAAATGAAGATTCCCGCTAGGACTCTGTCGCGTATTATAAAACAAGACCTGAAGCTCGGTGCTTATCGTCGATATACAGGACATGCCCTAAATCAATCTTTACAATTAAAGAGAGTGGATCGATCAAAACGCCTTCTGTCGCGATACGCAGGTGAAAGGCACAGAAATATCCTCTTTACCGATGAAAAAATTTTCACGATTGAAGAACACTACAATAAGCAAAATGATAAAGTGTACGCTCACAGTTCTAAAGAAGCTGCTCAAGTGGTCGGAAAGGTACAACGTGGTCATCATCCTGCGTCAGTGATGGTTTGGTGGGGCGTGTCTTATCAAGGAGTCACAAAACTACATTTTTGTGAAAAAGGAGTGAAAACTTCAGCCAAAGTGTATCAAGATACAGTCTTGGATCATGTTGTGAAACCTCTCAGCAATACACTTTTTAAAAATATACCGTGGACTTTCCAGCAGGACTCTGCACCTGGTCACAAGGCACGAACTACCCAAGCCTGGCTTGAAACCAACGTTCCGGACTTTATAAGAGCTGAAGACTGGCCCTCATCTAGCCCAGACCTCAACCCTTTAGACTTCAAATTATGGTCAGTTTTAGAGGACATGGCCTGCTCTAAACGACACGGCGACATTGAGTCTCTTAAAAAATCTTTGGAGCAAGCAGTGGCGAAATTTCCCTTGGAAACAGTACGTAAACCCATAGATTTGTGGCCAAACCAGATTAAAGGCCTGTATAAAAGCCAAAGGTGGCCATTTCGAATAGAACATTTTTTTATTTTTGCTGAAACTTTAATAAATAATTAGATCTTAGTAGATCTGGAAATGATAATTAATTAAGATGTAGGTTTAAATGTAATAAAAATATTATTATCAGCTGAAATTCATGCATCGTTTAGAATATTAAAAAAATATATTATGTCCCAAAGTCATATAAACACGTGGGGAACCGAAACTACGCTGATAAAAAAACTATATTACATATGCTTATCTAGTTTGCCTACTTAGTTTGCTTCCAAATTTTTGTAAAAATGTACGTCTTGGAAATATTGCTCACGATTATTGGACTTCTTATTATATTTATATATTACATATCAAAAAGAAAATTCAACTATTGGAAAAAGAGAAATGTACCGTACGTGAAACCAACACTACTGTTCGGCAACTACCGTGACCATATTCTGATGAAGAAATATTCTGGACAAGTCGCTCAGAAGCTCTGCCAGCAATTCCCCAACGAGCCTTACTTTGGCAGCTTCTACGGAACAGAACCAGCTCTTGTCGTTCAAAGTCCTAATATATTAAAACATGTATTCACCAAGGACTTTTACTACTTCCACGGCCGTGAAGTCTCTGCGCATAGTAAGAACGAAAAACTTACTCGAAATATGTTTTCTGCATCTGGTGATGATTGGAAAGTGGTACGGCAAAATCTTACACCTCTTTTTTCGTCAGCAAAGATGAAGGCTATGTTTCCGCTTATAGAAAAATGCTCGAAGGACTTCGAGGATATGCTCGATTATGAGACCAGCATATCGAAGGTACTCGAGGCGAGATCAATAATGATCAGATTCACAATGGATTGCATTTGTTCCTGTGCTTTTGGCGTTGAAACTAATACAATGGCTAGAGATTCGGAGAACAATATTTTTACATCTATGGGCCGATTAATATTCAGCAATTCTCTTTACCGAGGTTACAAGTTAGTAGGAAGAGCTATATGGCCATCGATTTTCTACAAGTTAGGATTCAAAGCTTTCCCTGATGATATAATGAATTTCTTTTCCAAGTTACTGTTTGGAGTCTTTGAAGAGCGGAACTATAAACCGTCTGGTAGAAATGACTTTATTGATCAAGTATTAATGTTTAAAGAGAATAATTACATCGTTGGCGACTGTATTAGCAATATGAAGACCGGCGAGAAGAAAAAAACAAAATTAAAAGTAGACAACGACTTGTTAGCTGCTCAATGTGTATTATTCTTTGGAGCCGGTTTCGACTCGTCTGCGAGCACATTGAGTTGTGCTTTATATGAGTTAGCTAAGAACCCTGAAGCACAAAAAAAAGCTCAACAGGAAGTTGACGAATATTTACGTAAGAATAACAACAAACTAGATTACGAATGTGTATCTGAAATGCCTTATCTAGAGGCTTGCTTGCTAGAATCGTCGCGAATGTATCCTGTCTTTGGAATCCTTACACGAGAGGTGATGGATGACTACACATTCCCAGATGGTTTGCAGTTGGATAAGGGTGTCAGAGTTCATATTCCGGTGTTCAGCATACATTACAATCCAGATTACTTCCCAGATCCAGAGACATATAGGCCTGAGAGGTTCCTAACTAAGGACGAAATTAAACCGTATACTTTCTTTCCTTTCGGCGAAGGACCCAGGATCTGTATTGGTAATTATTCTTCTAATTATTAATTTGTTTGTTAGTTAATGCCACTTTTTCTATATATGTAATATCAAGCCTACTCTTTATTTTCGTTTTAGACGTACAGGTCGTATACCGACCACTCTGATCCAGAGTAGATAGGCAGATTTCATACTTTGGTATTCTTTAATAAAGTACACACATTTATGTATTAGGTTGGGGAAAAAGTTTCTTCGCAGTTTATATAAAAATTCAAAAGGTTTTTTTTATAAAGTTTATTTACATTTGACTAAAGTATGTAGGTGCCATTTTGTTGGATAACTTTTTGCCATCTTGTAAGTAGGGACGTGATCCCATTGCTATAAAAATTTTGGGACTTCTGATCAAAAAACTGCGACTAGTGGTTTTGGCAGTCCTCTCGTGATGTTAACCTGACACTGCCTAAGGATTTCTGCAGAGACCGAAACAGGTGAAAATCTGAAGGTGCAAGGTCAAGACTATACGGCGGATGCATTAACACCTCCCAGCCAAACTCTCGTAATTTTTGCTAAAGATGTGTGAGGTCTAGCGTTATCATGGTGAAAAACTACACCCCTTCTGTTGATTAATTCCGGCCGCTTTCTCTCAACTTTTTGCTTTAATCTCATCAGTTGTTCGCAGTACAGTTCAGAATCGATGGTCATGCCTGGCGGTAACAGCTCATAATGAATAATGCCCTTCCAATCCCACCATACACACAGCATCACCTTGTTGTGAGTTAACCCGGGTTCCGCCACAGTCTGTGAAGCCTGACCGGCCTTTGACCACGATCTTTTTCGCACGTTCTTGTCGTACGTGATTCACTTTTCATCACCATTTATCAGCTTCTTCAAAAATGGTTCGGATTCATTACGTCGTAATAAAGAATCACAAATGAGTACACGGTTCATTAGGTTTCTTTCAGTGAGCTCATAAGGCACCCAAATATCGAGCTTTTTTGTGTACCCAGCTTTTTTCAAATGCTCTAAAACCGTTTTGTGGTCAATTCTCAGTTCCCCAGCTACATCGTAACTTCTAAAATGCCGATCTTGCTCCACTTTTTCAAAAATGGCATCATTTTTGTCCGTAACAGGGCGACCAAAGCGACGTGCATCTTTGATATCGAAATTTCCGGATTGAAAACGGTTAAACCAAATTTGCGCTACTCTCACAGATACTGCATTAGGTCCATAAACATCACAAATTTTTTTCGCTGCTTGTGTTGCATTTTTACCTTTTTTGTAGTAACATTTTAAAATGTATCGAATTTCTTCATTAGATTCACTCATTTTAACAATAAGAAAAACAAATGAAAATCACACATTTTCCTAATTTGAACTTGGAATTGTCTCCTTTAAAATTAAAATTTTTTCATGATACTAAAACCAGCCAGATACAAATGGTATAGCCAAAGAGATCTTATTACAAGTTCAAACATACTATATGCGAAAAGACTTTTTCCCCAACCTATTATTAAATTTCATGATAATCAAAATGTCCACGGAAGCTTAAAAACCAAAAATAATTTATTGGTATTTGCTACGTATTTATTAATTCGTTTAAGAGTTCCTAAAATATATAGATAACAAAATTAAATAATTAATTATGTATATATACTTGTCATGTGCATTTATAGCATCTAGTATTTGCAGTTATAAACGTATTAATATTCAGTCTGGTATTTTTACGTACAAATTTTTATCGTCGCTTGTGACCTTCTGCTGGCTTTATTACTTAAGACTAGTGGTGTATCTATGTTTATACAGATTGAACGTCATTTCAAACCACGGGCCATAGTAATGGCGCAGAATTTTGCATGGCTTGCGTAGAGCTATGAAAATGCAAATGAATAAGGCCCTTTCGAGAACTTAATCTAAAGCCTCGGTCATACACATTAAATAGTCGCCGTCTGCGATCAAACAATTTTGCAGGCTGCAAATAGATTCATTCACCGCGAATTGAATCGCTGCGAGTAGCCATTCCGCTTGCTGCATCTCTGCTGAATAGATAATATGCTTAACTTATATCGTATGGCTTTCAATTCTTGTGTCTGCGGGAAGAGAAAGAGAGATCCTCTGCCTCTCCTGTCCGCTGATTCTTTTGCAATACTCTCCCTCGTGAGACAAAGGTTCTCCACAATGTTTTGGACTACAGCCAGAAGAGGTTTTTTACTCGTGGACGCGTCGAGAGCATGACGCTGCCCGTCTCAAGCAGAGCACATCTGCAAAGTATGTGTCATTGTGTTTTTGTCGCCTATGTTACAGTGAGGGTATCCAAACGTACACTCTCGACCTAATGCCATCTAGTTTAACTAGATACTATATCCGTATTCCCTAATGCTTTTGAAATAGTGTCAACAGTGTTCCACTTTTCAGGTATGCGTTTCGCCAAAATGCAGACAATGGCGGGGCTCATAACATTCTTGAAGAAGTACAACGTGGAGTTAGCTGATGACATGCCGGCGAAAGTTGAGTTCGAACCTACAACAATTCTTACGGTACCAGCCGGCGGACTAAATCTTAAAGTGACTCCTCGAGAAGGTTGGGAACAGAGGATGTATGCCCGTTAATATCCTTAAGTATTTGGGAGCCTAAAGCGGCCTCCTACAGAGTATCGCTTAGTGAAATAGACACTTGTTTATATATAAAGAAAGTATGTAAGCATAGCATAAAATTCTACTTTATATTGATAGTTGTCATATTGGTAATACGAATCTGTGAAAGCCTCATTAGCGCCACCTCCCCCTATCGGAGTAATAATGTATTTTTTTATATTATATCTGATCTATGAAGATCCAACTCTCTAACCTTCGGCAATGTTCAGAATATGGGGTCTGCCAAAAATTTAAAATGAAGTAAAATAAGTATTGTCACAACTCTTTATTTTTTATTTTATTGTATTCCTACATTTATATCGTAATCTCCACCAAATTTCCATCGCGGCTCCACTGTGTAGTGTGCCATTTTAGCGAGGGGAAATCCGATTGAGGACCATCAGCCCTGCGGGGAACCGCGGCCGGTGTATGAGATTGGCCAGGGCGAGGTGGCACAAGCTCCCCATGAAAGAAGTGCTATTGCCACGGTCAGGGATAAACCTAAAAACTCGGTGTTCCTTCCTTCACTTTAACGCCTGGGCCACGAATACATCAGTTTCACCACTCCGTGGGGGGCTGGCCGGCGGTGGTCCATCGGCCTCTTCCATTGCCGGAGGGAGTTTCCCCCGGCAATGGAAAAGGCCGAAGAGCTTGAAGACGCTGGGGGCATAGTTATGCCAAACTTCAAGCTCTTTAAAAGCATGGGGCGGTTCGTAACGGACCCCACGGGGCTCTTCCTCGTGGAGTACGTAAGTGAGCACGCACGGTACACGGCGCATTCCCATCTCGAAATCATAACGATGGGTGAGAACCCTTTCTTCAGGGAAGCTCTGGAAAATGCACAAATAAAAAAAAAACAAGCAAAAGAAGTTTTAAAACGACAACGAATGTCGAAAGACGTTTGAGCCTAAGACCTTTCATTAATAGTAGATTGTTACACGAGAGGACAAAAGTGACTTATTTAGGCATGAGATGGTTTGGCGCACGGGCGTAGCGAAGGCGCCAATAGGTCGAGTGCCTCAATAGGCCTTTCACCCGAGGTTAACACTCTACTTTTCATTTAGAATATGAGGAAAGTAAATCAAAACTGATTAGTTAAACAAACAACTACTTCTGTAATGAAATCGGGGATTAAATGCATATCTAAATCTGTTGAATTCATTTAATACGTCAGATATAAAACAGATGTTGTTCGTGCCTACCCCGCAAGGGAACTGGCGTGAAGTTATGTATGTAGATATAAAACGTCAAATAAGTTTCTTTTCCATGACATTCTACCAGCCAGTAATTTTTTGTCACTGATAATAGCAAATATTTAAAAAGTAAGTTAAATAATAATATAGTAAAAAATGATTGCAAAATTGTTATAGATGTTACAAAATTGTAGATATTTTGTTATTGCAATTTATACCGCGATTTAACAGTGGCTGCAAAAAAGTTGGGACATGAGTCGCATGTATTATCTACGGTTCGTATAGTTTTTAATTTTTTTGACAGCAGGGAAATTGTTCCCAGGGACAAAAAGTGTCGTTTTCATCCCTGTGATCAGGCAACTCCAAGCGTACTTTCAGAATATAACAAATGAAAGATAATGTTATGCCTTACTAGCAGGGCGTTCCATTTGTAGCTCACAACGCCCAAAATGCTCAGTTAGCCGTTCCACAAGGCGACCGCGGTCGTTGTGGTCGTGGCGAAAACGTCACTAATGACGTCATCATTTTCGATCACACAACGCTCACAATGACCCATGTCAATAGGCGGGTCGAATAGCCGTTCCACTTGGGTTTACGATTGTAATGCGGGCAAGCAAGTGGAACGGGATAATTCGCGGTCGTGGACGTGGTCGTTGTGAGTCCCTAATGGAACGTAGCCCAGGTCTACCCATATTCTTAATTTAAAAAGGTGAAATATTTATTTCATTGTCTTATCAGACTGAGCACAATGATACTGTAAACCTTGGCATTGTATTATCAGTGAAACTAAAGATTATGCGCACTACAGCCAATAAATAAAAAAACATAACTATGCACATGGCAACCAGACATAGAACAAAATGTATGTGTTATTCGCGACTGTAAATATAGATTTGATTATAATAATAGTTTTAGGCAACTACTTCCAGTATATTCCTCAGAAAAAATATTTGGGACAATTGGCTCAAGAATTGTGTCAGAAGTTCCCAAATGAACCGTATTTCGGAACGTTCTACGGCACCGAACCAGCTTTAATCGTACAGAGTCCAGAAGTGATCAAAAAAATCTTTACGAAGGATTTCTACTAGTTTAGTGGTCGAGAAATATCTAATTATAGCACAAGAACAACAATCACTCAAAACATATTCTTCACTGCTTTCTTCAGCAAAAATGAGATCAGTGTTCTATTTGATAAACGAATGTGGTTTAGAATTAAAGAATAAACTAAGATTAGTTCAATAATTCGAAAACACGTTATTTCACCTTAATTAATAAAGTCAATCAAAGATTGATTGCCTTGAGACCGACTTCTCTCCTCGATCCTAAGAACTACGACGCCGATGTGCTAATTATACTGCTCCTAGAAAATAATGGGTGCGGTATAGATATACGGCACCTTGATTTCAAGTATTTGGAGGGGTGAAAGGAGAGGGTAGGGGTGAATTCTTACCCCTTCTGCAATCCCTATGTCAAGAAAATGTATAATTCTTGAGATATTAATGTTTTTCTAAATATAACCTCACTTAAGTTTTTCACTAATATATTTTTTTTAATTGCATGAGTTCAACAGACAGGCAGACGGCCCACTTGATGGAAAGCGTTTACCATCGCCTATGGACATTTGTAACACTAAAGGCTATAAATGCGCTGCTGGTCTCTTAAGGATCACTGGAACATGGTCAGTAATGCCGGAACACAACTCAAGGTTGTTATGGCGGCATACTCTAAACCAGGGGTGGTAGCCATCCAGTCGGGCAAATACCCTACCACCTGGCTGTGGGTTATTTTGTCGCCTCTTACGACAGGCCCCCCGGCCGCAGGAAATTGTATTCTTTCTGCGTTCCTGCACGGATATATTGCACTTATATCATAGGTCAAAAGTTGAAAATCCAATCAAAATCGAATAGTTAACATAAAAAGATTCAAAATAGTCCAAAAATACAAAAAAGTTGTTGAAAAATGAAATAAAGCACAACTAAGCAATTCTCGTAAATAACAAAAACAAGAAATATGAAAATCATATATAATACTTATATATTTTTATGAAGGTTATGAATCTATAAATATTTGAAAATAAAAACTGATTTGTTATAACATATATTACAAACTAAAGTAACTTGAAAAAAATACAAAGAGAATACAATTAAAACAAATAAGTATTCAAAAATATAGTCAGTATAAAGACAATATAACAAATTACTGCCAGAGAGAAGCGTGCCTAGAAGTCTGCACCGCCTGACTGACTGCAAAGCCACACTGCATGGCAAAGTAGATTCGCTGGCCAAAATGAAATAAAAAATTTTAGCCCACACTAAAGCCTCTAAAAATAAATAACACGTGTTTGTTGGTCCTTCAACTTTTTTATAATTACTATTAATATTTGATCCAAGCGTTGTTATATCAGAAGACCAACTCAAATAATCACCAAGTATTTCTATTTTTATTTTATTTACTTATTGGTTTTTACTTTAAAAAGAATAGAACGTAAATTTTAAACTGTATGATTTTTAACTATAGGACCTTAAAAAATGTTCTCCAATGTTGTTTAGTTTGAATAGAAACTTTTCAAGATACAATTTTTAAGTACAAGTGATTATTCCTGTGATTATTTTATTCCAACTTGTAACGAGAATGGAGATTGCTAAGGTGTTATTTTCAGGCGCTACATTTATTACGCGACACGCTGGTAACACAAATAATTTTATATTTTCTCACTTTTGAAAAATATACGGTCTTCCCAACCTTCCCTTTGCTGGAACTTCAATCTTATACCTCCGACAGGCTGTGTTACGATTGCTCTAGGCTCCAGTTCTACTTGTCGAAGCATATCTTCTGCTAGTACAAGAATATATTTCTTCAATAAGGTGATTAGGCCGGCAAACATTTGCATTTTAGCACATCTCATACCTGCAACGAAATGTTATAATAAATTAAATTATAAACCACTCGATGTACCTGTACCTATTTTTCCGTTTTTTTTTAAATCAATAGTAAATATCATACCAGCCCATAACTGTCCCACTGCTGGGCTCGGGACTTCCACTATATCCTTTAATGGACAGTACACCCGCCGCGTTTGTCCAAGGCGGCTTGGCAGGTTTGACACATCGGTTATCTCGATGTGCAGGTTTCATCACGATGTTTTCCTTCACCGTTATTAGCACGTGATAATTTTATTTTTTATTTTTTATTTCACGAGTTAAGCAGACAGGCAGACGGCCCACTCGATGGAAAGCGTTTACCTTCGCCTATGGACATTCGCATCACCAAAGGTGCTACAAATGCGCTGCTGCTCTCTTAAAAGAGACTGGAACCTGGTCACTAATGCCGGAACACAATTCAAGGTTGTTATGGCGACATACTTTAGACCAGAGGTAGTAGCCATCCAGTTGGGCAAATGCTCTACCTCCTGGCACCTTATTTATATGCCTCAAGATGAATGAAAAAGTGGACGAGTTCCAAATACGCCATCTCTCATATACAGGTGAATGTTTCAAGTGGGCCTTCAGGGCCAAATCCTAAACTATACGAAATAGCGAAAAACATTCCGATCAATATTAATGCTAATCTATACTACATTACACACATACATAATCGCTTAGCCTGGACACAGTTCCGAACCAACGTCTCAATCCTCGAAGAACTCGACATAAAACAACGTCTCTCTTCCATCGTTCAAGGTCGTATTCTCACTTTCTTTGGACATATTACACGACGAGAGGACACGTCGGTGGAGCGACTCGTGGTCCAGGGCAAAGTGGAGGGCACGAGGGCGCGCGGTAGATCACCAATGCGCTGGACCGACCAAATCAAATCCGCACTAAATAGCCCACTTCACGAATGCACGAGGAAAGCTACAGTACGAGAGGAATGGCGACGAATTGTGAAGCTTGCCACCACCCCTGTCATGAGGACCACGACCACTCTGCCAAGAGTGTGACGACGGAGAAGAAGAAGAATACTAATATTATAAAGAGAAAAGATTTGCATATATGTTTGTAACGAATAAACTCAAAAACTACTCGACCGATTCCAAAACCTGTTTCACCATTCGAATGCTTTTTTTTTTTGTTTTTGAGGCGAGGGAAAATGCTTAACCGATTTACGCACAAACTGGGTCGTTGCTAGGGGAACGACACGCGTCGGTCGGGGGCGATAACACTGCAGCAATAGTATGCTCTTGGCAGCGCTCCGTCCGCGATCGACGTCACAGAATAGTGTGGAAGACTCCGAGCGTTGCTGCACGGGCGAGCAACCCCAATACCCACTAAAAACCCCCTCCTCCCTGACGACCCTGCGCTTTGAATGTGTTGGAAAGGCTGAGATTTAGAACATAGTTACGCCCAGCCAATACAGCGCAAACCATTCGAATGCTACATTATCCCTGATTAATATAGGTACAGGCTATATAAAAATTAGGGATCCCTACTAAAAATACAATAATGTAACTTATTAATCTAAACATATTTTGTTTGGCGCTGGAATCGGGTTCTAGATTTTTATTTTTTCAGGACAGGACAACGTCTGCCAAGACTTCTAGTAACATTATAAATGCGCAAGCTTCGACTGATGCTTGTTGCTCAATCATGCCAGAACGGCTCAACGGATCTGAATGAAATTTGGCACAGTGATAGATTGTAGTCTGGAATAGGTTAGCATATAGGTTACTTTTTACATTTTCGGTTTCCGTGGTATAACCTTAATGCAAAGGAAGCCGTGGACAAAATATATAATCATACAGTTTTATTTAGCTATCAATTAGTATGCTTGGTCATAGTTATAAAATAAATTTCGCAAACAAAGAATTCATCAGTGTGACCATATTTTTCGTTCGCAATGGAAAATCCTGGTTATAAACGCATCCTATCATTATACCCAAGGAATTCGAGTACTTTGGAGCGGCTTAAATCCAAATTCTGGCGAACAAACTGGCCAGAGGCAAAGGCACGTTTTTACCATCATTTTTTTTTAATATAACAGATATACTTAACATTACCTTATCTAAATACATTTTCTTTGACAATAGGTTAGTTTTGCTACATCGTCGGCGTCTGTACCTACAGGACCTTGTAACTATATTTTTAACTAGGATATGCCCACAACTTCATCCGCGCTTGTTTTAGTGAAATCTGTGTCGGAATAAGCTATTTTTTATAAACTACAAATCGCTCCCAGAAATATATCCGCGGGATTCCCAGAGTAAATAGAAGCGCAGATTTTAAGTCTAAAAATTTACTGTCGATCAGCAAAAATCGTATCGAAATCAGCCCAGTAGTTTTTACGTGAATTCCGAAAAAACAAGAAATCGAAAAACATAATGCTTCGTTTTCTCCGTAGTTTATATAATCTATTTCAGTTGTTTTTTTAAATAGCTTCAATGTACAGACAAGGCATATTTTGAATCTTATAATATTATAGATTAATTTTTCAAAATTGTTACGTATAGTTAGTAATACTTGTTAATCCGTTTATCCGTTTTATCCGTGCAGGAACGGAGAAATAATACAATTTCCTGCGGCCGGGCGGCCTGTCGTAAGAGGCGACTTAACAACCCACAGCCAGGTGGTAGGGCGTTTGCCCGACTGGATGGCTACCACCCCTCGTCTAGAGTATGTCGCCATAACAACCTTGAGTTGTGTTCCGGTATTAGTGACCAGGTTCCAGTGACCCTTAAGAGAGCAGCAGCGCGTTTGTAGCACGTTTGGTGTTGCAAATGTCCATAGGCGATGGTAACCGCTTTCCATTAAGTGGGCCGTCTGCCTGTCTGCTGAACTCATGCAATAAAAAAAAATAAAAAAAATAATTTGACGAAAAAACTAAAATCACCAAAACATTTCGGTACAAGTTCCTGAACTGACGCCGACAATATTTTGTTTCGTATAATGCTCAATCTGCGTTAGTGTTAGCGCCTGTAACCAAATGCGACTAGCTTATAGCGTTAAAAATTACGCATTAACGTTAGCTATATTAGTATATGTTTATAAATTATCCGTCAGATTGTCAATGTTTAATCTTATTAACAATGTCGTATCTCGGATAACGCATTAAACTAATAATAATAATAATCATAATAATCGGCAGACACACATTGTATATCGCCAAATTAAGCAAGTTACGCTTGTGTTATGGGTAATATACAACGGACTACTCTGGGGCCGATCCCAGACACCCAGACCATAGTAAATAACGGAGAAAATACGTCTCCGAAATTTACTATACCAGGAATCGAACCCGGAACCTCTGCGTTGCAGTGAGGTACGCCGGCAAAGGCTTAGCCCGCTCAACCACAGAGGCCGTCTAACTGCCTCTAACTACGTCTAACTAAACTGTTGGTTACATCTGCGTGATACAATCACTAACACTAACATTATTCCAGGTGTATCTGTGACACAATAAGGAATCCATAGATAAGAATTTTCACCAGATAATCGTTTATAAAAAAGTCGTGGTAGCGTAATGGCTAGCGCACGCGTCCCAGACTCAGAGGGCGCGGGTTCGATCCTGGCCGGAACGCATGCACCTCTTAGTCAGTTTTCTGATCTAATGTGCATATTGTTACAATTACCATGTGCTAACAACGGTGAAGGAAAACATCGTGATGCAACCTGCACATCGAGATAACCGATGTGTCAAACCTGCCAAGCCGCCTTGGACAAGCGTGGCGGGTATACTGTCTGTTCCCCCTATAATGGGAGGCTCGAGCTCAGCAGTGGGACATTAATGGGCTGATATTATAATCGTTTATCAGCCGGCGATTCCCACCCTACGGCACTGTTAAACATCCCCGAGCGGTCGTTTGTACATCGGACCCGTACTTTGGAGATACATGTATAAAATATTTACAATATTTTATACATGTCTTTATTTAAGACTCTTTTTGTTAATCTTTTTTACAATTGCATGCCTATTTAATCACCACTCGTTTATACGGTAATTTATTTAACGATTTGATTGCTATGAAACATTGTAAAAACTTTGATTTTTTGCTGTATGTATAACTTGATAATTAGGAAAGGAAAAACTAGCCAAAAAAGTTGATTAATTGTGTGTTGTTGAATTAATAGTACCTACAAGGTTCCGAAGTTGATTCCAGGATCTTAAAAAGTCGGTATAGGTAGGAGGTACCTCGTATTCGAAAGTTCCCACATATCTTGTTGGGACCAATTTTCATTGAGTACTTTCAATAAGCGTATTTCAAAACTTATCCCGCGGAAAGCAAACCATCCTGGGGATATATGTATACGAACATGTTCCCCATAAAAATAGCATATAATTGTAAGAATTGGCCATACCAGGTTAAACTATTCTCTTGCAACTGGTCTGTATGTGAAAGCTGCCGCAAATGAGGGAGATCCTAACGCGGTCCTTCCACCTGACTCCACAAGTCCACCGCAGCGTATTCATCTCTATGACACGCAGCTTTTGTTTATGTCGCCCTAGTACAAGGCACGCAACACTGCCACACAAAAGGACGCGTCTAATGACGGATTTATAGACCTTTTGGAGTCACAAATTTCCTGCGTCCGGGCGGTTTGTCGTAAGAGGTGAAAAAACAACCTGCAGCCAGGTGGTAGCGTATTTGCCTGACTGGATGGCTACCACCCCTGGTCTAGAGTATGTTTATGAATATGTTTGGATAGGTGTGTGGGTGAGTGATTGAGTGGATGGGTGTTTGGGTGGATGGGTGAATGGAAGGTTTAGGGATTGGTAGAATGTTGTACTTTTATTTATTTCTTGTTCTGATGTTGAGTGTTGACGCAGTCTAGGATGGAGCACGCTCACCTAGAAGATAACTATTCACTCGTGACTTGAAGACTTCAAGATTGTATTTGTCAGGTAAAACAAACTCCGGCAATTGTTCCACTCTTCGGCAGTGCGCACCAGAAAAGATGAAGCGAAACGCTTGGTTCTGATTGGTGGTGTCTCCATCATGTAACGGTGTCGCAAACCGGTACGTCTAGTTGCCCGATGGAGGAATCAGCTCGTGCAATTCTAAGGAACACTCCCCGGAATGTATCCGATAGAAGACAGTCAGCCCCGTGACCTTGCGTCTATGCTCTAGACCCTGAAATTGAGCATAAAAAAGACGGTCATTGCCGAGCAGCTTCCTGGCTCTTTTCTTTTTATTTTTTTTATTGCAGGAGTTCAGCAGACAGGCAGACGACCCACTTGATGGAAAGCGGTTATCATCGCCTATGGACATTTGCAACACCAAAGGTACTACAAATGCGCTGCTGCTCTCTTAAAGGAGACTGGAACCTGGTCATTAATGCCGGAACACAACTCAAGGTTGTTATGGCGACATACTTTAAACCAGGGGTGGTAGCCATCCAGTCGAGCAAATGCCCTACCACCTGGCTGTGGGTTGTTTTGTCGCCTCTTACGACAGGCCGCCCGGCCGCAGGAAATTGTATTCTTTCTCCGTTCCTGCACAGATAAAATCGATTTTCCCAATCGATTCCAACGCTTCCAACTGGTATTTGGCTGAGCCGTCCCAAAATGAGAACAGTACCTACTTACTATGGAGTAAGTATGCACGATTATATCTATATTTATGTATGTATAGGATTGAAAGATAAATAATACATCATAGCACAATGATATGTTTTTTCCGACTTCTTACAGGACTATATGTTAATGAGCACAATTTGTTCTTAATCATTGCAGAAACGTATAAATTCTACATTACAATGCATATAATTTGCACGTGACTTTATAATAATTGGTCATTAAAATAAGTGGTCAATTTTAAAAAGGTCTAATTTCACCTTATTATTTTTCTCGGTTAATCATTCTCCTTTTTTCAAACTTGACTTCGCACGGTTCGCGAATTTATTCACGAATACTTGACACTGAGTTAAGCATTGACGAGTTGTTTATGTGTGCTTGTAGGAAAACTGGCAAACGGGTCCACTTGATTGCAAGTGGGTTCCACGTTGAGACTTTAAATATCTGTTTACGCCCTTTTTGAAGAGCCCCATATTGTAGCGCTCTGGTAAAACTGCGGAAGTGAGCATATTCCATAGCTTGCTCACGTAGCTCGTTGCTCATGAAGGAGCGTGCGCCACGTACAGTGTATGGCTTACAGGTGACGAGGAAATAAGGATGAACTGCCAATCGTCAGCGAGTGGTGCGATAGCAAAATGGCGATGTTAGTGCACGCGATAAAACACGCTTAGGGCGTTAACGTCTCTTCTGAGATTTAGAGGTTCTAGACCGGCAGTATGGTCGGGATCGTCGACAATCTGAGGTCGGCGCTGCAAGTAGTCAAGTGGGAGCAGCTGGTACTGAGGTGACTGAATGAATGAGGACACTTTATTGTTCACTAAAAATTAAAACCACGTTCTTAAAACTAAGTACAGTAAATGTTAAACAAAGGGCGGCCTTATCGATTAAAGCGATCTCTTCCAGGCAACCCCCTAAACTAAGGAAAATCTTAAGACAACAGTGGCGATGAAGACAATATATAATAAGAAACTGCCAAGAATAAGTAAAAAAATAAATAATAATATACTTTATTTAATATACAAAATATCGGCGCTAAGCCGAACTCGGTGTAATTTCCGCTGATGTGTCATGGCTAACTTAAAGAAACAATGCAAACATATTAATCCGAACTTCCCGCGCGGTGCGTTCCGCAGGAGAGCAGCTAGAGTTAAAGCAAAATAATACTTTAAAATATGGTTTGTAAACAAGACTACATAAGTCCGCAGAACATCGTAGGGGAGACAGGCTATTTATTAATAAAAAAAAAACATCTGCAACAAATATAAACTTTATATTTAGGTACAATGTCACTAACGAGGAGCCTTAAGAACAGACGAGCTTGCATGACAAGAGTTATGAATGTCAAAGAGGCAAGTGAGGTGTGTAAGAATAAGCCTAAATGGCACTCTGTTGTTCGTGCCTACCCCGCAAGGGAACTGGCGTGAAGTTATGTATGTGTGGCGTTCTTTGAACGCAACCATTAATATTTAGCACTGACAACACTAGGACGGCCATTCCAGGCAACACAAAAAGTAATTACCTCAAATTTGACAGCTACACACGAGGGGTTTGATAAAAACAACATTATTATTGTATATATATATATATAGCATAAAAGACATGTAAACCAAGCAGAATATATTATATCTAGTGTGAAAACCTTGTGTTTAATATCTCCTATATCGCACAACAAGTGAAGGAGCCCTCAACAACCACAACGTCATATCGACGTCCTTTGAGGTTCCAAATTGGTGACCTACGACGAGAAAAGATTCCCTCCAGCGTTTTGAGGTGATCAACGTACCTGTCCAGTGTGAAAAGTCGCTATTTCATTAAACCACTGAAGGCGACGGCAGAACTCACGCTCCCGATTACGCAAGTACTGTTTACCCATTTTTGTTGCGAATTAGCAATTTGGTCTATATTTGGATACACATGTAATAAATCAAAACATTGCCTGCCTGCTAACTGTTCAATTTCAACTAAACTCAGTTTTAGCGATGAGTATTTGAAACCAGAGACATCAATCCAGTTTGTTATAGACATTTTTTTCTCTTGAATTAGTGACAACCAAGTTTAATCACATTTAATTTAACTTTGTGTTTATTAGTGTTTATTTTTGTATATGATGGTGAAGATTGTTATAAACATTAAGGTGATTTCATATGCCAAAGGACTACTTAGACTAAAACCAGTGTGTATTTTTTAAACTTGTAATTATATATCACTATTATTTTTGTGTATTAACTGTAATTAACAAAAACATAATACAATATATCATATCCATTGTGTGTATATGTACCAAATTGAGGATTGTTCAGTAGCTGTATTATCCTTGTCATCACATTTAATTTTTGTGTTGTATATTATTGTGCGATTGTTTACCTCATACCCATAAATTCTTAAACAGCTTATTTTTTTTTTCTCCAGGACACTAGTTATATAGTCAGTTACTGATTTTTTTTTCCCTCTTACCTTGCATTTTTTTTTCTTTACACTACATATATAAAAATAAAATAAAAAATGGAAAAGGATTTGCAAGCTCGTTTAGCTGCTCTTGAGGCTGAAAACACTGCACTTCGGGCAGTTCAGAACCAAAACATTACAAAAACTACACCCGATTCAGTTGACACACCAGCAGTCTGTCGTGTAGCAGTCAAATTACCACCCTTATGGCCTGATAGGGTCACAGTGTGGTTTGCTCAGGCTGAAGCCCAATTTCAACTAGCTGGAATTAATACTGACGATACAAAATATAATTATGTCCTGAGCCAAATTGACTACAAAATCGCTGGAGAAATAGAGGATATTATTATAAATCCCCCGGCTGATGGAAAATATCACAAATTAAAAGCCACTCTCATCAAGCGTTTTTCCCCATCAGAAGAACAGCGGATGAGGCAACTTCTTGGGGATAACGAACTTGGTGATAGAAAACCTTCGCAATTTCTTAGGTACCTCCGGTCACTAGCTGGCTCTTCACTTTCCGACGACAGTATACTGCGCCCAATTTGGCTTCGACGCCTTCCTCAACATGTTCAAGCAATATTGGCAACTCAAGCTAATCTTCCTTTGGACGATATTGCTGACATAGCAGACAAAATAATGGAGGCTCAACCAGGACCTGCCGTGGTTTATTCAGTTTCTGAATCTCCTCATACCCCAATTATGGACCGTTTTGAAGACATTAGTAAGCAGATTGCGGCATTGGCATCGTCATCTTTTCAATCAAGGAATCGTCCTTCATCTTCAAACAAACCTCCGCGAAGTTCCAACCCTCGCCAAAGTAAATGTTGCTGGTATCATAGGTCGTTTGGTGCAAAAGCCATCAAATGCATCCCACCTTGTGACTGGAAGACGGAAAACTCAGAGTGCAATCAGTAGCGACGGCAACTGCTTGCGAATTTAGCCAACAGGCTAGCCGTCGTCTTTTCGTAACAGACCAAATAACAAAACGCCAATTTTTAATTGATACCGGGTCCGACCTCTGCTGCTATCCACGCAACTGGCTCTCAAATCGAAGAAAATCCTGTGATTATGAGTTAAGCGCTGCTAATGGTAGCAGTATCAAAACATACGGCAATATAAATCTGACCTTGGATTTGGGCTTACGGCGCAAATTCATTTGGTCTTTCGTGGTAGCAGATGTCACTACTGCTATAATCGGTTCTGATTTCTTATCGCATTATCACCTTCTTCCTGATTGCCGAATTAAGAGATTGGTTGATGGCCTAACTAGCTTATCAGCTTCCGCTTCCTGTATGTCTTCTAATCAACCAAGTGTCAAAGCAGTAGCCTCCAAGAATTCTACTTTCGCACAGGTGCTAGCAAAATTCCCTGAAATAACGCGACCCCCTGGTCTTCCCAGGGTTATCAAACATGATACAGTTCACTACATTAAAACGGTGGACGGACCACCGTTATCGTGCCGCCCTCGCCGTCTTGCTCCCCAAAAGTTGATTTCAGCCCAACGAGAATTCGAAGACATGGTGAAGTCTGGGACCGCCCGTCGCTCCAAAAGCCCTTGGTCATCTCCCTTGCACATGGCTGTAAAAAAAGATGATGCTTGGCGGCCATGCGGTGATTATCGGGCGTTAAACGCAAGAACCATCCCAGATCGATATCCTGTCAGGCATATCCACGACGTCACTCATAATCTTGCTGGCGCTAAAATATTTAGCAAAATTGACCTTGTGAAGGCATACCATCAGATACCAGTCGCTCCAGAGGACATTCCAAAGACAGCCATTGTTACCCCGTTTGGCCTTTTTGAATTCCCATTTATGACCTTTGGTCTCCGAAACGCAGGTCAGACCTTCCAAAGGTTCATCGATG
The DNA here is from genome assembly GCA_019925095.2 of Dendrolimus kikuchii. Classification (NCBI taxonomy): domain Eukaryota; kingdom Metazoa; phylum Arthropoda; class Insecta; order Lepidoptera; family Lasiocampidae; genus Dendrolimus; species Dendrolimus kikuchii. Next base: position 4,190,764 of record CM034406.1, on the reverse strand, counting down.
AAGTTACACGGGGCCTCGACTTTTGCTTTCCCTACGTGGATGACATCCTCGTCTATTCACCTACTGAAGCTCTCCACAGGGAACATCTGCGAATCCTTTTCAGTCGGCTACGAGATTATGGTGTAGTAGTGAACCCTTCTAAATGTCATCTAGGTGTTCAGGAAACCACATTTTTGGGTTACCACATCAGTTCAGAAGGCACACAGCCCCCGTTAGACCGTGTTCAAGTCATCTTAGACTTTCCGCCCCCGAAAACCATTCAGGGTGTTCGCCGTTTCCTTGGCATGCTCAACTATTACCGCCGATTCATACCCCATGCCGCAAAATTCCAAGCTCCAATTATCAATGCTTTAGTGGCAAGCAACGGCAAAGGTGCAAAACCATTTTTATGGTCGCCCGAGCTTCTGGAAAAATTCAAAGATTGTAAAAAAAGCTTATCTAGTGCCACTCTGTTACAACATCCAGTCAACAATGCCCCCCTCGGACTTTTCACAGATGCATCCAGCGTCCATATAGGATCTTGTTTACAGCAAAAGATCAACGGCAACTGGTTTCCCCTCGCCTTTTTCAGCAAGAAATTAACCAATCAGCAAACACAGTGGCCAGCCTATTACCGGGAACTATTAGCGGTATACGAAAGCGTACAACACTTTCGCCATATCCTTGAAACCCAACATGTAACAATATTCACCGACCACAAGCCACTTTTGTATGCATTTGCCCAGCGCCGGGAAAAACTGCCACCTTCCCAGTTAAATCAACTATCTTTCATTAGTCAGTTTACCACCGACATCAAGTACATTAAGGGGGAGCATAATATCGTCGCCGACACAATGTCACGCATCGAAGCTATCGCCTTCGAAGAAGACTATGGAACGCTGGCGAAATCGCAGCAAACAGACCAGGAACTAGCTAACTTACGACAACATGGCTGCAGCCTACAATTAACCGATGTTGTCATGCCTGGTGCTAATATTTCCATTACCTGCGACATATCCACAGGCAAGCCACGACCATATTTGACACCACCATTTCGTCGAATCGCGTTTGAGAAACTACATAATCTCAGCCACCCTGGCACGCGAGCAACCGCTCGCCTGGTGTCTGAACGATATGTTTGGCCAAAAATCAACGCAAATTGTCGGCAATGGGCACGATCCTGCCTTCACTGCCAGCGCAATAAAGTGACACGGCATGTCATGTCTCCTCTCGGGAACTTTGATATGCCATCTAACAGATTTAGCCACGTGCATATTGATATCATTGGCCCATTGCCGCCTTCCAACGGGTATACCTACTGCTTAACTGCAATTGACAGGTACACTCGTTGGCCGGAAGTATGGCCAATGACATCTATAACTGCAGAGGAGGTAGCGAACACATTCGTTGCCGGTTGGATATCCCGTTTCGGTGTACCGCAAATTCTAACCACTGACCAGGGCCGACAATTCGAGTCCACATTATTTCAACGTCTGATGAATTTTTGCGCCACGAAACGAATCAGGACTACTCCATACCACCCTAGCTCCAATGGTATGATCGAACGAGTACATCGCCAACTGAAGGCTGCGCTTATGTGCCACGAGAACACCTGGATACGGTCGCTCCCAATCGTACTTCTTGGCATGCGATCAGTATTCAAAGAAGATTTGAAAACCACGGCCGCGGAACTCGTCTACGGAGAACCCCTTAGGCTACCTGGAGAATTTCTTACTACTACAACAAATCAAGCCACCGTCGATGATCCCGCTGACTTTGTCGTGAAACTGCGTCACAAAATGTCGAATATCAGACCTATTCCCGCCTCCCGACATAGTCAACCATCATATTTTATTTTCAAAGAGCTTTCTTTGGCAACCCACGTGTTTCTCCGAGAGGACGCCATCAAACATCCCTTGCAATCGCCTTATAGAGGCCCATACCTGGTACTCAACCGCACAAACGATGGTAAAGTAATCACCTTAGATATTAAAGGACGCCCCGTAACTGTTAGTATAGACCGCGTGAAACCAGCTTTCACTGATCACCCCTCGTTTAACATCCCTCCGTATAACTTGCCGCCCCCTGTGGCACAACCTTCTCTACTTCCAACCCCTGTATGTACCTCGCCAGCCCCTGTTGTAACTAGAACCGGCAGAACAGTGAAATCTCGAAATATTCTAGACCTTTGAATAAGCAAGTTCGAATTTCTTGGGTATGGGTTTCCTTTCCCCGCGGGGGGGTGGTGTGGCGTTCTTTGAACGCAACCATTAATATTTAGCACTGACAACACTAGGACGGCCATTCCAGGCAACACAAAAAGTAATTACCTCAAATTTGACAGCTACACACGAGGGGTTTGATAAAAACAACATTATTATTGTATATATATATATAGCATAAAAGACATGTAAACCAAGCAGAATATATTATATCTAGTGTGAAAACCTTGTGTTTAATATCTCCTATATCGCACAACAAGTGAAGGAGCCCTCAACAACCACAACGTCATATCGACGTCCTTTGAGGTTCCAAATATGTATGTATGTAATGTCACTAACGATAAAATAGCGGTAAAGACTTACTATGAACACAACAACATTGAGCTACGGATCTTAAAATGATTTTTCTTAATAATTTAAGGCCAACCTATCCCATGTTAAACTTTTTTTCGAAGAAAACTAGGTATACAATAAAAAATATTTTTAGAGAAAAAATTAAAAAAGTTATTTTTTTCTGTTGAATTGGAACTTGGTCGCTAATGCCGGAACACAACACAAAGTTGTTACGGCGGCATACTCTAGACCAGGGGTGGTCGCCATCCAGTCGAGCAAATACCCTACCACCTGGCTGTGGGCTGTTTTGTCGCGACACCTATTTTCGCCTGTTTTTTGGACTTGTCGAAGGCGTTTGACCTCGTAAATTATGGGATACTATGGAGGAAATTGGAAGGTGAATCGACTCTGCCGCCTGCTATTGTATCAATTTTTAAATATTGGTACAATAATCAGAAAAATATTGTAAGATGGGCAGAGTCGTACTCGGACATGTATAGGCTGGAATGCGGGGTGAGGCAAGGGGGGTTAAGCTCTCCTCGCCTTTTCAACTTTTACATGAATCAGCTGATAGATGAACTCAGCAGAGCACATGTCGGATGTCATATAGATGGGGTGTGTATGAACAACATTAGTTACGCTGATGACATGGTTCTGCTGAGCCCATCTATCGGCGGTCTGAGGCGGCTCTTGTCAATATGTGAATCGTACGCGGTGAACCATGGCCTTAGATATAATGTTAAGAAGAGCGAGGTTATGATATTTAAATCAGGCGCTAAATCTTACGATATCATTCCTGAAGTATACCTCTGTGGCAAACCGATATCAAGGGTTTCCAAGTTTAAGTATCTGGGACACTGGGTAACCGAAGACTTAAAGGATGATTGTGATATAGACCGGGAACGTAGGTCGCTGGCTGTCCGATGTAACATGCTGGCCCGCAGGTTCGCACGCTGTACTCAAGAGGTAAAGAAGACGCTTTTCCGAGCATACTGTCAGTCCTTCTACACGTGCAGCCTGTGGGTCAGTTATACGCAGCGGGCATACAGCGACCTACGTGTCCAGTATAATAATGGACTGAGGGTGTTGTTGGGGCTGCCATGGCGGTGCAGTGCGTCAGGGATGTTTACAGAAGCGCGAATCGATGGCTTTGCGGCCATCATTAGAAAGAGATGCGCATCCCTACTGGCCCGCGTTCGCGGCAGCACCAACAGCATGCTCACTCTTTTTGTAGATCGATGGGACTCGCCACTGCTACGTAAATGGGTGCAACTGCACACCCAGTTAAATGTATGAGTTTGTTTGTTTTCTGCCGCCTCGCGGCCCGGTGGTAGAGTCCATACTTGACATCATTTGGTATACATGTCCCTTTGACGCCGTGGAATAGAAACATTTATAATAATTATAGTGACGCGGGTGTAATGCCCTAGTATGTGTTTTATTAATTGTTGTGCCGTGTACTCATTTTGGAATTTAAATTTTAATAACAATGGTATAATTTATAATATGAAACTGTATGATATGGAAATACTCAATTTCTGAAATAAATGAATTATTATTATTTTAAGTTGGATTCAGTATTGTTTCTAATTGGTCCCATACAAATTTTATAGCTTGTAATTACAAACGCACTCTATGAAATTTTAATAATCTATTTACTATATACAACCTTACAAATTTCGTATCGCCTTGCTTAAATGGAATTTATTGTTGTTACAACTTAGGCTCCGACAAAGAAAAATTCCACGTACAAATCTGTAAAAGCACATTTTATTACCTGTCGACATTTGAACTAATTGTAATCTTTTTATGATCGCCTTTGTTTGTTTACTTATTTATTGGCATACGTTTCTAGTTATTATGTAGAACAGCCTATTGTCCTATTGTACTCGTCTACGGCCGCTTGCAACAAGCTAATTCTAGGAAATTGTGTCGACGTTGCCGGGCGGGCACATGTGCATTTGTGAAGTATAAAACGACGACCTGATTGAGAGAGGGGTCACTTGAGCTACAACTACAATGGGCGTGACGTGTGTACATTTGGGAATCTAATAGTGACGGAGTTTGCGCGTTTTATTGAATTACCTTCTGCATTACGTTTCGATTTGTTGTGTTCGATTATATTTGTTATACGTGTTTGTATAGTTCTAATAAACTCTGTAATAATTCTAACGGCATTTTAATTCGAGTGCCGCTAACTCGTAACACTATTATAGACCCCTATTTGCAGTTCACGGAACTTCAGATTTTGTTAACTCTGACGCAGGCCCTTGAAGTTCGATATAGACCCCCACGGGTCCATGTGGACCACCTTGGGAACCCATTGGGGTTCTAACGCAAAATAATTATTTTATATTTGTATATAACATAATTGCTCGTTTAATGTTATAAGATTAATTCCTAGTAGACAAATAATCGAACAGTTTGATGTATTCTGGGCTTTAAGCAATATAATAATTAATAACACTGTAATGATGATTGTCCAAAATTTAATAGGTATAATTTATGAGGTCGTCCATCTATTTTCGAAGTATGAGATGTTAATCTCATAGAACTTTTAAATTCGTTTATTCATTACAGTGTTGTTACACGTCAAGGATCTATATGTACTATTTTTCTTGTCTTGTCGCCTATGAACATTTGTAATATCAAAGGTGCTACCAACTGCCCTCTGAAACCTGGCCACTTATGATAAAAGTCTGCCTTTATACTCAGTTTATTATAAATCAATTCTGATTTTGGGTATTGTCCTTTGTAATAAATATATGGATTATTAATAAATTTGTAACAAATAAAGTGTCGTAAATTTTCATATTAAATAAAATGTCATAAATTTTCATATTCTGTGAACTCTTTCAAGCTGTATGTGCGCTCGTATTAGCCACTTCTTAAACCGACAAGTGAATATATTTAAACTACCGGAGAGTTTGATACTTTCCGCTAGTTTGTTATATGTATAATTGTGTATGGTCGGACCCATACATAACATGCATCAGTGTTTTCGACTTCCGCCTCTCTCCTCTGCAGCGGCCCAATCCTATGTGTGTTCCGGGTTTCGTACGAATGAATATCACTATGTTCCACATACACAAACACATATCACACCGTTTTACAGAATGAAATTTATTACGATTTCTAAAACACTATTTGCTCATGTTATTTTTTGCATCATCCAATAATAAGTTGATAAACACGCGCCGACCTATTATGTTTTGATTTACATATAATAAGATATTTATGCGGAAACTAATACATCGCTTTAATTAGTTAAAAATATGTTGTCTTAAAGTTATCTAACACATAATGAATTGACGCCATACTGATAGGGAAAGTTCAAATTGTACTCATTAATCCAGTTTTCTCGCTTAGTTTACTTTTAAATATTCTTAATAATGTACGTCTTTCAAGTATTTGTCACGATAATTGGAATACTAATTACATTCACTTATTACATATCAAAAAGAAAATTCAATTATTGGAAAAAGAAAAATGTTCCCTACGTTACACCAACACCTATGTTCGGCAATTATGGCGACTACATTCGCATGAGAAAATACTCGGGAAAAGTGGCTCAGAAGCTTTGCCAGCAATTTCCCAACGAACCCTACTTTGGCAGCTTCTACGGTACAGAACCAGCTCTTGTCGTACAAAGTCCTGAGATCATCAAACAAGTACTCACTAAGGACTTCTACTACTTTAATGGTCGCGAAGTATCCCCATACTGTAAGAAGGAAAATGTTACCCGTAACATGTTTTTCACATCAGGTGACGACTGGAAAGTAGTACGGCAAAATCTGACGCCTCTTTTCTCGACAGCAAAGATGAAGGCTATGTTTCCGCTGATTGAAAACTGCACCAAAGTCTTTGAGGATATGTTAGACTACGAGACCAGCATGTCTAAAGTGATCGAAATGAAATCAATAATGGTCAGATTTACAATGGACTGCGTTTGCTCCTGTTCTTTTGGCGTCGAAACTAACACAATGGGTAAAGATGCAGAGAATAATATTTTCACAAAGATGGGCCGACTGATATTCAGCAATTCTCTTTACCGTGGTTATATGTTAGTCGGCAGAGCTATATGGCCATCAATTTTCTACAAGCTTGGTTTCAAAACATTCCCTGTTGATATCATGGATTTCTTCTCTAAGTTACTATATGGAGTGTTTGAAGAGAGAAACTACAAGCCGTGTGGAAGAAATGACTTCATTGATCAGATATTAACCTTTAAAGAGAATAGTCACATCGTTGGCGACAGTATGCGCAGTATGAAGACCGGCGAGAAGAAAAAGACAAAATTAAAAGTAGACAACGAATTGTTAGCTGCTCAATGTGTATTATTCTTTGCAGCTGGTTTTGAGACATCTGCGAGCGCATTAATTCTTGCTTTATATGAGTTAGCTAAGAACCCTGAAGCTCAGAAAAAGGCTCAGGGGGAAGTAGATGAATATTTACGTAGAAACAACAACAAACTTCATTACGAACTTGTGTCTGAAATGCCGTATCTAGAAGCTTGCTTGCAGGAGGCGTTGCGGATGTATCCTGTATTTGGAATCCTTACAAGAGAAGTGATGGAAGATTACACCTTCCCTAATGGTCTGCAATTGGATAAAGGTGTCAGGATTCATATTCCGGTGTACAGCATGCACTATAATTCGGATTACTTCCCAGACCCCGAAACGTATAAGCCCGAAAGGTTCTTGGTTAAGGATGAAATTAAGCAATACACTTACCTCCCATTCGGTGAAGGACCTAGGATCTGTATCGGTAATTTTTTATATTATTCTGTTCGCTATTATTAATGACCAGTTGGTCTGTATAATATCAGCCTTTAGGCGACTAACTGCTTAGCTGGATTTCGTACACTGTCATCCCCAAGTTTGTCGACATTTTTTTAATTATATGTAAAAATAATAATGCTTTCCGAATTGAAACCAGTGACTATAATCATTAGGTGAGTCGAACTCGTGGTAAGAGAGTTTCTCTATAATATACAATACGCTTAATAACTCTTATTCGGACCAACTACAGTCTTTCCATCCATAGCCATATATTATGTACTCGTACTAAAATATATGCATATATTTTATATACGTAATAATTTATCTGTCTCAACCCCCTATACCTTTATTCCCTCGCCATCCATTCCATGCACTTCCTGCTAGCTTACCTGCCCTTTTCATTAACTGTATTCGATCCTAGAGGCAAGTAGTGATGGAAAACACAGCTACCTTAATATATTGATCACTGCCGTGAAATTATGTCATATTAGCACGGCTATTTCACCATTTAAAAATAACTTTCCAATATTTTAGAATTGACGATAAAATAACAATACCGCTACGTGTCACAGTGACGTCTAGAACTGCATGTGATTATTAGAACTGAGAAATGAAATAATACATTGCACTCTCAAAGTAACGCGGTGTAAATAACTCAAGCAAATGAATACCTAACGGTTTAAAGAAGGTTCAATTTTACACAAATCAACTTGCTCGTTTATTATTTTCACCATCTATTTCAGGTCCTTTGTACTACGCTCTGGTGAAATTTAACAGTCGTTACTTTTCTTGTAACTGGAGTGAAACGTGATTTATTTTATATCGCTGTTATTTAACCGGTGAACAGTGAAATGTGGCATCACTAGAGGCTAGTAACATGCATGTCGCTCGTTGCAAGTAGACCGTTTTTCTACTTACGACTCCCCCCCCCCCCCTTGGCTATAAAAATCCTATAAACAATTAAATATATTCATTCAAATACATGAAAAGTGAAAATATGTATATCAATTTATTACTATTGTATCAATATAAGTGACATTATTTAAACCAAAAAACCTACCATTTAATATAATATTTATTAATAATATTTTATATTATTATTATATAATATTATTTATAATATTTAATAATATAATATAAGTATGTCGCCATAACAACCTTGAGTTGTGTTCCGGCATTAGTGACCAGGTTCAAGTGTCCCTTAAGAGAGCAGCAGCGCATTTGTAGCACCTTTGGTGTTGCAAATGTCCATAGGCGATGGTAACCGCTTTCCATCAAGTGGGCCGTCTGCTTGTCTGCTGAACTCCTGCAATAAAAAAAATATATGTTCTCCTCCGAACTTCTTAATACTAAAAGTTCAACTCTATTTTCTCCTCTCCAGGTATTCGTTTTGCCAGAATGCAGACAATGTCTGGACTTATAACATTCTTGAAGAAGTACAATGTGGAGCTAGCTGATGATATGCCTTCGAAGGTCGAGTTTGAAGCCACAACAATGGTTACTATGCCAACTTGTGGACTGAAACTTAAGGTCACTCCACGGGAAGGTTGGGAACAGAGGATGTATGAACGTTAAGAACTTAAAGAGTCAGTGTAAGTATTTCATTTCTTCCAGTATGGCTATCCAATCAACTAACGTTGTCAATGTTCTGGTTGAAGGACTTTAAAGTAAGGGTCATTTGCATGAGAAATGTGTGTCATGCTAAAGATACAGGAAAGAAGTGATTATTTGCTGTCACACAAAGGGACAATATTTTACCAAGGAATATGTAACGGATATAACGTCCAATTGTGCAAAAAGAGAATATTAAAACAAGGTTTTAAGGGGTTGAAAAGTTAGCCGTTAATTGCTTTTAGAGAATGGAATGCAGAGCATGTATAAGTACGGCCGGTGGTCGCGGGCAACTGACTCGGCCCTCGGGTCGTTCCCGAGTGAAGTTCGTGCATTTCTACTCTCTCTAGGCAATCAATTGGCTATTATTTAATATAAAAATAGACAGGTAAATACACAAATATTTTTACATTTTATCTTTGTTAATTTAATATATGTACGTAAGTATATTTATTATTATTTATTATATACATAGTAATTTAATATCTATTTCATTCTACGGGTAACACCGAGCGGGCTCTTCATCTGTCGAATTCTATCGTCAACAGAATGTATATAAGGCAAGGTTCATAATGACAATGCTATTTCGTCTTGTAAGATGTTAATTTAATATATATATATATATATATATATATATATATATATATATATATATATATATATATATATATATATATATATTGTATCTTTATTTTAATTATTTCTTAAGTTATTTTCCCTCCAATTTGTACCTATTCGGGAATTTTGCAGTCAACCAATTCGTCATTCGTCACCCCTAAGGTCACTTATTTCTTATTACTTTTTAGGCATTAGTAGCCATTTTGGTAAAAACAGAACCGTTATGTAATTGCTATGTCTGGCTATTCGTCTGTCTGTATATGGCACAGTCATTTTTCTCGGAAACTACTCAGTCTATAACGAATCATATTTGATATGAAGGTGTAGCCTATTTAGCACTAGAAACTTATGTAAAGAAATCGAAAAAATGACGGTCTTGCTAGTAGTCCGGTAATCGGACGAATAATATTCGTCCAGTTACCGGACTTCTAGACACTTTGAAAAATAAGGATTAACTACTCAGTCTATAATTAATCAAATTTGACATAAAGGTGTAGTCTATTTAGCACTGTGAAATTAATATAATAAACGAATCTTTCAATGAACACTTGTTTTATTGTGGATAGAATTATTTACAGACAAATTAATTAGATATCAAGACAGAAAATTGAAGTAAGTATTCCCAACAGGAAAGTTCCTAAGTAACGACATTCTGTCAGAGACATTTTTTATTTTTTTATTGCAGGAGTTCAGCAGACAGGCAGACGACACACTTGGTGGAAAGCGGTTAGCATCGCCTATGGACATTTGCAACACCAAAGGTGCTACAAATGCGCTGCTACTCTCTTAAAGAAGACTGGAACCTGGTCACTAATGCCGGAACACAACGCAAGGTTGTCATGGCGACATTAGACCAGGGGTGGTAGCCATCTAGTTGGGCAAATGCCCTACCACCTGGCTGTGGGTTGTTTTGACGCCTCTTACGACAGGCGGCCCGGCCGCAGGAAATTGTATTCTTTCTCCGTTCCTGCACGGATAAAACACATATGGGACATTTAGATATAAAACTTATATGGAGGTTGTATGTCTTCACAAGCACTAGAAAGTTATGTAATGAAATCGAAAATAAAATAATGATTAGCGGTGCCTTACATGTGATTAAAGGTGATTTCGTTTTAGTGTAGATATTGTGGGGTATCATTGTCACATCTTGTAAAAACATAGCGATGTTATGTTAAAATTGTAGCTGACCACAAAGAAAGACTTTATGGTTCTATATTTGAATAGTTCGGTCACCTAACCACAACTGAGAAAGTAATGAACCTTAGACTACATATATAGAACATTTTGTTCAAAAATGTTTTTATCCGTGCAGGAACGGAGAAAGAATACAATTTCCTGCGGCCGGGCGGCCTGTCGTAAGAGGCGACTTAACAACCTACAGCCAGGTGGTAGGGCATTTGCCCGACTGGATGGCTACCACCCCTGGTCTAAAGTATATCGCCATAACAACCTTGAGTTGTGTTCCGGCATTACTTAGGTTCCAGTTTCCCTTAAGAGAGCAGCAGGGCATTAGCAACTTTGGTGTTGCAAATGTCCATAGCCGATGGTAATCGCTTTCTATCAAATGGGCCGTCTGCCTGTCTGCTGATCTCCTGCAATAAAAAAAACAACATTTTCCTTTGGTTTGCTGTTTAACATTCCTTCACAAAAATAGATCCTTACAAGCTACACCATGACTTGGTATAATACAGGATATTTCTTTCAATATCAGCCGATTCGATCGATCCCTGGCAAGGGTAACTGAATTTTCAAAAATCTAATGAACAACTATCTGTCCAACACCACTCCTCAGCAGCGTAGTTAGTTAGACAATGGGTTGCTAGTAAATAGTAAATAATTATTGGGATCACTTCTCTACTTCGATGTTAGAAAATTTCGAAAATAAATAAAGTTGATAGCGTTTAAACAATACTTTCGACAAAAATTGTATAGAATAATAATCGTTGAGTAGTTTTTGAGATTTGCGATTGTCTTTTTTTATTTGTTTCGCAATTAATTAATCTTTACTAATACACGAGTATAAAGCTGAAAAGTTTGTTTGTATGATTAAACGCGCTAATCTTAGGAACTACTGGTCTGATTAGAAAAATTCTTTCAGTGTTAGATAGACCATTTATCGAGAAAGACTATAGGCTATATATCATCACGCTAAGACCAATAGGAGCGGAACACCAATGAAGAATGGTTCAAAATCGGGGGGTTTTGAAAACTAATTCCACGCGGACGACGTTGAAGGTACAGCTAGTGTGTAATAATCGACGTTTGTTAGATCTACGAAACCTTTCGTTGTGTGCGAACTGTTAAACATTTACATAATTCGTTTCTATAATAATTATAAAGTCAATAAGTGAGTGGTGAATCACTATCTGCTCATTTTTTCAATGTTCCTTGAACATTGCTACGGACAGACGCTATAGTCCCCGATCCGGAGTTCCACGAGCAGTTTATCCCAATAGCCCACAGCCCATGTGTATATGTGTGTGTATATGTATATATGTTTTGTATGGTGTATATATATAAGTATATTGTTGTACATTATATTATATATTATCATTAGTATAGTCTTAAGCTGCACGCCAACAGTTTATCGTGATTAAGATCCTTGTCCATCCAAAGGTTGCCTGGAAGAGTTTGCTTTAAGCAATAAGGCCGCCCATTGTACTACTACCTAATATTAAGGGAAGATTTATATTAGACCGGGCCGTGTCCGGGGCGTGGCGTGTACGTGGCCCGGACGGGGCACGAATTTGACACGTTACATACATTTTGTATCGCCCGTGATTTATATTAGACCGGGCCGTGTCCGGGGCGTGCCGTGTACGTGGCCCGGACGGGGCACGAATTTGACACGTTACATACATTTTGTATCGCCCGTGATTTATATTAGACCGGGCCGTGTCCGGGGCGTGGCGTGTACGTGGCCCGGACGGGGCACGAATTTGACACGTTACATACATTTTGTATCGCCCGTGATTTATATTAGACCGGGCCGTGTCCGGGGCGTGGCGTGTACGTGGCCCGGACGGGGCACGAATTTGACACGTTACATACATTTTGTATCGCCCGTGATTTATATTAGACCGGGCCGTGTCCGGGGCGTGGCGTGTACGTGGCCCGGACGGGGCACGAATTTGACACGTTACATACATTTTGTATCGCCCGTGATTTATATTAGACCGGGCCGTGTCCGGGGCGTGGCGTATACGTGACCCGGACGGGGCACGAATTTGACACGTTACATACATTTTGTATCGCCCGTGATTTATATTAGACTGGGCCGTGTCCGGGGCGTTCCGTGTACGTGGCCCGGACGGGGCACGAATTTGAAACGTTACATACATTTTGTATCGCCCGTGATTTATATTAGACCGGGCCGTGTCCGGGGCGTGCCGTGTACGTGGCCCGGACGGGGCACGAATTTGAAACGTTACATACATTTTGTATCGTCCGTTTAGCACCCGGTGTAATATAAACGTGCAGCACGGAGTGGCTCCGCTCCGGCCCCGCCCCGGCCCGGACACGGCCCGGTCTAATATAAATCTTCCCTTAGATATGTAAATGTGTTATTGTTTTAAGTTGGTGTACAATAAAGAGTATTGTTGTTGTTGTTGTATTCTGATACCTTTTGTTCTCATTCCCTACAATAGTCTTACACTAAACAGGGCTTGTTCTTGAGTGCATTTTTATACCTATAGTGTAGACGCGTCTTTCCATTCTGTACAAGGCCAGAACGCAAGGGTGTGAAACTAATCACGTATAGATTGGAAATAAGTTTTTTACGAAATTCTTCCAATTCATACAAGAGCAGTTCGCAAATACTCGCGTATACTTTGTAGTAACATAGGAGTATGTCTTGTTACATAATGTACAGCGCCAGTACGCATAGGGACTAATCGTGTATGTTTCGGAATAAGCGCGCTAAAATCTAGATTATAATTTGTACGTGAGCAGTTGTATGCTCGCCATGTAGATGCAAAGAGTTCAATGTCTGCGCTCTGATTGACTTTTTAGCAAATATTTTCGAAAAATACCAATATAGACGACTCATGAAATTTTCGCATAGCCGCCAAACAAACAGTTCCGCTTACCTAAACTTTTGAAAGCGATCTAAGGATATGGCCAAGATTACACGTGTCAATTATACTGAATTTCTGGTAGAGTCTACTTCAAACAGAAATGTAACATACGCCGTTGATATTTGAGCAGCTTGTTGCAATTGTATTGAGGGTCAAGGTGGTGCCTTTTGCAAGCATATGTGTGCTGTTGAATTAACGTATGGACTTATTTTACAGACTTCTCCAAAAATAACTAGCACAGACAGATTGGCATGCGCAAAACTCGCCTCCGATGGCCCACTCCCTGATGAGTATTACCAAAATATGGATAATAACGATAATGTCGTTGAAAATAACGATCCGATTTCCGATACTCCCGTAGACATGGCAACACCAGAAGAGTCCCCAACCAATTCATTATGCACCAATGATGATGATCCCGTTTTTCCTTTCACTGATAATGAAGCACTGACTGAAATGAAAGAAAGTTTTAACAAATTCACATCTATTTTAGAAGCACATCCATCGTCATCAAATTTAAAAGCCATTCATATTTTCAATAATTCTTTAAAACATGTCACTACAGAACAACATGCCCGAAATTTTATTTTCAACAATTTAAAAAAAGGACTGTCCCGCAAGGTACATGTACAGCCGACATCTGTATCAAGACGAACCACGAAGAACAAGGGAACGAGAAATAGGATACAAGCAGGCCGACCACCAGCTTTAGCACCCACCGCAAAAAAAAATAGCAAAAGGAAACACGACCTAGCATTTAATGTCTAGCATTTAATATTAATAATACTCGTTAAAAAATACTTTTTTTAATAAAAAATATTGTGATTAAAAGTTATTGTTATGTATTTAATCCTACCTATTTTATCCTACTGAATCAAAAAACTACTTAGACTTTTAACACTCATGTCAAGCGTAAGTAATTCAGTATAGTTAGGAACGTAGACGCAAGCATCCACGATACAAACTATACACGATGAGTACGCAAAATTCTTGTATGCATTGTAATAACAGATTTTTAGAACAACATACAATATATACGCGAGCAGTTTCCTATGGCTGCGTTCTGGCGTTGTATAGAATGCAAAGACGCAGTGTAGACAGGAATCATCGCCGGTCAGAGTCACGCCACATTTAGATTAAATTTGTCAAGGGGCCTCTAGGTGTTGGCCTTCGCAAGTCCGGGCCATTTTTATGATCCGTTGACAAAAGAGACACACATGTATCATAAAGTTAATAAAAAAATATTTTAAATACTAATCTATACTAATATTATAAAGAGGAAAGATATGTATTTTTGTATGTTTGTAAAGAATAAACTCAAAAACTACTGGACCGATTTCAAAATTTTTTTGACCATTCGAATGCTTTTTTAACGGGGAGAAAATGCATTTCGTACACTACCGGGTCCTTTGCTAGGGATTAGACCAAAGCGATGAGAGGTGAGCCACGAATAGCTGCCAGAGTCAATCGCCGGCTTCTGTGGAGACTCGACTAATCAATACTTCACTAAAACCACCCTCCTCCCATGTGCCCCGCGCTCATGGTAGGAAAAGCGTAAGACTTAGAACGTAGTTACGCCCACGCTGATCCTAGCGCATCAGTGCTTAAGAGCGCCCCGGGAATCAGGGCAAACTCATTTCGGGGATGACTCCTCCGCTCTCTAGATGCCAGAGGGCAGCACCCCTGCAGCGGTATTAACCATTCGAATGCTACATTATCCCTGATAAATATACCCCTCCCCCCCTACTAAAACTAAATCATTTATGTGTGTTTGAGTGGGTCTCGGGGTGGTTTAAATTCGGTAGGTGACGCTAAAATCGGGTTCTATATTTTTATTTTTTCAGAGCAGGACAACCTTTGCCGATGCCACTAGTAATTTTATAAATGCGAAAGTTTCGATGGATGTTTGTTCCCCAATCACGCCAGAACGGTTGAACGGATCTAGATGAAATATCGCACAAAGATAGATTATCAGTCTGGAATAGCACCTAGTTTACTTTTAATCCCGGAAAAATGTTCGGTTTCCGTGGGATAACCTTAATGCTAAGGAAGCCGTGGACAAAAGCTAGTTTAAATATAACACCATTAAAGTTGTCAACTTTTCCCGGAGTGGTGTTTGCACAATCATTGTATACGCGATAATTGCGCGGGTACATAGGCGGACGCACGGAAAACCGGTACACAGGCCAACAGATATAACGAAATTACTACGTACATATTATTGATATTATACGCAACTCTCGAGTTATCTAATCATTAAGGTATTTGGATTTAGATCGTATTTATAAGATATATTAAAAATAAAATAAAATACTGATATAACTCGCAAAATTAGCAAGCTGCATTGATATGGCCGTTGAAGCAGAATTCTGGACTGCAGACCGCGTCTCGGCGAATGTAGGTAGGACGCCTTCCAGTCTGTTGGATGGAAAACCTTTTTATTAACGAGGGGGATTTGTGGACTCAAGTAAATAAAACTGTTGGACAGGGTTTAGGGTTTTATATGGCATCGCTAGCGTAATCTATGAATATGTCACTACTGTTCTTTTTGTCTAGAAGAAATGCGCTCGAGGACACAGCATCGCGATGGAGCGCGGCGGGGGCGTGAGGTATTCGCCATGTTAGGGTAGCACTAGTATCCCCGAAGAAGTAGTGTTGCCACCCGAGTTAGGGGTACTAAAATCCCCGATCTTCCTTCCTTCGCCTTTATGTAGGGTTAGGGGAAAACAGAAGTTCGATTATTAGAGAATCTGGACTCTCTTCAAATAAACATAGTTTTAGAATAAGAACAACATGTATTCTGGCTGCTAGTATTTTTCCAAAATCACACACGCCGCCGAGTCGTTGACAGTTCTCAATCATTCGTTTTGACACTTGACATTTAAAATAAAAACGTCTTGGATACAATGTACTTTTATCCAAAATATATAAAGCGCCTTTTTGATAACTATAATATTTTGTTAGTTTCTAACACGATCAACTCCGTGTGCCCTGGTAAGCGGGACATATCTGCCGGGAGAAGCATGTCCCCTATAGGGAGGCAAAACGTCTGGCTCCACGGAGGAGAAATAAACGCGCGGCACGGCGCGCACTTCCTCTCGATGCCATTATTGGGGGATGGGAACTCTTCTCCATGGGACCCAGGCCAGCGTGGACTAAGTCGCCGGTAGAGGCTGGATAACCACAGTAGAGAGTTAGGATATATTAGATAGACAACGGTTGGCTGACAACGACCTTCATACTACGCTGCGACTAACTATTATCGGATAGATCAAATGATACAGGGGGGGGGTTACAGTACAGTTACAGTTTTATTTACCTATCAATTAATACGCTTAGTCATGCTTATATAATAAATTTCGCACACAGAACGCACGCAGAAAGAATTGATTAATGTGACCATATTTTTCGTTTGCAATAGAAAATCCTGGTTATAAATCGCACGCTGTCATTATACCCAAGGAATGCGAGTACTTTGGAACGGCTTTCTTAAATAAAAATTCTGGCGATCAAGCTGGCCAGAGGCAAATGCATATTCTTACCCTTGTTTTTTTTTTAAATATAATATATCTTATACTTAACATAACATTATTTATTAATTTTTTTATTGCTGGAGATCAGCAGACAGGCAGACGGCCCACTTGGTGGAAAGCGGTTACCATCGCCTATGGACATTTGCAACACCAAAGTTGCTACAAATGCGCTGCTGCTCTCTTAAGGGAGACTGGAACCTGGTCACTAATGCCGGAACACAACTCAAGGTTGTTATGGCGACATACTTTAGACCAGGGATGGTAGCCATCCAGTCGGGCAAATGCCCTACGACCTGGTTGTGGGTTGTTAAGTCGCCTCTTACGACAGGCCGCCCGGCCGCAGGAAATTGTATTCTTTCTCCGTTCCTGCACGGATAAAAATTATCTAATACGGGTAAAATACATTTTATTTGACAATAAGTTAGTTTTGCTATAGCGTCGGCGTCTGCACAAGACCTTCTAACTATATTTTTAATCAGGATATGCCCACAACTTCATCAACGCTTGACTAGAAATTACCGCCGGATTACCGGGACACAAAGAAGAGAATGTAAAAAGAATGTTATCGTTTGATTAAAAACTGTGTTGGAATAAGCGTTATTTTTTTTAGAAGAAAGAAGAAGAAAGAAAAAATATTTATTTAGGACAAGATACAAAGGTGATAATATATGTAACAATTAATTGTGATGTCCTGATAAGGCTCTTGCTCAGCATATTGTTAGTTTCATAATCAGCGCTGATCTTCCGCAGGTACCTCTAAGTGATGCCACGGCTTAGCTCCATAAAGCAAATTAAAACAATAAACATTGGTTATAAAATTATGCAATAGTACATTATGGTACTAGTGTGTAACATTGGTGATTACCGCCGAGGCGCCATTGAGACTCGAGCCGTAGGCGAGGGTCTTAAGAGAGCCGGGGACGGTAATCATCAATACACACGTGTATCATACGACGTTTTTCAACACACTTGTGAATAAAATAACAACAAAAACTCATTTTATTTAGTAGATAAAAAAAAGTTATATATGAGTGAAAATTTTATTTATTAAACACGTACGAGTTAAAATTATCTATTTAAATAAGAAGTTGCATGAAATGAGCAAGCAATAGGAACATTAATTTATTTGTTCTATAGAACACCATCTTTTTTTTTTAATAAAAACTTTTTTAAGAACAAAGCAACTCAACCAATAAAATTAAAAAAAAAATCTATAACTCACTAGTGAGTTATAATGTTTTTTACTCACAGTTTGATAATGGGTGTCATTCTGTGCCTAATTGCGGTGACCATAGAGCCACTTTATGAGCAAGTGTGTTGAAAAATAAATTACTAGTGTATATGAACATTGTTCTAATTACAAATAAAAGAAAATAACAAAAAAAATAAAACGCACAGAAATGACGAACAAAACAAAAATAATAATAAATTGGTAGTAAATATTAACTAACTACTACTACGAACTCCAGGGGACTTTCTTTAAACTACGAAGACTGATAATGCCAATGGATGCATAATATGTATTTAAATCTTAGTAAAACTGGAAATCATGATTAATTAAGACGTATTGTTAGGGGGAACAGAAACTTGGCTTTCAGATTGAAACGTTTATTTTAAAACTGATAGACACATACACACATACAGTAATTACATATTTGCATTTTTAAACTTAGAATCGGCATATAATAAAATGAAGTAAAAACTAGACTCGGTGTCAACGACAACAAAATGGAGTAGATAAAAAGGAAGCACGCGCCAACCGGCGTGCCACTCTCGCGACACGAAGGACAGGCCCTGTGCACGCGCAGTCCGACCGAGAGCTAGTTAACCACTACTCCGCGTCACGGAGACCCGTCGCACCACGGGTCGCGGGGTTGCGGCTTGAGGCGGGATGGTATTCACCCGCGCTCTTACAGGCGGTCTTGCAATACCGAGCGGGGGGACGAATCCTTCTCGTACGCTCAGGCGTAATGCGTGCCATAGATGTAGGTTTAAATGTAATAAAAATATTACTATCAGCTGAAATTCACGCATCGTTAAGAATATTAAAAAAATATTACGTCCCAAAGTTATATAAACACGTGGGCAACCGAAACTACGCTGATAAAAAACTATATTAGATATTATGCTTATCCAGTTAGGCTATTTAGTTTGCTTCCAAATTTTCGCAAAAATGTACGTCTTGCAAATATTGTTCACGATTATTGGACTTCTTATTATATTTATATATTACATATCAAAAAGAAAATTCAACTATTGGAAAAAGAGAAATGTACCGTACGTTAAACCAGCACTACTGTTTGGCAACTACCGTGACTATATCCTGATGAAGAAATATTCTGGACAAGTCGCTCAGAAGCTCTGCCAGCAATTCCCCAAGGAGCCTTACTTTGGCAGCTTCTACGGAACAGAACCAGCTCTTGTCGTTCAAAGTCCTGAGATAATCAAACATGTATTCACCAAGGACTTCTACTACTTCCACGGCCGTGAAGTCTCTCCGCATACTAAGAACGAAAAACTTACTCGAAATATGTTTTTTACATCTGGCGATGATTGGAAAGTGGTACGGCAAAATCTTACACCTCTTTTTTCGTCAGCAAAGATGAAGGCTATGTTTCCGCTTATAGGAAATTGCTCGAAGGACTTCGAGGATATGCTTGATTATGAGACCAGCATGTCCAAGGTACTCGAAGCGAGATCAATAATGATCAGATTCACAATGGATTGCATTTGTTCCTGTGCTTTTGGCGTTGAAACTAATACACTGGCTAGAGATTCGGAGAACAATATTTTTACATATATGGGCCGATTGATATTCAGCAATTCTCTTTATCGAGGTTACAAGTTAGTAGGCAGAGCTATATGGCCATCGATTTTCTACAAGCTGGGATTCAAAGCTTTCCCTGATGATATAATGAATTTCTTTTCCAAGTTATTGTTTGGAGTTTTTGAAGAGAGGAACTATAAACCATCTGGTAGAAATGACTTTATTGATCAAGTATTAATGTTTAAAGATAATAATTACATCGTTGGTGACGCTATTAGCAATATGAAGACCGGCGAGAAGAAAAAGATAAAATTAAAAGTAGACAACGACTTGTTAGCTGCTCAATGTGTATTATTCTTTGCAGCCGGTTTCGAGACGTCTGCGAGCACATTGAGTTGTGCTTTATATGAGTTAGCTAAGAACCCTGAAGCACAAAAAAAGGCTCAACAGGAAGTTGACGAATATTTACGTAAGAATAACAACAAACTAAATTACGAATGTGTATCTGAAATGCCTTATCTAGAGGCTTGCTTGCTAGAATCGTCGCGAATGTATCCTGTCTTTGGTATCCTTCCCCGAGAAGTTATGGATGACTACACATTCCCAGATGGCTTGCATTTGGATAAGGGTGTCAGAGTTCATATTCCCGTGTTCAGTATACACTACAATCCAGATTACTTCCCAGATCCAGAGACATATAGGCCTGAGAGGTTCTTAACTAAGGACGAAATTAAACCGTATACTTTCTTTCCTTTCGGCGAAGGGCCCAGGATCTGTATTGGTAATTATTCTTCTAATTATTAATTTGTTTGTTAGTTAACGCCACTTTTTCCTTATATGTACTCAAGCCTACTCTTTCTTCATTTTCGTTTTAGACGTACACAGGTCGTATACCTACGACTCTGATCGACAGTAGATAGGCAGATTTCATACTTTAGTAATCTCTAATAAAGTACATACATTTATGTTAAAATTTCATGATAGTTAAAATGGCTACGGAATCTTAAAAACCAAAAATAATTTATTGGTATTTGCTACGTATCTATGAATTCGTTTAAGAGTTCCTAAAATTTATAAACAACGAAATTTAATAATTAATTATAATTGTATACTTGTCAAATACATTTATAGTATCTAGTATTTCCAGTTATAAACGTATTAATATTCAGTATGTTATTTTTATATACAAATTTTTATCATCGCTATGTGACCTTGATTACTTAAGACTAGTGGTGTATCTATGTTTATACAGATTGAACGTCATTTCAAATCACGAGCCATAATAATGGCGCAGACTTTAGCATGGCTTGCGTAGTGATAAGAAGATGCAAATAAATAAGACCCTATCGAGAACTAAATCTAAAGCCTCGATCATACATAGCAAATAGTCGCCGGCTGCGATTAGACACTTTCAGCGACTATTGGCTGTTTGTGATAGGCTATTCGCTGAAAATAGATTCATTCGCCGCGAGTTGAATGGAACATGTTTAATTTTACTCTCTGACAATACTCATTCGCCGCGACTATTCGTTGCGTGTGACCTCGCTGCGAGTAGCCATTCCACTTTCTGCATCTCCATTAGTTCTTTGAAAAATAATTATATAATTTGCTCTGTTAAAAAAGTTTTTTGTCGCTTCTTCTCCTTAAACAGCAATAACAGGTTGCGAAGCGGTGTACATAAAATAGATATTAATATGCTTAACTTATGTCGTATGCCTTTCAATTCTTGTGTCTGCGGGAAGAGAAAGAGAGATATACTGCCTCTCCTGTTCGCTGACTCTTTTGCAATGCTCGCCCTCATAATACAAAGGTTCTCCACGATGGTTTAAACTACAGTCAGAAGAGGTTTTTCCCGTGGACGCGTTAAGAGCATGACGCTGCCTGTCCCAAGCAGAGTGTAGAAGAGTATACCTGTCTAGCAGACACACTGATGAGGTGGTTAACTTATTGTGGACTGTATAAAAGATAGATGTCTAGATAGATGCTGGTGTATTCGAAGTTATGATATGGTATGTACAATTTATCGTCGTCCGTCGCACTAGCCGTCGTGCGGGCGTGTGTTTTTTTTTTTTTTTTTTTAGTTTTGAGGCGAGGGAAAATGCTTAACCGATTTACGCACAAACTGGGTCGTTGCTAGGGGAACGACACGCGTCGGTCGGGGGCGATAGCACTGCAGCAATAGTATGCTCTTGGCAGCGCTCCGTCCGCGATCGACGTCACAGAATAGTGTGGAAGACTCCGAGCGTTGCTGCACGGGCGAGCAACCCCAATACCCACTAAAAACCCCCTCCTCCCTGACGACCCTGCGCTTTGAATGTGTTGGAAAGGCTGAGATTTAGAACATAGTTACGCCCAGCCGATCCAGCGCAATAAAGTGCCTGGAGTGTGCCCTGGGAGAACACACCCCACTTCGTTGTGCGGGGGTAGAAGGTCCTTTGCTCTTCCTAGCAAGCTAAAGGCCCCCCGCGGTGTGCGGGCGAGTGTTCCGCGATCCCACGGCAGCCGCCGCCTGCGGCCCAGCCGTGGTCGTGGGGCGGCCCCTCCTCCTCCGCGCGTCTCTCCCCGTGCGTGCTCCAACACAGAGCACATCTGCAAAGTATGTATCATTGTGTTTTTGTCGCCTATGTTACAATGAGGGTATCCAAACGTACACTCTCGACCTAATGCCATCTAGTTTAAGTAGATACTTTATCCGTATTCCCTAATGATTTTGAAATAATTTCAACACTGTTCCACCTTCCAGGTATGCGTTTCGCTAAAATGCAGACAATTGCTGGGCTCATAACATTCTTGAAGAAGTACAACGTGGAGTTAGCTGATGACATGCCGGCGAAGGTGGAGTTCGAACCTACGACATTTCTTACTGTACCAACCGGCGGACTAAATCTTAAAGTGACTCCTCGAGAAGGTTGGGAACGTAGGATGTATGCCCGTTAATATCCTTAAGTGTTTGGGGGTCTAAAGCGGCCTCCTACAGAGAATCGCTTAGTAAAATAGACACTTGTTTATATATAAAGTATGTAAGCTTAGCATAAAAGATTGGTAATCCAAATCTGCGAAAGCGGCTTTAGCCCCTCCTCCCCCTGTCGTAATAATAATGTATGTTTTTATATTATATCGGTGATCAATGAAAATCCAACTTCTAACCTTGGGCAATGTTCAGAATATGGGGTCTGCCAAAAATTTTAAATGAAGTAAAATAAGTATTGTGACAGCTCTTTATTTTTTATTTTATTATATTCCTACATTTATATCGTAATCTCCACCAAATTTATATCACGGCTCCATTGTGTATTGTGCCTTTTGCGAGGGGAAATCTGATTGAGGACCATCAGGAAACCGCGGCCGGTGTATGAGATTTGCCAGGGCGAGGTGGCACTAGCACGCCATGAAAGAAGTGCTATTGCCCCACCACGGTCAGGAATACCCACTAAAACTCCTCGGTGTTCCTTACTTCGCTTTAATGCCAGTGCCGCGAATACATCAGTCTCACCACACCGCGGGGTGTTAGCAGACGGTGGTCCATCTTCTTCCATTGCCAGAGGGAGTTCACCCCGGCAATGGAAAAGCCCGAAGAGCTTGAAGACGTCGAGGGCATAGTTATGCCAAGGTTCAAGTTCTTTAAAGCGTGGGGCGGTTTGTAGCGTACCCCACGGGGAAGAGAGGTGAGTGCCCGCGGTACACGGTGCACCCCCATATCGAAGTCATATCGGCGAGTGAGAACCCTTTCCTCAGGGACTCAACCGCTCTGGAAAATGCACTCTAAATATAAAAAAAACAACAAAAAAAAATTCCAAAACAACAACGAATGACGAAAGACGTTTGAGAGTAAGCCCTTTGATTTATAATAGATTGCTACACAAGAGGACGAAAGTGACTTATTTAGGCATAAGATGGTTTGGCGTACGAGCAGAGCGAAGGCACTAATAGTTCGAGTGCCTAAATAGGCATTTCAGATGAGGTTAACACTCTACTTCTGCACATATTGCAGCATAACATTTTAGCACGTCATGTCATTATTATAACTATAATATTATTTTTCTTTCCTTTTCTTGTCTTGGTCTTATTGAGTATGCATTGTTTGCTACAACTCCATTAATTCTTCAAAAAGTAATTCTGTAACATACTTCTGTACAAAACTTATAAAAAAAAGAATTTGAGATATAAATAGAATATGGAATATAAAGAAAAACAATATTTAGCTAGACGTGTTGCTGGGGAGTTTCTTGCCGCTTCTTCTCCTTTACAGCATCAACACGCTGCGAAGCGGTGTACATAGAATAGGAAGTAAAAATTAAATTTTAACTTATATGTATGACCTTCAAAAAGTGTTCTCCTGTGGAACTCATTTTGGTAAATCTATAGCTTCTTTATACAGGAATTTTAAGTAGTGGGGTGGTGAAGTGGGGAGGGCGGGGAGGCATTTACCTCCCTTTACTACAACCCCTAAGGTCCGGAGATCTTGAAATATTTTTTTTTTTAATAAACATAACCTCACTTTTTTTCACTGATTTTTTCGCTAATGTTGCACTTCTGTCATAGGTCTGAAATTGAAAAATCCTTTCAAAGTTCAAAAAAAAGCCAGTAATCAACATAAAAAGAGCCAAAATAACCCAAAAACCAGCTTAATTGGATAAAAATGAAGAAAAAACACAATAGAGCACATTTATATACACTACAAGAGTAACCATTCAAAATGGCGACCAATAAAGACGATATTTTTTTTTACGTAATCGCATTAATTTATATTTAACCAATATTGAAAAAAAAATTCAACCGTGTATTTAATAATAAAATTTATATCATTAATATATTGATTCATTGTCATATTAAAAGCCAACTTGCTGGTCGTCCACTAAAATGATATATAAAACAAATGTTTCATATGAGACTTTCAAGGCGTCCTAACTGTCTGTGTGTGCAAAAAAAAATAGTAAATGGTTACATTCGGTTCTGGCTCTCGCCGGCCGCTGCCGCGGCACGCTCGCTTCGCTCGCTCGGCTCGTGCGCTTTGGTCTGAATATCACCTAACATAACCGACTGTTTGTGTATAAAATAAATAGTAAATGGTTACCAGTCGGTTCTGGCACTCGCCGGCCGCTGCCGCGGCACTCTCGCTTCGCTCGTTCGGCTCGTGCGCTTTGGTCTGATTATCACCTAACATAACCGACTGTTTGTGTATAAAATAAATAGTAAGTCGAAATTATTATAAAACACAGCACAAGTCGTCGTAAAATCAAAAATTAACAGAAGAAAGCACATTCACTCAACTACTAGAGAAAAGGAATAAAATGGCGGCAATAAAGGCGGCAAACAAAAATATTTATATTTTTTTTTTCATAGAAATATATCGATTTCCGAAAATTATATAAAACAAAATTATTAATTATACAAAAAAAAATAATTATTTCTAAATCTTGAGCTACAAGATTTCGAATTTCTTAATTACAAATCGATAAGTATTAATGACATATCGATAAATTTATTTTTATAATCACACCTTATTAGCCAAGTCATTAAAAACAAAAGTGACACTAAAAACTGTCACTTTTTAATCAATCGACACATTTGACAAGGCTTAGGCCTTTTATAATAACGATGACTTCGTTAAAATTAATACAACTGACAAGACTGTATGGACTAAGTCCTTTGCCTGCCTTTGTGGCAAATTTGAAAAACAACAACAACATTAATCAATCGATTATATATGTTTAGCATGAATTTGTATTTATGCGTCAATTAAATTTGAAACATTAAAAAACAGTTTTAGTGTTACAAAAACTTCTAGTGGTTATATGTAATTCATGAGTACATTCATAAACAATTCGTGAGTACATTCATAAACTCAAATCACGGTTTGTTATTATAAAAAGTGGCACAATTTTACAACAAAAATAAGTGAGGTTATGTTTATAAACTAAAAAAAATTTAAAACCTCCGGACCTTAGAGGTTGTCGTAGGGGTAAGTATACCTCCCCCCTATTCACTACGCCCACCCACAACTTAACATTTGTGTATTAGATTCCTAAGTAGCAGCCCTTATTTTGAATAAAAACTTTTGAATTTGAATTTGAATTTGCTTTTCATTCCGAATATGAGAAAAGTAAATAAAAATTGATTCGTCAAACAAACAACTACTTCTGTAATGAAATCAGGCATTAATAACTAAATATGTTGAACTCATTTAATACGTGACATAAAAAACGTCAAAAAGTTTCTTTTTCTGTGGCATTTTATCAGCCAGTATTTTTTTAAGTAAACCAAATAATCATTTAGTAAAAAATTATTACAAAATTGTAAATATTTTTTGCGATTTAAAAGGGGCTGTAAAAAAATTGGGGCATGAGTCGCATGTAAATAGATAGATTGATAACACTTTATTGTACACCATTATAGAAAACACAGAAAAACTTATAGCCTAAAAATATTCTAAATGTGCACAATGGGCGGTCTTATCGCTAAGAAGCGATCTCTTCCAGACAACCCGTGGCGGGTACAAAACAGATTATATTGGTCAAAAGTGGTATACATAAATATTAGAAGATATGCAGTGACTTACATATATTTTATTAATGTAATGTAATGAATTAATGTAACTCTTCTATAGTTATCCGTGCAGGAACGGAGAAAGAATACAATTTCCTGCGGCCCGGCGGCCTGTCGTAAGAGGCGACTAAACAACCCACAGCCAGGTGGTAGAGTATTTGCTCGACTGGATGGCGACCACCCCTGGTCTAGAGAATGCCGCCAAAACAATCTTGTATTGTGTTCCGGCAGTAGTGGTCAGGTTCCAGTCTCCTTTAAGAGAGCAGCAGCGCATTTGTAGCACCTTTGGTGTTGCAAATGTCCATAGGCGATGGTAACCGCTTTCCACTAAGTGGGCCGTCTGCCTGTCTGCTGAACTCCTGCAATAAAAAAAAAAATAAAAAAAATAATATTTTAAGTTAAGATAAAAATTCACCAAATTATTGACATGAAACCATTTTAGTTCAATTTTTATCAAAACAGGATACAAAAATATCTATATGTTTATAAAAGAGAGATAAGTAATTTGGTTTTATTATTTTTAATTTTTTTCTTTATTTCATTAAGAATAAATTAATAATTAGAATGCGAAGAAAACAAAGGTTATGGTGTTTGAAAGAGAAGAAACCAGAACGAATGCAAGGATAATGGTCAATGATGTTATGCTGGAGCAAGTGAATGAGTTTGTATATCTTTGATGTGCTTTTAGCAGGGATGGAAGGTACACCGCTGATATAGAAAGAAGAGTGAATTTAGGGAATAGTGTGAATGGAGCGTTAGGTAAACTTCTAGGCGCTAAGAACCTTAGCCAGAAGGCCCAGCATGCCATACACAACGCGGTGCTGGTACCTATGCTCACGTATGGAAGCGAGAGTTGCGTATTGAAGAAAGAGCATGAAAATAGAGTAAACGCGGTCGAGATGCGAGCACTGCGCAAAATCTGCGGAGTGACGCTCGCGGACCGCGTTCGTAATACCGAAGTAAGAAAGAGAGTTGTTCTGAAAGAGAGTGTCGGGGTGAAGGAAATGAATGCTCCGGTGGTTCGGGCATGTGGAAAGAATGCATGATGAAAAAATGACAAAACAGATATACAATGCAAAAGTGGATGGATACAGAAGTCGTGGAAGGCCACGACACACCTTCCATGATCAAATTGATCGTATACTAGCAGAAGGTGATGTCAGGAGCCTTAAGAACAGACGAGCGTACATGACAAGAGCTATGAATGTCAAAGAAGCGAGTGAGGTGTGTAAGAACAAGCCTGAATGGCGCTCTGTTGTTCGTGCCTACCCCGCAAGGGAACTGGCGTGAAGCTATGTATGTATGTAATAAAATAATAACGCATCTGAAAAACGACAACTTTTATGGAATCCCGCTATCGCCCGAGAAATCGGTGCTAAAAAGTAGGGATGGGCCGAATGTGATTTGAACCGAATACGAACTTCGGCCGAACATTCGGTTAAAACAAAAAATTCGGCCGAACTTCGGTTTTGTATTCGCGACGCTTTCTCGAAAGCGACACATTGTGACTTGATAACGCCGAATCGTTGGCGTTTTTACACCTGCCTGTAATAAATTTTAAGTACGAGTAGGTGGATAAAAGGATAGATTTAGACCTTTCATTGAAAAAGAAAACACCATTTCGTAATTCTACATTCTTAATGTTTAGTTCGTTAAAAATGATTTCAAACCAAATTAAAGTTATATGCTTTATTTTAATTCAAGAAACGCACTATAATTAAGCAGTTACACTACTTACTGATGTTTGTTAGAGAAATAATATGTTTATTTCATTTTTGTTTTAATTTGATGTCTATTTAATTAGGAAAATACCCAATTAAGAACTAACTTTATTTAATATTTATCACATTGCAAGTTAAGGTTTACATGTTCCTAACTAAAATAAATGACCATAAGTATATAAAGGCCTAATTTTATTTTACGGTTATGATAGATATGATTTCTATTAAATTCAGTCAAAATAGTTAAGTAGGTATTTTACTTTTTATTGGACCGCATTGTTCGGCATTCAAACCGAATTTCGGCCGAATGCCGAAGTTCGGCTTAAGCTGCGGTCGGAGCTCCGCCAGGTCGCTGTGGGAGTCTGGGAAGATCGCCTTAGACGCCCCAGCGCGGGCCCCATCACCATCGAGGCGGTGAGGCCCGTCCTGCCGGATTGGATTGGACGAACATACAGTACCCTGACGTTCAGGCTGACGCAGGTCCTCTCGGGGCACGGTTGCTTTGGGAGGTACCTGTGTCGCCTCGGTCGCGAGCTGACGTCAGGGTGCCATCATTGCGACACAGGCGACGAGGATACGGCGCTGCATACCCTGCAGGAATGTCCTGCATGGACGGAGCAGCGCCGAGAGCTCGTCGCCTTCACCGGACTAGACCTTTCGCTCCCGGCCGTGGTGCGCACCATGGTCGGGAGCCGCACCGGATGGGACGCCGTCTCCTCCTTCTGCGAGCACGTCATGTTTGCGAAGGAGGAGGCGGAGCGGGAGCGTGAGCGTACGTCCTTGCTCCGCTCCCGCCAAAGGAGGACGCGCCGACGCCGGAGGTCGGAACTCGACCTTCGGCCACCGTAAGCGGGCGGCGCGGGTGGGGCCCCTAGGGGTATAGGGGTTCTCACTCACCCGCACATGCCGTCGAGATGAGAGCGCGAGTGTTCCGCGCGCGCTCATCTCTCTTCCCGTGGGGCGCGTTACAGACCGCCCCACGCAAGAATGAGACACAGTAGTAGCCGGGGGATACGTCCCCTGGCATAGGAAGAGGCCCAGTGAGGGGGGCCCACGCCTGCCAGGGCATTGCGGAGTCGGGTAGCCCATTTCTGGGTATCCCTAACTGGGGAGTGGCAATAGCGTGGCACCGGTTCTGACCGGGCACACGCTAGTGCCACCCCCGATCTGGCGAATCCCACACTCGCACGGGTCGCGAACATCCCCCCAGGCTTCTGTGCCTGTCGCGGCTTAGTCCTCAAACGGATTTCCCCTGGCCAAAAAAAAAAATGCTACAATCCTTAAACAAATCGTGTTAACAAAATGAACATTTGCTCGAATAATTTGATAAGTTAAAGGGCAGTCTATCAATATTCGCAAATATAAACTGATTTATTATAAAATAAATTACAAACTAAACTAACTTAAAAAAAAACAAAGAGTATACAATTAAAACAAATAAGCGAATTCACTAATTTGTTTTAATTGTGTTCTCTTTGCATTTTTAAAAATATAGCCTATAAAGGCTATGTAACAAATTGCTGCCAAAGGGAAGCGTGTCTGTCTGACTGCAAATCCACGTTGTATGGCAATGTAGATTCGCAGGCCGAAATTAAATTAAAAATATCTAAAAGTAACTAAATAACATGTGTTTCTTGGTCTTTTAACTTTATCATAAGTACCTATTAATATTTTGATTCAAGCGTTGTCATATCAAAAGACCAATTCAAATAGTTACCAAGAATTTCTAATTTATTTACTTATTGGTTTTTACTTTAAATAGAATAAGGTAACAAATTTTAAGTTGTTTAATGGTTTTTAACTATACGACTTTCAAAAATTTTTCTCCACTGTTGTTTAGTTTGAGTAAAAACTTTTGAATTTACAGATTTCAAGTAAAGTGATTATGCCTGCAATTATTACATTCCAACTTGTAACAAGAATGGAGAGTGCTAAGGTGTTATTTACAGGCGCTACATTTTATACGCAGCACGCCGGTTATAACACAAATAATTTTATATCTTCTCAAATTTGGAAAATATACGGTCTTCCCAACTTTCCCTTTGCTGGAACTTCAACCTTAAACCTCCGACAGGCTGTGTTACAATTGCTCTAGGCTAGTGCAAGAGTATATTTCCTCAATAAGGTGATTAGACTGGCAAAAATTTGCGTTTTAGCAAATCTCATGCCTGCAACGAAATGTTGTAATAAATTAAATTATAAACCCCTCGATGTAATTAATATTTTAAATTAATAAAATGCGTAGATTTCGCATTGTTTTATACGACCCAAAACTTTTAAGCAGGAAAAAGCTTTTTACTCCAATGTCTACAGATATTTACTCTGACAAAATAGATACAATCGAATTGAATAGACAGCCATTGTATATTTATTCTAGATGCTCTATAAATAAAAATGAATTATTATTCCAAAATCCAAATTTCCAGCTTATTATTTCAAGTATTTTTCAAATTTAAATAAAAGCCTGTATTTCCGTTTTAATATTTTTTTCAATAATAAATTACAAATTGACACATGGCGATTTTTTCACCAATACTTAAGAGCAAACGGTATGAAACAATATTTTTGTTGTAATTCTCGGATGAAAAGCCGATTTTTAATAAATAAAATAAAACTTAAATATTTTTTATTTCGAGTTTTTGAGAACACCACTTTTTTAGAACACTTTTTTTTAAGAATATGTGTTTTACAATGCTTTTTATCTACTTATGAATTTTTCAAATTTTTTGAAGTGGTTGGAAGTGGCCAAGCCAGCGTAAGCAATGTGCTTTGGTCGCGCCTACGATGTTGGGTTCAGCATCCAACAGCTCTTCAATTTCGGCATTTTTTCGAATCCGCCAGTTGCCATCACCTTCCCGTGTTGGACCCAGGATCTTTCTTAGGACCTTTCTTTCAGCCATCAACAGCTTGTTTTCCTCCTTAAGTCTTACGGTCCAAGCCTCACATCCATACAAACTTCAAACAAATTATTTAATTATATGCCTCAAGATGAAATAATAGTGAGTGATGAGAATAAAGTGGACGGGTTCCAAATACGCCATTTGTAGGGGGGATTCCTACAAAGGATGTTAATGCTAGAGTTGTAGATGTAAATTGTTTATTGCTAAAGTTATGCTAATGAAATGATGGTGCTCATGATTGTGCTAAGATCAATGGCTGCTTTGCCGACTGAAGAAGTACGGGGATAAACGAGTACTGATGCGAATGATATGTTTAAATGCGCGTGTCGATGTAAACGGCTGACACGGCAATGTATGGCTGTTCCTGGCCCGTACACCATCTCTCATACAATGCCGTAAATAGGGCGGTGCCACCGGTACCCTGGCACAGGGCGTAGACTCTGGGGGGCGTAAGAATGGCCAGACCGGGCAGGACTATTATTTTTTCGATTTGCTCCTGATAAGTTCCCGCTGCGCCCCGTAGTGCTCGATTCCAACACATACGTACCTACATGCAAGTATCATCAAAAAGGTCTGCTAAATTAGACAAAACATCGCGCTAATTTTTTGGCAGCGCACGAGCGTAATTGTGTTCTTTAAAAAAAATTGATTTTTCTTCCAAAATATTAGATAATTGGTCCACTAACAACAAGGTCCTTTTGCGTTATTTTATCACCATGAATGAAATAAAGTAAGCCTATATATAGCATTGCTTTAGCTAGGCTACCCATAATATTTAAAAAATACAAGGGCGCCGTTATAGAAGGTCGCATAGGGCGCACAAAAGGCTATTTACAGCACTGCTCTCATATACGAGTGAATCTTTCAAGGGGGCCTTCAGGGCCAAATCTTAAACTATACAAAATAGTGAAAAACATTCGGAGGAGTCACGAGGTCGATCTATATTAATACTAATGTATACATATATTATAGAGAGGATTTTTAATTTTTTTTTTGTACGTTTGTAAAGAATAAACTCAAAAACTACTAGACCGATTGCAAAAACTGTTTCACCATTCGAATGCTACATTATCCCTGATTAATATAATCTATATGAAAATTAGAGATCCCTACTAAATCTTCAATAATATATATATTTTTTTATTGCAGGAGATCAGCAGGCAGGCAGACGGCCCACTTGATGGAAAGCAGTTACCATCGCCTATGGACATTTGCAACAGCAAAGTTGCTACAAATACGCTGCTGCTCTCTTAAGGGAAACTAGAACCTGCTCACTAATGCCGGAACACAACTCAAGGTTGTTATGGCGACATACTTTAGACCAGGGGTGGTAGCCATCCAGTCGGGCAAATGTCCTACCACCTGGCTGTGGGTTGTTAAGTCGCCTCTTACGACAGGTCGCCCGGCCGCAGGAAATTGTATTTTTTACACAGACAATTGTATTTTTTACGCCAACAGATATAACAAAATTATAACGTAAATATTATGGGAACCCTTCTTCGGGGGACCCAACCGTGCCACCGTGGACCGACGACCTTTTTTTTTTTGGCCAGGGGAAATCCGTTTGAGAACTAAGCCGCGACAGGCTTAGACGCCTGGGAGGATGTTCGCGACCTGTGTGAGTGTGTGGGATTCGCCAGATCGGGGGTGGTACTATCGTGCCCGGTCAGAACCGGTGCCACGCTATTGCCACTCCCCAGTTAGGGATACCCACTAAAACACCTGGGTGTTCCGTCCTGCGCCTTATGCCAGGGCTACGGGAATTGGGCTGCCCGACTCCGGAGTGCCCTGGCAGGCGTGGGCCCCCCTCACTGGGCCTCTTTCTGAACCGAGACCTGCACTAAGTCGCCGGTAGAAGCTGGATAACCATAGCAGAGGGCCGGGATATAGTGCGCAAAATAAGGATGGCCTACGTCCAGCGGTTGACAACGGTTGACTGACAACGACCTTCATCTACACTGCAACTAACGACTATCGGATAGATCAAATGAAGGACATAGTTTTATTTACCTATCGATTAGTATGCTTGGCCACACTTATATAATAAATTTCGTATAAAAAGAATTGATTAATGTGACCATATTTTTCATTTGCAATGGAAAATCCTGGTTATAAATATATATCACATGCTGTCATTATACCCAAGGAATGCGAGTACTTTGGAACGGCTTTCTAAAATAAAAATTCTGGCGATCAAGCTAGCCAGAGGCAAATGCATGTTTTACCCTCATTTTTTTTAAATATATCTTATACATAAATATATATTATCCGTGCAGGAACGGAGAAAGAATACAATTTCCTGCGGCCTGGCGGCTTGTCGTAAGAGGCGACTAAACAACCCATAGCCAGGTGGTAGGGTATTTGCTCGACTGGATGGCGACCACCCCTGGTCTAGAGTATGCCGCCATAACAACCTTGTGATCTGTTCTGGCATTAGTGACCAGGTTCCAGTCTCCTTTACGAGAGCAGCAGCGCATTTGTAGAAGTTTTGGTGTTGCAAATGTCTATAGGCGATGGTAACCGCTTTCCATCAAGTGGGCCGTCTGCCTGTAAAATAAAAAAATAAATACTTAACATTACATTATCTAAATGCGTTTTTCTTTGACAATAGGCTAGTTTTGCTATATCGTCGGCGTTTGTATAGGACCTTGTAACTATATTTTTTAAAAGGATATGCCTATAATTTTATTCACGCTTGACTTGAAATTACTACGGGATTCCCGGGACACAAAGAAGATAATGTATAAGGTATCTATTAACTTTATTTTAAAGTAAGTAACTAAATACAGCCTAGATATTGAAATGAAAAACGATATGAGAACTATCGACTGCATTTATTTGAAGGAAGTGAGTGTATTACAATTGACAGATAATGTCACTTGAGTTTGACACTTGGGTTTACGTTCACAAACATTGTCATATTTCAACAGTTTTAATGAAAACTGTGTCGGAATAAACTTTTTGTTATGCACCCGAAAAACTACAAACCGCTCCCAGAAATATTTCCGCGGGAATTCCAGGATATGAAGTAGCGCAAATTTAAAGTCTAAAAATTTACTGTCGATCAGCAAAAATCTTATGAAAACCAGCCCAGTAGTTTTTACAGACAAGAAATCAAAAAAAAAGCATCGTTTCCTCCGTAGTTTATATAGTCTATTCCAGTTGTTGTTTTTTTTACAGCTTCAGTGTATAGACAAGGCATATTTAGAATCTTATAATATTATAGATTAATTTTTCAAAATTGTTACATGTAGTTAGTAATACTTGTTAATAAGTTGACGAAAAAATAATATCACCAAAACATTTAGTTACAAGTTCCTGTACTGACGCCAACAATATACAGACGGCCCACTTGATGGAAAGCGGTTACCATCGCCTACGGACATTTGTAAACCCAAAGGTACTACAAATGCGCTGCTGCTCTCTTAAGGAAGACTGGAACCTGGTCACTAATGCCGAAACACAACTCAAGGTTGTTATGGCGACATACTTTAGACCAGGGGTGGTATCCATCCAGTCGGGCAAATGCCCTACCACTTGGCTGTTGGTTGTTTTGTCGCCTCTTACGACAGGCCGCCCGGCCGCAGGAAATTGTATTCTTTCTCCGTTCCTGCACGGATGAAAAATATTTTGTTTCATATAGTGCGTTAGTGTTAGCGCCTGTAACCAAATACGACTAGCTTATAGCGTTAAAAGTGACGCATTAACGTTCGCTACATTAGTATATGTACATTTATGTCAGACTGTCAATGGTTAACCTTATTAAAAATATGGGATAACGCATTAAGCCGTTGGCTACATCTGGGTGACACAATCACTAACACTATCATTATCCCAGGTGTATCTGTGGCCTAATAAGGAACCCATAGATAAGAATATTTGCCGGGTAATCGTTTATCTGATACCTAGAGACGCCAAGAGGAAATACCTAGAGACGCCAAGAGGAAAAGAGGAAGACCAAATAAAAGATGGGTAGACATATTCAAGGAAAGATGCGGCCCACATTGGACAAGATTGGCAAGAAACAGGGATGAATGGAGAAGATTGGGGGAGGCCTACGCCGCTGAGGCGACTTCCATAAATAAACTATAATATATTAATTATTTTTTAGAAAAAGGACATAAATTTTATTAATTTGACATATAAAAAAAAAAAAAAAAAGTAACAATGTATGAATTTAATTGTTTGTAATATGACGGTAGAATAAAGGCTTTTTTATTTTTATTTTATTTTAATCGTCTATCAGCTGGCGACACCCACCCTACCGCAATATTAAACATATCCCCGAGCGGTCGTTTGTACCTCAGACCCGAACTTTTGAGATTCATCTATACATTAATCATCTAATGTAACGTATCTACCTTTTGATATACTAGCGGTCTTATTAAAAAAAAACTTTTTTTCAGGTCAAGTTAGAGGGTATTTCTGTTTCTTTCACTTTTTTCTCATCTTTTTATTTTTACAATGCTTATGTCTATTTATTTATGCTATTTCTTGATACATCTGATTTTCTATCTATATATCTTCATCTTCTGTTCTATCTTCATGTGTAAACAAAAGGAATACTAATGATCTAGATACTACTACTTACATTTATATCAAACTAAAATTCCCTATTATCCATTACATCTATATAAATTTAAGACATAATACTATTATACGTGTCGGTATTAACCTCCGTGGTGTCTTTAAAGAGTGTGACGCCAGCAACGCTGACGTCACGATTGTTGGCTTCTTGGTGACGACCCATATTTGAGTCCTCGGAATAGAATTTCAAGAGTAAACAGTATCGTGTATTCCAAGAGCGTTACGATTTCCCAGAGAGGTCCGTCCCGTTCGGTGGCTCGAGCAATAATGATAATGATAGAGTTTTTTTTTTATTGGACTTGACTTTATGTTGTTGGTCCGAAGACCTTACAACTTTACCGGGGTTCTTTGGGGCGAATGCCTTCGCGAAGCGAAGGCGCTCGAGCCCGGGGGAGCAACTTGCTCGAGGGAGCTCCCTAAGGAGTTTTACCTCGGCTGGACTGTTGCCATGAATGGGGAATGAATTTAATGATGCCCACCATAGGGCGACACAAAATACTAATTGAGAACGGGCGACGGGTAATATAAAGCCCGAAGGGAAGGATCACGGCGGGCCGGGATCGGTGGTTTGCGGTGGCCTACGCTATCTTACTGCCGTTTCGCAATACTTTGCCCAGGGGATTTGTTGGTCATAGAGCGAAATGGTTTTTAGGCGAAGGCTAGCGCGTTTGGGGGAGCGAAGCGTGCCCGGGGAAAAGAACATTGCTGCGCTTTTCTCCGGGTTTACCTCTATCCTCCATTTGCGAAACCATTCGCCTAGTTCTGTGACAGCTGTCTGCAGCCGGATGCAAGCCATTTGTCGGTTTTGATCTGATGTATAGAGTGCGGTGTCATCCGCAAAGAGGGCCAACTCCACATCTGGAGTTTTTGGGATGTCGCTGGTGTACAGCGTGAAGAGTAGTGGCGACAGGGCCGAGCCCTGTGGTACACCGGCTGTGAGTGGGTGAGGGGACGAGCGCGTTCCCTCCACTCGAAAACGGAAGCTACGACCTAGGAGGAAGTCTCGCAAGATGAGCACGAGTCTGTCTGGCATACCGAACTGGTACAGCTTGTAAATCAAGCCGTTGTGCCAGACCTTGTCGAAGGCTTTTGCTACGTCTAGAAACAGTGCGGCTGTTCCTATAGGGCGGGGGCGATGGGCAAAGTGAGATAATATGTGCTCCGTGATGCGGTGCACCTGTTGGACGCATGAGTGTCTGGCACGGAAGCCAAATTGCTCATCGGGTATTAGATGTTTGCTGAAGGCAAAATCTCTAAGTCGAGAGAGGATGACCCTCTCGTAAAGCTTGCTGAGTGCGCTCAGTAGGCTGATTGGACGGTAGCTAGACGGTTTATTAGCCGGTTTTCCCGGCTTGTGAATACCGATGACATCTGCTTCCTTCCAGATCGCGGGAAAGGAGCAGTTTGTTATGGCGGCATTGAAGATGCTCACTAGAATTATAATTAGATGGGCGGGTAGGAGTTTTAAAACGCGATTGTTGATGCCATCGGTCCCTGGGGCCTTTCGCGGTTTGAGAGACTTGATCAGATCTTGCACTTCTTCGACCGTGACCGTGTCGAGTGTGGTTTCCGCTGGTAAGGAGGATCTACGTTCGACCTCGGAGTCTACCTCCGTCAGGTGTGACTGGTCGACGTTTTGCGTAGTGGGGGAGCATTGAAGCTCTAGACTCTGAGCAAGGCACTCGGCCTTCTCCTCGTCATCGAACGCCTCGGTGTTGTCGGCTCTTTCTAGCGCGGGTATGACAGTAAGGGTGTCTGATTTGAGAGCTCTAGCCAGCTTCCAGTATGCCTGGTGAGTTGGCTCGATATCCCTCAACGTTCTGTCCCAACGTTGTTCCCTGACTTCCCGGATACGTAGTTTGACCTCGCGCTCTAGTTCGCGGAGTCGGACTCTGTTATCCTCGGTGGGATATCTGTCGTGAGCTCTGGAGGCGGCTCTCTTTTCCCTCAGCAGTACCCTCACCTCGTCCGGCAGGCATAAGTGGCGGTCATCCTCCACTGGCACCTGCCTGGACGAGTTCCGCACTGCGGATTGAAGGTGGCTGGTGAGGGCCTCGATTGCCGTCTCCGTGTCATGGCGGGACACGATGTGGTCCGGGATGCGGTCCAGGTCTTGTGAGCTGGTTGCCTTGAGGAGGGTCTCAAGTCTCAACCAATCCACAGAGGTCCTAGTTTCAGATGTCTGGTCTGTCTGTGGTCCTAATCTGAGGATAACCGGACGATGGTCCGAGTCGATATCGTCCATCGTTTCGATCGAATGGAACTGAAGGGTTACGCCCCTCAGTAATGCTAGGTCGAGAGTGTTTGGGGTCCCCCAGTCGCGGTTGGGGGGGTATCTTGTGGGGGTCATGGGAGTTAGTATATCAAACAAAAGATTGTCTGATATATTTATTAGGGCTCTGCCATTGGGGTTAGTGGTATTGCAATTCCACTGCTCGTGTTTGCAATTCAGATCTCCGGCTATAATAACAGCCGGGCCTAAGTTGAATAGGGTTTCTAGGTCTTTCTTAATAAGGGTTTTTTGGCATGCGAGGTATGCTGAAACTATGACTAGAGGTTGGTGGCCAGTCATTGCTAGTCTGCAGGCGGATACCTCCATACCGTCTAGTGGGGGGGTGACTACAGGCATGCAGTGTAGGGATCTTCTGAAATAGATCAGGGTGCCGCCACCACGGCCTACCCTGTCATGTCTAGTGATCCGATAGTTAGAGATCTTTGGATCTCTATTACTCGGTTTCAGGAAGGTCTCCTGTACTAGTAGTATATCTACTTGATTGGTAACCAGGAAGTCATGGACCAAGTCGCGCTGGTTTCGAAGGCCATTGGCGTTATAAGTCGCCAGAGTCAATGAGCGTGGTTTATTTCTACCTACATGCGCCATTTGTTACCGGTAACAATAATTTGACTAGGTTGTTTAGTTACAACGATCTAAGTATTTGGAGGAGGTACGCGTGATCCATTTCGATCACGAGTTGATCCCGGAGGGAGGGTTGTGTTGACTCTGAAACTTGCCTCAGTTTCCGAGCCAAGAGTTGGACCTCTTGCAGGTCGAAGGGCAAGTTCTTGGCGAATTTAGTCGCCAAAGCTAAGTCCTCCGCTATAGAGTGGTGGGCCGATGGCCCTGAAGGTCCCTTAGAAATGGGGGCGAGGGCGGGGGCGGGGGTGGCCGAGGGTAGGCCGGCCATAACTGGGGCACGCGTCCTTAGCGGAGGGAACGCTTCCGTCGTGGGAAGACCCGTCCAGTGGTTTACCACTGGGGGGGGGGGCCGCCACGAATGCGGGTTTGTTCGGCACTTTTCTAGTGCCTTTTTGGGCATTGCCCTTTCCGACCTTACGTTTGGGTCGGGGGGCGGCAGGGCAGCCTCTGTAGTTAGCGGGGTGACCCGCTTGGCCGCAGAGGATGCAGCTCGGTGGCTCCGGGGAGTCCCGGGTGCGAGTGCACTCCGAGGTCCCGTGGTCGCCCAGGCACTTGACGCACCTGGGACGGGATTGACAATGTAGGGCAGAGTGCCCATAAAGTTGGCAGCGATGACACTGCCGCAGTGTATGTTTTTCGTGTGGACGTTCCACACGAAGGCCAGAGAGGCCACAGACCTTCTCAAGATCGAAGATCTTTTTCCCCTCTGGGGAGAGGTCGAGGACAACCAATACTAGGTTTAGAGGGGACTTTGTGGCGTCGCCTCTGTGCATACGGTGCACTTCGTGCACTGGTAGGGCTTGGGACTTAAGGTCCTCTAGAATATAGGAACTTTCAATTTCCTGAGGAAGTCCGCGGATTACAGCCCGAAGGCGTTTTTCTTCTGGCAGGGCGTAAGTGTAGTAACCGATTTTACGGTCACATAATAAAGTAGTTAGGGCGCGGTGGTCACTTGAAGACGTGACCATAACTTTGATGCCGTGTTGAGTATCACGGGCTTCCTTTATGGAGATTGCCTTACCTGGCAGTTCTTTAGCGAGTTGAAGCCAATGGGCTTTCTCGCGGATGGTCAGGGGTGGCGGCGGGCGTTGTGAAGGTGGCCCAGGGCGGCTGGAAGGTGCCGCTGTCGGTGTTGTGCCCGCTGTTGGGGCGGGGTTGGGGGGGACCTCCCTCTGGGTCTTACGTTTTTTAGTACGATTAACGGTTATAAAACCGTCATCGTCTTCGCGGTCTAAGGGGATGTTCGCGGGAGGCGCGACATCCATAGGAGTAATTTCATCGGCCGGTGGAAGAGGGGCATCCCTGAGGTTTTGCGGACCTTCAGAGGATAAATCGATTTCTCGACGAGAATCGATTACGCGATGGATGGGCGAACGTGAACGCGATGTCGTCGAACTCGCAGAGCTCGAACGCGGTTTTGTCGATGCGGAACCGCGAGAAAACGAGGCGCGCGACTTTGGTGCCACACGATGGGCATCGTTGAGCGGGGGTGCGGGCGGCGGGCGCACTGGTAACGCAGCGGGTATGGATGCGGGGGGCGCGGGCGCTACGGCAGAGTGCAGGTGGACCGCGGTAAGCGCGGCGGCGGGGGTTGCGGGGCGTGCGCTAGTCGCGGCAGGTGCGATGGTCGCGGCAGATGCGGGTGCGGGGAGGGGGGCCTGCGCGGGGGCCCTTTGCACGTGTGACTCGCGGGACACAGGTTTCTCGGAATTAAGTTCCGAAATAACGGGCACCATTGATTGGGACTCCGGAGTCCTCAAAAATTGGTCGAGAGCTTGAGGGAATTGCTGTCGTAAAAACGACAGCAAACCCTCTAGCAACGATGGGGAGGGCTCCACGCCGTCCATTGTCCCTGAGGGGGACGAACGATTTGGTGGAAAAACCACCTGATGACGCACTTTTCACTGCACTGTCACAGAAAAAATACAGATCGACCGGGTGAACGAACGAACACAACGAACACGAATAACGGACTGCCGAGGCGGAACGGGAGACGTGCGCGCGCGACGAATATATGTCGCCGATTTTTGTTTACTATATCTTGTACAACAAAGTCCGGCTTCATGATTTGAAGCTTCTCCTTGACCCGCTCCCTTTCCTCTTTTTTTATAATATCTGGGTTTTTAGATTCCTAGCGCTACCGTGATGCAGGTTTGCACTGGTCGAGCAAGCCTTTGTTAATCGGTCTTTATATTTGGTTGCTTTATTTGTCTCTTCGGGCGACACCTCCTTCGTATATGTTCTATTTCCCAAGTCACTACTGAGCCCGGGTTCTACCGATGAGGTCTTCCTTCATGGAGGAGAGACACTCAATGTAACAGTCTTTTTCGCCTGTTGCCTAAGGTCTGACGATGTCATCGTCGTCGTCGTCGTCCGTCCCCACTCCTCAGTGCTTCTCCTCTCACCGGAGGCGGGGGTATTTGGAGGGGGAGTCCTTTTGGTGATCTTAGATCTCCCCATAATATTCACCGGCGACGATTCCTCCTATGTTGCTCTCGGCTTCTTGGGAGTACGAAACATTTTTTAATTGGGTATTACTAACTAACGCGTGCGGGGATTAGTTTAAAAATTATTTATATAATTAATTGAAAACAGAAGATTCTATACAAATCCGAAGGTGCAATAATACCTGTTGTTATCTACTAGTAGGTCAGTAAACCTTAGTCTTAAATAAATGTTTATGTACGGACGCAACAACTATCACAATAGCAATTTATTCCCAAGCACAGCAGGTGTCAATTTACACTGTCAATAATATAATTATATATATTCTTATGTAAAATATTAAAAATTAATAACTATTTTACTGTTTTTTTTTATATTTATTAATTACACTTTTTGTTTTTTTTTTATTTTTTTTTATATTGCAGGAGTTCAGCAGACAGGCAGACGGCCCACTTGATGGAAAGCGGTTACCATCGCCTATGGACATTTACAACACCAAAGGTGCTACAAATGCGCTGCTGCCCTCTTAAAGGAGACTGGAACCTGGTCACTAATGCCGGAACACAACTCAAGGTTGTTATGACGACATACTTTAGACCAGGGGTGGTAGCCATCCAGTCGGGCAAACGCCCTACCACCTGGCTGTGGGTTGTTTTGTCGCCTCTTACGACAGGCCGCCCGGCCGCAGGAAATTGTATTCTTTCTCCGTTTCTGCACGGATAGAATAGATGTTTTAGGTACCGCAGTACACATCACTCGGATGACTACGGGACCCTCTATAGATAAGTATGAAAATATACCTATCTAATTGTCAGTGTACTCGTTCTCCTATGACGTTACTTTCTCACTAAGTCTGTTTCTAACTCCCAATGTTATTGTATTAGATGTATAGAATTTATTTAACTATTCATACTTTCAATACTAATTATCAATTGATTATATTATACTGAAGTATTTATATGCATCTGTCTATATATTTGTGTATGTATGAGTGTTATGTTTAGTATGAATGCGTTACTTGCTGCGTTGCGTATAAGTGTATTGTATGGAGTTAATGTTTTATAAGTGTTATATATAATTATATGTAATACTATTAAGTACATATGTTTGTGTGCTACCTGTGTCTTTAGTGATGTATGTGTATATGTGGCAATGGCAGGTAATATTGATAGAAGGATAGCCAAACCAAATATGACTGTATTTAATGTTAATTATATATATCGGTGGCGGGGTTGCTAACGGTGGCGGCTGCAGGATGACAGGGCTCGTGACGTCAGCAGAGCACGAACTCGCTGCGCCAGCTCTGCAGACTCAAGCGGCCCTACGCGAGTTGAAAGTGACGTCAAAGCGCGGAGGCGCCCGATGCGATTCGTTGCAGGGCGCGCAGACAGCCCTTCTGTGACTAGATATAATTCCGTTTCTAGGTTCTTCTGGAATTATTTAAATATTATGTTATTACAATAAGATATCCCTGTGCTACAATTCTACTATTTATTAATCAAAATAGATTTTATAAAAAATATCTGTTTTATTTTTTTATTAACATTCCAAAAGTTTCCCCTATTTCCAGTTTTCTCCCAGTTGTCGCGTTGCTTATTCTTTTACAAAGAGTAAGCAACACTTAGCCTTCAAAAAGTTTAATGTTAATTAAGTATTTTAATCAAGTATTATCGCAAAAATCCAAACAAGATATTTATAATAACATTTTCCAGAATATCTTTAAAGAAATTAAAGGTAATCAATTTACACACAAACATAAAGATTAAAATAAAGAGTCAGTAAACTTGCGCCGTCGAGTTTATCTCCGAGTGAATTGAAGATCCCACATCTGCGGCGACTCGCACTTTTGCCCACCAGTGCAGACTGGCCTCTCCGTCGTCGTCTTTGTTTGTCGATTATTGCTTGCAGCTCCTTCGCTTAAGATGTCAGGTCATTGGGAGTTATGTCGCTGTTGTCACCAATAAATTACGCTCTCGGTGGTTATAGGCGCTCAGACCGATTTCCTCGAGAACTTGGTCAAATTCGATGTACAAAGCGGTCAGTAGTTGCAACTCACAGTTCTTGATGTCATCCTGCGAATATAGTTGTATGCAAAATATGTCCTGGTTAGCCTTCGTCTCTCCGCTTAAAATAACGATTGTCAAATTCAAAATTCCAGAGAAAAACCAATAGAAAACGCTGTGGTAGTTAGTGGCGAAAATCGAGCCTGGTGGTTATTCATTCGTATAATAATCCGCTTTTGGTCTCGTGTACACATAAACATGTGCTTACTACAAGTAAAGCCCGCTCATTGCACAAACTGTACTATATTCTAACATACTATATATATTGTACGGTGTAGGTGGTGTACTGAATGAACCGTATACTTGACCGAATACGAGCTATGACTATTGACCATGCCGGAGTTTTTTTTTATTGGACTTGACTTTATGTTGTTGGTCCGAAAACCTCACAACTTTACCGGGGCTTTTGGGGCGAGTGCCTTCGCGAAGCGAAGGCGCTCGAGCCCGGGGGGGGCAACTTGCTCGAGGGAGCTCCCTAAGGAGTTTTACCTCGGCTGGACTGTTGCCATGAGAGGGGGATGAATTTAATGATGTCCACCCTAGGGCGACACAAAGCACTGATTGAGAACGGGCGACGGGTAATATAAAGCCCGAAGGGAAGGATCCCGGCGGGCCGGGATCGGTGGTTCGCGGTGGCCTACGCTATCTTACTGCCGTTTCGCAACGTGTTATGGCTGGGAGAGAAGAAACGGCGAAAGAAACTTCCCAGCAACACGCCTAGTCTATCCTGTGGGGGGAGCTATGTCTCCTAGCGTCCCTCGCGGGGACGTGGAGAGATCTTGATTGGCGGCGTTTGAGACGCCGCCGTCTGTGTCTGTCTGTCGGTGTCTGCCAGCCTACCGTCCTAACCGCGGGCGGACTGATGCGGGTCAGTCGTTTCGTAATAACGTCGACTCTGTTCGTCAGGACGTTACGCGGTCGTCGCACGAAAGCCTTTCGAAGAGGCTTA
The DNA here is from genome assembly GCA_019925095.2 of Dendrolimus kikuchii. Taxonomy (NCBI): domain Eukaryota; kingdom Metazoa; phylum Arthropoda; class Insecta; order Lepidoptera; family Lasiocampidae; genus Dendrolimus; species Dendrolimus kikuchii. The sequence goes on along the minus strand of CM034406.1, from coordinate 4,146,713 downwards.
TAATCGGACGCGGACACGACGAGCGGATTTCGATGGTGCGGCGCGAGATCGAAATACTTACGCGAGAGCGACGTAATGTAGTTTTTGATGGAGGGAAGCTCCAGATCGCGGTGGAGGTCGACGTTACGCATATAGAGGGGAGCACCGAGGGCTCTGCGCATGAATTTATTCTGCACGATTTGCAGTTTATCTAAAAGGGCAGGCTTGGCATGGCCGAATACCACACTCGCGTACGTCATGATCGGACGGATGGGTGTTTTATACAGAGTAAGCTTGTGTCTGAGGGACATTTTGCTTCGTTTGTCTATCATGGGTGCTAAACGACTCATCACAAATCGCGCTCTATTTCGGACTATAGTGATATGCTCGTTGAAGCGCAAGTTCTGATCTAGGGTGACACCCAAGTATTTGGTGTACTTTGCCCAGGGGATTTGTTGGTCGTAGAGCGAAATGGTTTTTAGGCGAAGGTAAGCGCATTTTGGGGAGCGAAGCGTGCCCGGTGAAAAGAACATTGCTGCGCTTTTCTCCGGGTTTACCTCTATCCTTCATTTGCGAAACCATTCGCCTAGCTCTGTGACAGCTGCCTGCAGCCGGACGCAAGCCATTTGTCGGTTGTGATCTGATGTATAGAGTGCGGTGTCATCCGCGAACAGGGCCAACTCCACATCTGGAGTTTTTGGGATGTCGCTGGTGTACAGCGTGAAGAGTGGTGGGGACAGGGCTCAGCCCTGTGGTACACCGACTGTGAGTGGGTAAGGGGACGAGCGCGTTCCTTCCACTCGAAAACGGAAGCTACGGCCTAGGAGGAAGTCTCGCAAGATGAGCACGAGTCTGTCTGGCACACCGAACTGGTACAGCTTGTAAATCAAGCCGTTGTGCCAGACCTTGTCGAAGGCTTTTGCTACATCTAGGAACAGTGCGGCTGTTCCTATAGGGCGGGGGCGATGGGCAAAGTGAGATAGTATGTGCTCCGTAATGCGGTGCACCTGTTGTACGCATGAGTGTCTGGCACGGAAGCCAAATTGCTCATCGAGTAATAGATGTCTGCTGAAAGCAAAATCTCTAAGTCGAGACAGGATGACCCTCTCGTAAAGCTTGCTGAGTGCGCTCAGTAGGCTGATTGGACAGTAGCTGGACGGTTTACTAGTCGGTTTTCCAGGCTTGTGAATACCGATGACATCTGCCTCCTTCCAGATCGCGGGGAAGGAGCAGTTTGTTATGGCGGCATTGAAGATGCTCACCAGTATTATAATTAGGTGGGCGGGGAGGAGTTTTAAGACGCGATTGTTAATGCCATCGGTCCCTGGGGCCTTTCGCGGTTTGAGAGACTTGATCAGATCTTGCACTTCTTCGACCGTGACCGGGTCGAGTGTGGTTTCCGCATGTAAGGAGGATCTATGTTCGACCTCAGAGTTCACCTCCGACAGGTGTGATTGGTCGATGTACATGCCAGAGGCTCTCACTGTACTTGCTAAGGTACTACTTTTAAGCAGACGCTTAGCTGCTAACCGAGCGAGCTACATATTTGCGGCAAGCGGAGCGTGGGGGTTCGGGAGCTCCGGGCGAGAGATCAGGAGGGTGATTCTGTCCGCAACATATACTTTAGCTAACTACTACAACTAACTCCAGGCGACTTTCTTTAGACTACGGAGACTGACAACGCCAATGGATGCATAATATGTAATTAGATCTTAGTAGATCTGGAAATCATAATTAATTAAGATGTAGGTTTAAATATAATAACAATATTACTACCAGTTAAAATTCACGCATCGTTTAGAATATTAAAAAAATATATTATGTCCCAAAGTCATATAAACACATGGGGAACCGAAAATGCGCTGATAAAAAAACTATATTAAATATTTCATGCTTATCCAGTTTGGCTACTTAGTTTGCTTCCAAATTTTCGTAAAAATGTACGTCTTGCAAACATTGCTCACGATTATTGGACTTCTTATTATATTCACATATTACATATCAAAAAGGAAATTCGACTATTGGAAAAAGAGAAATGTACCGTACATTAAACCAACCCTACTATTCGGCAACTACCGTGAGTATATTTTGATGAGGAAATATTCTGGACAAGTCGCTCAGAAGCTCTGCCAGCAATTCCCCAAGGAGCCTTACTTTGGCAGCTTCTACGGAACAGAACCAGCTCTTGTCGTTCAAAGTCCTGAGATAATCAAACATGTATTCACCAAAGACTTCTACTACTTCCACGGCCGAGAAGTCTCTCCGCATACTAAGAACGAAAAACTTACTCGAAATATGTTTTTTACATCTGGTGATGATTGGAAAGTGGTACGGCAAAATCTTACACCTCTTTTTTCGTCAGCAAAGATGAAGGCTATGTTTCCGCTTATAGGAAAATGTTCGAAGGACTTCGAGGATATGCTCGATTATGAGACCAGCATGTCCAAGGTACTCGAGGCGCGATCAATAATGATCAGATTCACAATGGATTGCATTTGTTCCTGTGTTTTTGGCGTTGAAACTAATACAATGGCTAGAGATTCGGAGAACAATATTTTTACATATATGGGCCGATTAATATTTAGCAATTCTCTTTACCGAGGTTACAAGTTAGTAGGCAGAGCTATATGGCCATCGATTTTCTACAAGCTGGGATTCAAAGCTTTCCCTGATGATATAACGAATTTCTTTTCCAAGTTACTGTTTGGAGTTTTTGAAGAGAGGAACTATAAACCATCTGGTAGAAATGACTTTATTGATCAAGTATTAATGTTTAAAGATAATAATTACATCGTTGGTGACTCTATTAGCAATGTGAAGACTGGCGAGAAGAAAAAGATAAAATTAAAAGTAGACAACGACTTGTTAGCTGCTCAATGTGTATTATTCTTTGGAGCCGGTTTCGAGACGTCTGCGAGCACATTGAGTTGTGCTTTATATGAGTTAGCTAAGAACCCTGAAGCACAAAAAAAGGCTCAACAGGAAGTTGACGAATATTTACGTAAGAATAACAACAAACTATATTACGAATGTGTATCTGAAATGCCTTATCTAGAGGCTTGCTTGCTAGAATCTTCGCGAATGTATCCTGTCTTTGGTATCCTTACCCGAGAAGTTATGGATGACTACACATTCCCAGATGGCTTGCATTTGGATAAGGGTGTCAGAGTTCATATTCCGGTGTTCAGCATACACTATAATCCAGATTACTTCCCAGATCCAGAGACATATAGGCCTGAGAGGTTCTTAACTAAGGACGAAATTAAACCGTATACTTTCTTTCCTTTCGGCGAAGGACCCAGGATCTGTATTGGTAATTATTCTTCTAATTATTAATTTGTTTGTTAGTTTTTCCATATTCCACTTTTTCCATATATGTAACATCAAGCCTATTCTTTATTTTCGTTTTATACGTACAGGTGGTATACACACCACTTTGATCCAGATAGATTCAGAGTAGATAGGCAGATTTAATATTTTAGTAATCTGTAATAAAGTACCTATATACATTTATTTATGTACTTATTGAATTTCATGATAGTCAAAATGGCAATGGAATCTTGAAAACCAAAAATAATTTATTGGTATTTGCTACGTATCTATGAATTCGTATAAGAGTTCCTAAAATTTACAGACAACAAAATTACATAATTAGTTATATATGTATACTTGTCACGTACATTTACAGTGTCTAGTATTTCCAGTTAAAAACGTATTAATATTCAGTCTGGTATTTTTTGTACAAATTTTTATCAGCGCTCTGTGACCTTGCATACTTAAGACTAATGGTGTATCTATGTTTATACAGATTGAACGTCATTTCAAATCACGGGCCATAATAATGGCGCAGACTTTTGCATGAGTGGCGTAGAGCTATGAAAATTCAAATAAATAAAGCCCTTTTGAGAACTTAATCTAAAGCCTATTCGCTGAAAATAGATTCATTCGCCGCGATTTGAATTGAAAATGTTCAAATTTACTCTCTATCAATGTTCACTTGCCATGACTATTCACTGTATGCGACAGGTTACTCTCGCACTCTGCATCTCCATTAGGTCCATGAAAAGTAATTGTAGAATTTGCTCTTTTAAAAAGTTTCTTGTCGCTTCTTCTCCTTAAACAGCAATAACAGGTTACGATGCGGTGTACATAGAATCCTTATTAATATTATAATTGCGAAAGTAGCTCTGTCTGTTTGTTCTGTTTTCATGGAAACACTGCTGGACCGATTTGGCTGAAACTCAGTATATATATATTTTCGATGCCGAGGATGAACATAGATCCGGGATAAAAATATATTTGTCTCTCCGTTTGTCATGCTTTTACGGAAAATCTACTGGACCGTATTGGCTGAAATTTGGTATATATGTAATTTTAATACCGAGGGTGGATAAGGCATACTTTTCATACCGGATAATGGATAAATTTATGTACATGTTATCCCAGACAGTGGAATAACTTTTGGTTTTTTGTGATTTGTCATTTTCATCAATTTGGTCATTTTGGTCGATTTGGTTGAATTGGTCGATTTGGCCGATTGTTCGATCTGGTCGATCTGGTCGATGTGGTCGATTTGGCTTGATACTTTTCTTCCGGGAGATGGGATAGTTTGCGATATAAAATGAGGTGAATCTTCCGGGGCAAATAGCACTAACATAAAAATTGAATACAATGTAAGCTATGTTGTAACCTCTTTAAACAAGAGGCACGTATTGGAGGTTGGCCCGCGGCTCGGCCGCTGGGTAAACTCTAGTAGATGATATGCTTAACTTATATCGTATGGCTTTCAATTCTTGTGTCTGTGAGAAGACAAAGAGCAATCCACTGCCTCTCCTGTCCGCTGATTCTTTTGCAATACTCTTCCTCACGAGACAAAGGTTCTCCACAATGATTTGGACTACAGTCAGAAGAGATTTTTTCCCAAGGACGCGGCGAGTGCATGACGCTGCCCGGCTCAAGCAGAGCACATCTGCAAAGTATGTGACATTGTCTTTTTGTCGCCTATATTACAATGAATATCCAAACGTACACTCTCGACGTAATGCCATCTAGTTTAGGTAGCTACTTTGTCCGTATTCATTTCCAAATGCTTTTGAAATAGTTTCAACACTGTTCCACTTTCCAGGTATGCGTTTCGCCAAAATGCAGACAATGGCTGGGCTCATAACATTCTTGAAGAAGTACAACGTGGAGTTAGCTGATGACATGCCGGCGAAGGTTGAGTTCGAACCTACAACACTTCTTACTGTACCAGTCGGCGGACTAAATCTTAAAGTGACTCCTCGAGAAGGTTGGGAACAGAGGATGTATGCCCATTAATATCTTTAAATATTTGGGGATCTAAAGTGGCTTCTTACAGAGAATCGCTTAGTGAAATAGACGCGTGTTTATATGTAAAGAAAGTATGTAAGCAAAGCATACAATTCTACTTTATTTTGATAATTGTCATATTGATAATCCGAATCTGCGAAAACGGCTTTAGCCCCTCCTCCCCCTGTCGGAATAATAATGTATTTTATTTTACTATATCGGTGATCTATGAAGATCCAAGTCTCTAACCTTGGCAATGTTCAGAATATGGAATGTGCTAAAAATTTAAAATGAAGTAAAATAAGTATTCTCAGAACTCTGTATTTTTATTATATTTTCTTAAGTTTTCGCGACTTGTATACATAATAAAACTACGTTTTAACGGTTTAAAGCGCGGTAATTTATTTGATTTTTGTTATTCCGACGTTTTGGGACCACGGGAGACAAAGATGTCAAGTGTCAACGAATATTGTTAAAGTTTTATTTAGCCTACTGGCGACTTGTTCATTTTAAATATTTAGTTTTAATTTTGTTTATGGTTATTATTTACTCTATGGGAGCCTAATCTAATTTACCACCGCTCCGCAACATGTTATGGCTTGAAGACAAGAACCGGCGCAAGAAATTCTTCAGCAAACATGCCTAGTTTAATAATTTTATGTAATATTAAAATGGGTGGAAGTATCTTTATTTTTATTTTATTGTATTCCTACAAATTTGTCCAACTGTCCAAACTCTAATTTTATTTCGCGGCTCCACTATGTATTGTGCCTTTTTAGCGAGGGCAAATCCGATTGAGGACCATCAGCCTTGCGGAGAACCGCAGCAGGTGTATGAGATTTGCCAGGGCGGGGTGGCATTAGCATCCCACGAAAGAAGTGCTGTTGCCCAGCCACGATCAGGGATACCCACTGAAACCTCTCGGTGTTCCTTCCTCCGCTTTAATGTCAGGGCCAGGAACACATCAGTCTCATCACACCGTGGGGTGTTGGCAGGCGGTGGTCCATCGGCTTCTTCCGTTGCTGAAGGGAATTTCTCCCGGCAATGGAAATGGCCGAAGAGCTTGAAGACGCCGGGAACATAGTGAAGCGGTTTGTGGCGTACCCCACGGGGAAGAGAAATAAGTACGCACAGTACACGGTGCAACCCCATCTCGACGTCATAACGCTCTTAAATATAAAAAAAAACAAGCAAAAGAAGTTTTAAAACGACAACGAATAACGAAAGAGCATTGAGTGAGAGTATAAGTATGATGAAAGTGACTTATCTAAATAAGCCTAATTGCCTAAGCATAAGATGGTTTGGCGCACTAGCGTAGCGAAGGCGCTAATAGTTAGAGTGCCTTAATAGGCCTTTCACCCGAGTTTAATACTGCTTTTCATTTCGAATATGAGGAAAGTAGATAAAAACAGATTAGTCAAACAAACAACTACTTCCGTAATTAAATCAGGCATTACATTTATATCTGAATCTGATTAACCATGGACCTCTATAATAGGAAGTAAATTTCCTACTTCAGTTGATTAACTCATAATACGTCAGATATGAAACGTCAAGTAAACTTCTTTTTCTGTGGTATTTTATCAGCCAGTATTTTTTTTGTCACTAATGATAGTAAATATTTAGCTTCAATTTATGTAAATTAAATAATAATTTTGTTAAAAAATATTACAAACTTGTTATAGATGTAACAAAATTGTAGACATTTTTTGTTATTACAATATATACCGCGTAACAGAGACTTGTGGCAGTGGCGATTAAAAAGTTGGGACATGAGGTCGCATGTATTATCTATGGTACATATAGTTTTTAAATTGTTTGACGGGAGTTTGTGGCGGGAACTGAAAGGAGGGAGACGTTGTGCTGTGCAGTTTTATTTTCTAAAAATGTGTAAAATCACTCTAAAATGAACAATAGTTTTGTAGGATATTGATAGTTTTTGAGTAGTAATTATGTGTTTTTGTGAGAAATATGAACTGTATAGTCAAATGTGGCCTTTCGAGTTTTCACAAGAACTCCGTTGAATGGTGTGGATTGTAGCCTACAATAGAACTGCGCCTGGCTTAAAGGCCTAGTTGCCAAGCTTTAAACATTTAAAAAAATGTTTGACAGCTGCGAAAGTTATTTCCCGGGGATAAAAAGTGCTGTTTTCATCACAGGGATGAAAACAGGCAACTTCAAGTGTACTTTCAGAATAAAGAAATGAAGGAATAAAAAATTATGTATTGTTTTACTAGGTCGACCTATGTTCTTAATTTAAAAAGGTGAAATATTTCTTTTATTATCTTATCAAACTGAGCACGATGATACTGTCAACGATCTTTGACATTGTATTATCAGTGAAAATAAAGATTATGCGCACAGCAGCCAGTAAATAAAAAAAACCTAACTATGCAGATAGCAACCAGACATAGAACAAAATGTATGTGTTATTCGCGACTGTAATTATAGTTTTGATTATAACAATAGTTTTAGAAAAATCAAAAAGGAAATTCGCTTTTTGGAAGAATAAAGGTGTGCTTTACGTGACACCAGTACCAATTTTTGGCAACTACTTCCAGTATATTCTTCAGAAGTAATATTTGGGACAAGTGGCTCAAGAATTGTGTCAGAAGTTCCCAAATGAACCGTATTTCGGAACATTCTACGGCACCAAACCAACTTTAATCGTACAGAGCCCAGAAGTGATCAAACGAATCTTTACGAAGGATTTCTACTACTTTAATAGTCGAGAAATATCTCATTATAGCACAAGAGAAACAATCACTCAAAACATATTCTTCACGTACGGTGATAGATGGAAAGTGTTACGTCAGAATGTGACTCCACTGTTTTCTTCAGCAAAAATGAGATCAATGTTCTATTTGATAAACAAATGTGCAAGAAATAGAGAATATGCTTGATATCGAAACCTCGAGATCAGACGTGCAGGAAGTAAAGCCATTAATGATCAGATACACTATGGACTGTATAGGCTATTCTATCCGTGCAGGAACGGAGAAAGAATACAATTTCCTGCGGCCGGGCGGCCTGTCGTAAGAGGCGTATTAACAACCCACAGCCAGGTGATAGGGCATTTGCCCGACTGGATGACTACCACCCCTGGTCTAGAGTATATCGCCATAACAACCTTGCCTTGTGTTCCGGCATTAGTGACCAGGTTCCAGTCTCCCTTAAGAGAGCAGCAGCACATTTGTAGCACCTTTGGTGTTGCAAATGTCCATAGGCGATGGTAACCGCTTTCCATCAAGTGGGCCGTCTGCCTGTCTGCTGATCTCCTGCAATAAAAAATAAATAAAAAAAGGCTCCTGTGCATTCGGTATCGATATGAACGTAATGAAAAGTGATTCCAAAGACAATCTATTCAAAATTATGGGTGACGCTATATTCGACACTTCTACTTCTCCGGATTGAAATTCGTAGCTCGTTCTATTTGGCCAAAAATATAATAAAATAAATTCGTACATACAATCGTAATAATATAGATAAGTACAATGGGCGGTCTTATTGCTTTATGTATTAGCTTTTAAAATTTTAATCACCGGTTTAGTTTCAAATTTTCTGAAATATGTACCTTAAGGCTGCTGTTGCCGCAAAAGGTCGAAAATGGGGTGCAAACAAAACAATATTTCATTGGTAATTACTCATCAATAATTCCCGAAAAAAATTGCATAAATCTTGACGGTATAACAACTAGCGTAGTTTTTTCGTATTTCTTCTATAGATATTTTAATTTAAGATAAAAATTCTCCAAATTATTGACATGAAACCATTTTAGTTCTTCAATTTTTATCAAAACAGGATAGGTCTACATGTTTATATAAAAAAAAACCGACTTCAAAACTAAACAGTATAAAATAACTTATTGAAAAGCTATTTTTAATTGCAATATCTTATTTTTAATATATATTATTAAAACATCTTAAAGTCGGTGCTTAGTAATTTTCAAAATATATCAATTTTTATGTTTTTCCTAGCATCGACTTAAAGATGTTTTAGATAATATATAATAAAATAAAGATATTATAATTAAAAATAGCTTTAAAAATAAGTTATTTTATACTTTTTGAAGCCAGTTTTTTTAAACGATTTTTTTTTATTTGTTACTTTTTAGTGTCTAGTTATGGGTAGTGCTACGAAAGGTGCCACGCGCCTTAAAAAATATAGGTCCCAAGAAACGAGAACGGAAATTTTTTCATAAAAAATGTTCAAAAAATGAAAATTACTAGGCCAAACTATGTTAAATTTTTAGGGGACCAAATGGCAACTATTCCGCAGCGAACTAAAAATAATCACGTAAATCTTATTATAAATCTCAGCATAATCGGTGTACATACGGAACGGAATGGAATTTTTTTTCATAAAAAATGTTCATAATATAAAAACTACTGGGCCAAACTATCTTGCGTCGAACTAAAAAAGAATCACGTAAATTGGATAATAAATCTTAGCGTAATCGATGTACATACATAAAAAAAATACTCATCAAGTTGAGAACCTCCTCCTTTTGGAAGTCGGTTAAAAAGAGATAAGTAATTTGGTTTTATTTTTTTCTTAATTTAATTAACAATAAAATAATAACGCAACTAACAAACGACAGCGTTTATGGAATCCCCGCTATCGCTCGAAAAATAAGTACTAAAAAGTTCACAAGGAGGTTTGCGTTGCTACAACCCTTAAACAAATGGTGTTAACAAAATGAACATTTGTTCGAATAATTTGATAAGTTAAAGGGCAGTCTATGAATATTCGAAAATATAAACTGATTTATTATAAAATAAAGGACAAACTAAACTGACTTAAAAAAATACATAGAGTATACAATTAAAACGAATAAGTGAATTCACTCATTTGTTTTAATTGTATTCTCTTTGCATTTTTTCAAAAATAAAGACTATGTAACAATTTACTGCTAAAGAGAAGCGTGTCTGTCTGACTGCAAATCCACGATGCATGGCAATGGCACTTATTGGTTTTTATTTTAAATAGAATAAGATAGCAAATTTTAAGTTGTACGATTTTTAACTATATGACTTTCAACATTTTTTCTCCAATGTTATTTAGTTTAAATAAAAACTTTTGAATTTACAGATATCAAGAATATGCCTGCGATTATTTTATTCCAATCTGTAACAAGATTGGAGAGTGCTAAGATGTTATTTTCAGGCGCTACATTTAATACGCGAAACAATGGTAACACAGATGATTTTATGTCTAGCTCAAAACACATACCTCTTTTAAACGACGTTAAAATAATAACTTTCTTTATAAGTTTGTTCAAAAAATAATACATTATAATTTATATAATTTTTCTATATGGTCAAGAATAATTACTTGGTGTTTATACATTAGATAGAAATTACTGATTCTAAAATCAATTCCCAGTTCTGTAAATACTTCTAAGTAACCAACTGCTGCGGCTCAATGTCCCAAAATGAGTCCTGGCCTCTGAAACGAGAATTCTGCACTCCTTTATGTTCACGCTGTTTCCTGCCAGTCACAGGCTTGAAGCTCGCTCAGATCAGCCTCCACTACGTCACTCCAGCCATATCTGGGCCGACCAACTGGTCACCGTTCCGTTGGTCTACCCAGATAGACTTTTTTCCTCGCGTAATCCTCCCCCATTCTATGTAGGTGGCCAAGCCAGCGCAAACGATGTGCCTTAGTCTCGCCAACGATGTTGGGTTTCCCATCACCTCCCCGTGTCGGAATTAGGATCTTTCTTAGAACCTTTCTTTCAGTCACCAACAGCTTGTTTTCCTCCTTAAGTCTTAGGGTCCAAGCCTCACATCCGTACAAACTTCAAACAAATTATTTATTTATATGCCTCAAGATGAAGTAATAATAAAAAGTATGACGGGTTTCAAATACACTATCTCTCGTATACAGGTACATTTTTCAAGGGGTCCTTCAGGGCCAAATCCTAAAATATACGAAATAGGGAAAAACATTCAGAGGAGTCTCAAAGCCGATCTATATTTATACTAATCTATACTAATACTAGCTGTCCCGGCAGACGTTGTCCTGCCCTGAAGAAAATTTGAAACCCAATTGCACCGCCACCTACCGGCTCCAATTGTGAATCTAAACCATCCTCGAATCCACTTGAACACACACAAAAAAATTCATTCAAATCGGTCCAGCCGTTTATGAGGAGTTCACTGTCAACACACGTACAGAAGAATTATATATATAAAGATTATAAAGAGGAAAGATGTATTTTTGCATGTTTGTGAAGAATAAACCCAAAAACTACTGGACCAATTTCAATTATTATTTCACCATTCGAATGCTTCATTATCCCTGATTAATATAAGCTATATATAATAATAGGGATCCCTAATAAAACTTCAATAATGTAACGCGTTAATCTAAACATAATATTTTGTTTGGCGCTGGAATCGGGTTCTATAATTTGATGAAATTTTGTGTGTTTGAGTGAGTCCCGGGTTTAGAATCACAATTAGACCCGGTAGGTGGCGCTGGAATCGGGTTCTAGATTTTTATTCTTTCAGGGTAGGACAACGTCTGCCGAGACCGTTACTAATGTTATAAATGTGAAAGCTTAACAACAATTAACGGACGGCCTCTGTGGTTGAGCGGGCTAAAGCCTTTGCCGGCGTACCTCACTGCAACGCAGAGGTTCCGGGTTCGATTCCTGGTATAGTAAATTTCGGAAACGTATTTTCTCCGTTATTTACTATGGTCTGGGAGTCTGGGATCGGCCCCAGAGTGGTCCGTTGTATATTACCCATAACACAAGCGTAACTTCCTTAATTTGGGTATATACAATATGTGTGTTTGTCTGCCGATTATTATTGTAATTAACAAAAAATATCTACAATTTTGTAACATCTATAACAATTTTGTAATCATTTTTTACTATTATTTAATTTACTTTTTGAGCTAAATATTTGCTATTATCAGTGACAAGAAATTACTGACTGGTAGAATGTCATAGAAAAATAAAGTTATTTGACGTTTTATGTATATCTGGCGTATTAAATGAATTCAACATATTTAGATATGTATTTAGTGCCCAATTTCATTACACAAGGAGTTGTTTATTGAACTAATCAGTTTTTATTTACTTTCCTCATATTCGAAATGAAAAGTAGTGTTAACCTCGGGTGAACGGCCTATTAAGGCACTCGAATTATTTTTTTATTTTTTATTGCAGGAGATCAGCAGACAGGCAGATGGCCCACTCGATGGAAAGCGGTTACCATCGCCTATGGACATTTGCAACACCAAAGGTGCTACAAATGCGCTGCTGCTCTCTTAAGGGAAACTAGAACCTGGTCACTAATGCCGGAACACAACTCAAGGTTGTTATGGCGACTTACTTTAGACCAGGGGTGGTAGCCATCCAGTCGGGCAAATGCCCTACCACCTGGTAAGGCACCTGCTTCTTTGATAAAAGAGTTCTCACCCGCCATTATGACGTCGAGATAGGGGTGCACTGTGTACCGCGCGTACTCACCTCTCTTCCTCGTGGGGTACGCTACAAACAGCCCCACGCTTTAAAGAGCTTGAAACTTGGCATAAATATGTCCCCGGCGTCTTCAAACTTTTCGGCCTTTCCATTGCCGGGGCGAACTCTCTCCGGCAATGGAAGAGGTCGATGGACCACCGTCTGCTAGCACTTCGCTGTGTGGTGAGACTTATGTATTCGCGGCCCTGGCATTAAAGCGAAGTAAGGAACACCGAGGGGTTTTAGTGGGCATCTCTGACCGTGGTGGGGCAATAGCACTTCTTTCATGGGATGAGCTATTGCCACCCCACCCTGGCAAATCTCATACACCTGCCGCGGTTTCCCGCACGGCTGATGGTCCTAATTCAGATTTCCCCTCGCTAAAAAGGCACACTACACAGTGGAGCTGCAATACAAATTTGCTGAAGATTATAATATAAATGTAGGAATGAGGACGTCAAACGGCGCAAATATGGAGCCTTAGGAAGAGGTTACATATTTGTGCCGTTTGGGGTTGAAACATTAGGCCCGTGGGGTCCGTCGGCAAAGAGTTTCTTTAAAGACATATGTAAGAAACTCTTTGACACTACCCGTGATTAGAAGGCTGGCTCATATTTTGCACAACAAATAAGTATTGCCATACAGCGTGGCAATGCTGCCAGCCTTCTGGGCACGCTCCCCGTTGGCAATGATCTGCTGCATAATGTATTTTAGTTTCAATGTCTTTGGTTTTTTATTTTTAATTATTATTAAATAAAAAAAATTTCATATTAAAAAAATGTAGGAATACAATAAAATAAAAGTAAAGAGTTGTGACAATATATTTAAAATTTTTGACAGAACCTATATTCTGAAGATAGCCCAAGGTTAGAGAGTTGGATCTTCATAGATCACCGATATAGTATAAAAAAATACATTAATATTCCTACAGGGAGAGGAGGTGCTCAAGCCGCTTTCACAGATTTGTATTACTAATATGACAATTATCAAAATAAAGAAGAATTTTATGCTATGCTTACATACTTTGTCTATTTCACTAAACGATTCTCAGTAAGGCCGCTTTAGACCCCCAAATACTTAAAGATATTAATGTCTCTGTTCCCAAGCTTCTCAGGGAGTCACTTTAAGATTTAGTCCACCGGCTGGTACAGTAAGAATCGTTGTAGGTTCGAACTCAACCTTCGCCGGCATGTCATCAGCTAACTCCACGTTGTATTTCTTCGAGAATGTTATGAGCCCAGACATTGTCTGCATTTTGGCGAAACGCATACCTGAAAAGTGGAACAGTGTTGAAATTATTTCAAAAACATTCAGGACTTTGAACGACAAGAGCTGGTTCTGTTCCGTAGAAGCTGCCAAAGTAAGGCTCCTTGGGGAATTGCTGGCAGAGCTTCTGAGCGACTTGTCCAAAATATTTCCTCATCAGAATATACTCCCGGTAGTTGCCAAAGAGGAGTGTTGGTTTAACGTACGGTACATTCTTACATGATGACAGAATAACTAAACAGATATACAATGCAAAAGTGGATGGATGCAGAAGTCGTGGAAGACCACAACACACCTTCAATCATCAAATTGATCATGTACTAGCAGAAGGTGATGTCAGGAGCCTTAAGAACAGACAAGCGTGCATGAAAAGAGCTATGAATGTCAAAGAAGCAAGTGAGGTGTGTAAGAATAAGCCTGAATGGCGCTCTGTACGGAGACTCACAACACCAATGGAGGCATAATATGTAATTAGATCTAAGTAGATCTGGAAATCATAATTAATTAAGATGTAGGTTTAAATGTAATAAAAATATTACTATCAGCTGAAATTCACGCATCGTTTAGAATATTAAAAAATATATTATGTCTCAAAGTTATATAAACACGTGGGAACCGAAACTACGCTGATAAAAAACTATACACATATGCTTATCGAGTTTGGCTACTTAGTTTGCTTCCAAATTTTCGTCAAAATGTACGTCTTGCAATTATTGCTCGCGATTATTGGACTTCTTATTATATTCACATATTTCATATCAAAAAAGAAATTCGACTATTGGAAAAAGAGGAATGTACCGTACGTTAAACCAACATACCTCTTTGGTAACTACCGTGAGTATATTTTTATGAGGAAATATTCTGGACAAGTCGCTCAGAAGCTCTGCCAGCAATTCCCCAAGGAGCCTTACTTTGGCAGCTTCTACGGAACAGAACCAGCTCTTGTCGTTCAAAGTCCTGAGATAATCAAATATGTATTCACCAAGGACTTCTACTACTTCCATGGCCGTGAAGTCTCTTCGCACACTAAGAACGAAAAACTTACTCGAAATATGTTTTTTTCATCTGGTAATGATTGGAAAGTGGTACGGCAAAATCTTACACCTCTTTTTTCGTCAGCAAAGATGAAGGCCATGTTTCCGCTTATAGAAAAATGCTCGAAGGACTTCGAGGATATGCTCGATTATGAGACCAGCATGTCGGAGGTACTCGAAGCGAGATCAATAATGATCAGATTCACGATGGATTGCATTTGTTCTTGTGTTTTTGGCGTTGAAACTAATACACTAGCTAGAGATTCGGAGAACAATATTTTTACATCTATGGGCCGATTACTATTCAGCAATTCTCTTTACCGAGGTTATAAATTAGTAAGCAGAGCTATATGGCCATCGATTTTCTACAAGCTAGGATTCAAAGCTTTCCCTGATGATATAACGAATTTCTTTTCCAAGTTACTGTTTGGAGTTTTTGAAGAGAGGAACTATAAACCATCTGGTAGAAATGACTTTATTGATCAAGTATTAATGTTTAAAGATAATAATTACATCTTTGGCGACTGTATTAGCAATATGAAGACCGGTGAGAAGAAAAAGACAAAATTAAAAGTAGACAACGACTTGTTAGCTGCTCAATGTGTATTATTCTTTGGAGCCGGTTTTGAGACGTCTGCGAGCACATTGAGTTGTGCTTTATATGAGTTAGCTAAGAACCCCGAAACACAAAAAAAGGCTCAAGAAGAAGTTGATCAATATTTACGTAAGAATAATAACAAACTAAATTACGAATGTGTATCTGAAATGCCTTATCTAGAGGCTTTCTTACTAGAATCGTCGCGAATGTATCCTGTCCTTGGAATCCTAACACGAGAGGTAATGGATGACTACACATTCCCAGATGGTTTGCAGTTGGATAAGGGTGTCAGAGTTCATATTCCGGTGTTCAGTATACATTACAATCCAGATAACTTCTCAGATCCAGAGACTTATAGGCCTGAGAGGTTCTTAGCTGAAGACGAAATTAAACCGTATACTTACTTTCCTTTCGGCGAAGGACACAGGATCTGTATTGGTAATAATTCTTCAAATATTAATTTGTTTTTTTAGTTAACGCCACTTTTTCCATATATGTAACATCAATCATCAAGTACTCTTCATTTTCGTTTTGACCTACAGGTCGTATACCCACCACTCTAATCTAGAGTAGATAGGCAGATCGCCGGCTGCGATTAGACACTTTCAGCGACTATTGGCTGTGTGTAATAGGCTATTCGCTGAAAATAGATTCATTGACCGCGAGTTGAATTCGCTGCGATTTGAATGAAACATATTCTATTTTACTCTCCTCCAATGCTCACCCGCCGTGACTATTCGTGTGTGTGACAGGGTCCTCGCTGCGAGTTGCTATTCCGCTTGCCGCATCTCCATTGGTTCTATGAAAAAAAATGTATAACTTGCTCTTTTAAAAAGTTTTTGTCGCTTCTTCTCCTTAAACAGCAATAACAGGTTGCGAAGCGGTGTACATAGAATAGATAATATGCTTAACTTATATCGTATGGCTTTCAATTCTCGCGTCTGCGGGAAGAGAAATAGAGATCCAGTGCCTCTCCTGTGCGCTGATTCTTTTGCAATACGCTCCCTCATGAGACAAAGTTTCTCTACAATGGTTTGGACTACAGTCAAAGGAGGTTATTTCCTGTGGACGCGCAGAGCACATCTCCAAAGTTTGTGACATTGTGTTATTGTTGCCTATGTTACAGTGAGAGAGTCGATATGTACACTCTCGACCTAATGCTATCTAATTTAGGTAGATACTGTATCCCTATTCCTTAATACTTTTGAAATAATTTCAACACTGTTCTACTTTTCAGGTATGCGTTTCGCCAAAATGCAGACAATGGCTGGGCTCATAACATTCTTAAAAAAGTACAACGTCGAGTTAGCTGATGACATGCCGGCGAAGGTTGAGTTTGAACCTGCAGCATTTCTTACTGTACCAGCCGGCGGACTAAATCTTAAAGTGTCTCCTCGAGATGGTTGGGAACAGAGGATATATGCCCGTTAACATCCTTAAGTATTTGGGGGTCTAAAGCGGCCTTACAGTCAATCGCTTAGTGAAATAGAAACGTGTTTATATGTAAAGAAAGTATGTAAGGATAGCATAAAATTCTAATTTATTTTGTTAATTGTCATATTGGTAATCTGAATCTGCGAAAGCGGCTTTAGCCCCTCCTTCCCCTGTCGGAATATTTATGTTTTTTTGTACTATATCGGTGATCTATCTAACTCTCTAACTCTGGGTAATGTTCAAAATATAGGTTCTGCCAAAAATTTTATATGAAGTAAAATAAGTATTGTCACAACTCTTTATTTTCATTTTATAGTATTCCTACATTTATATCGTAACTAGAGTTTACAGTTAATAGAGGTTATTTTGTATAAAATGTTTATGCCAGTGCTATTAGTCCCCGGAAGATTCACTTCATTTTATATCGCGAACTATCCCATCTCCCGGGGATGAAAAGTATTTATATACATTCTTGGTATTAAAACTACATTTAAATATAATTACAGCAAAACCAACCCAGTACGCCTAGTAGTTTTTCCGTGAAGGCTTAACAGACTCACAGGTCAAGTTACTGTCGCATTTGATATAATACATATGATAATTTTTGATATATATAAACTTAAGCAAGAATTGGTCTCCCATACAAACTTTCACCCTCATTTCAACCCGTTCTAGTTTCATTTATCTTTCCCAATTAAGCTTTTGGACCAAAATTACCACAATGGCCAAAATTGTGAAATTTGTAATCTTTACATAAATCTATCCCCAAACTTATCCCATTATCCGGAATGAAAAGTATCCCTTGTCCATCCTCGGTATTAAAATTACATATATACCGAATTGCAGCCATATCGGTCTAGTAGTTTCTCCGTAAAATCATAAGCACCAGAGAGACCAATAAATATGTTTTTATCCCGGAAACTATCCCATTTTTCGGGATAAAAAGTATCTTATGTTCATTCTCGGTATCGAAAAAATATATACTTATGTATAATGGATTTCAGGAAAATCGGTCCAGTAGTTTTTCCGTAAAAAAGGAACAGATAGACAGACAGAGTTACTTTCGCATTTATAATATTAATAAGGATAAGGATTTCCACCAAATTTGCATCGCGGTTCCACTGTGTATTGGGCCTTTTTAGCGAGGGAAAATCCGATTGAGGACCACCAGCCGTGCGGGGAACCGCGGCCAGTGTATGAGATATGCCAGAACGGGGTGGCACTAGCACCCCATGAAATAAGTGCTATTGCCCCACCACGATCAGGGATACCCACCAAAATCCCTCGGTGTTCCTTACTTCGTTTTAATGCCAGGGCCACGAATACATCAGTCTGACCACACCGCGGGCTGCTGACAGGCGGTGGTCCAATGACCTCTTCCATTGCCGGAGGGAATTCTACCCGGCAATAGAAAAGGCCCAAGAGCTTCAAGACGCCAGAGGCATAGTTATGCCACGGTTCAAGCTCTTTATAGCGTGGGGCGGTTTGTAGCGTACCCCACGGGGAAGAGAGTTGAGTACGCACGGTACACCCCCATCTCGAGGTCATAACGGCGAGTGAGAACCCTTTCCTCAGGGACCCATCCGGACCACCCGCTCTGGAAAGTGCACTTAAATATAAAAAAAACAAGCAAAAGAAGTTCTAAAACAACAACGAATGACGAAAGACGTTTGAGAGTTAGCCCTTTGGTTAATAGTAGATTGTTACACGAGAGGACGAAAGTAACTTATTTAGACATAAGATAGTTTGGCGCACGAGCGGAGCGAAGGCGCTATTAGTTCGAGTGCTTAAATAGGCATTTCAGCCGAGGTTAACGCTCTGCTTTTCATTTCGAATATGACGAAAGTAAATAAAAAAAAAATCCTTAAACAAACAACTACTTCTATAATGAAATCAGGCATTAATATCTAAATCTGATGAACTCATTTAATACGTAACATTTATAAAACGTCAAATAAGTTATTTTTCTGTGCCATTATTTTTTTATCACTGATGATAGTAAATATTTAGTTTAAAAAGTAAATTAAATAACAATTTATTACAAAATTGTAGACATTTTTTGTTATTACAATATATACCGCGTAACAGAGGCTTGTGGCAGTGGCGATTAAAAAGTTGGGACATGAGTCGCATGTATTATCTATGGTACATATAGTTTTTAAATTGTTTGAGGAATTTTTGGCGGGAACTGAAAGGAGATGTTGTGCTGTACAGTTTTATTTTCTAAAAATGCGTAAAATTACTCTAAAATGAACAATAGTTGTAGGATATTGATAGTTTTTGAGTAGTAATTATGTGTTTTGTGAGAAATATGAACTGTATAGTCAAATGTGGCCTTTTGAGTTGTCACAAGAACTCCGTTGAATGGCACTAGCTGATTACCTACAGTTCAGCTGTACTTCACATAGGCTTAAGAAAATGAAGAAACTATATTGTAAACTAAGATCTGGCTTAAAGGCCTAGCTGCCAAGCCATAAACCGAAATAAATAAATTGTTTGACAGCTGGGAAAGGTATTTCCAGGGGGGCAAAAAATGCTGTTTTCATCGCAGGGATGAAAACAGGCAACTTCAAGTCTTAGTGTACTTTTAGAATATGAGAAATGGAAAATTATGTAATGTCTAAATACTAGGTCTACCCATGTTCTTAAATTAAAAAGGTGAAATATTTATTTTATTATCGTATCAAACTGAGCACGATGATACTGTAAACCATCATTGGCGTTGTATTGTCAGTGAAAATAAAGATTATGTGCACTGCAGCCAGTAAATAAAAAATATATAACTATGCAGATAGCAACCAGGCATAGAATAAAATGTATGTGTTATTCGCGACTGTAATTATAGTTTTGATTATAACAATAGTTTTAGGAAAATCAAAAAGGAAATTCGCTTTTTGGAAGAATAAAGGTGTGCCTTACGTGAAACCAGTACCAATTTTTGGAAACTACTTCCAGTATATTCTTCAGAAGAAATATTTGGGACAAGTGACTCAAGAATTGTGTCAGAAGTTCCCAAATGAACCGTATTTCGGAACGTTCTACGGCACCGAACCAACTTTAATCGTACAGAGCCCAGAAGTGATCAAACAAATCTTTACGAAGGATTTCTACTACTTTAATGGTCGAGAAATATCTAATTATAGCACAAGAGAAACAATCACTCAAAACATTTTCTTCACATACGGTGATAGATGGAAAGTGATACGTCAGAATGTGACCCCACTGTTTTCTTCAGCAAAAATGAGATCAATCTTCTATTTGATAAAGAAATGTGCTTTAGAATTAGAGAATATGCTTGATATCGAAACCTCGAGATCAGACGTGCAGGAAGTAAGGTCATTAATGATCAGATACACTATGGACTGTATAGGCTCCTGTGCATTCGGTATCGAGATGAACGTAATGCAAAGTGATTCCAAAGACAATATATTCAGAATCATGGGTGACACCATATTCGACACTTCCTTCTTCTCCGGATTCAAATTTGTAGCTCGTTCTATTTGGCCAAAAATATTCTACGCTTTAAAATTGCGCTATTTTTCAGCAGAAACAGATAAATTTTTCCATGACATGCTCTCTAATGTTTTCAAAGAACGTAACTACAAACCATCGACAAGGAATGATTTTATTGACTATGTGCTTAACTTTTGTCATTACAAGTATGTCGTTGGCGATAGCATTACTAATCCCAGAACTGGTGAAAGTTCCAAAGTTAGACTTGAAGTTGATGATAAATTTCTGATAGGAATGTGCGTCGCTTTTTTTGCAGCTGGATTCCAAACTTCAGCAACAACACTCTGCTTTACTTTGTGTGAATTAGCAAAAAATGAAGAGGTTCAAAAATTGGCCCATGATGAAATCGACACCTATTACATCGTAATAACAATGAGCTCAGTTATGAAAGCATTAATGAGCTACCTTATTTAGAAGCATGTTTATACGAAGCTATGAGATTTTATCCAATACTTGGTATAATTACCCGGGAAACAATGGAGGATTATACGCTCCAGAATGGTTTAAAACTGGATAAAGGAGTCAGAATTCATTTACCATTGTATCATTTACATCATAATCCTAAGTACTTTAAAGCACCTGAGCAGTTTAAACCAGAAAGATTTTTGGGTGATGCTGTTAATGATATTCTGCCCCATACGTTTTTACCGTTCGGAGAAAGACCAAGATATTGTATAGGTATGACCATTTTATTTTCCATCTTTTTCTCTTATGAGAATGAATTCTTTATTAGTTGGCTACAAGAGTAATCAGGTTAGTTTTGCCCTAAATAAAAAAGTTCTTTGAGATTATTTCTAATTTATACATGTATACTAGCTGTCCCGGCAGACGTTGTTCTGCCCTGAAGAAATAAAATTTAGAACCCGATTCCAGCGCCACCTGCCGGGTCCAAATATAAGTTATCCTATCTTTTAAGTCGGATCAAACTGCACACGGTGTGCAAATTTGGTTAAAATCGGTCAAGTAGTTTAGGAGTCCATTGAGGACAAACATTGTGACACGAGATTTATATATATTAAGATGTCATCAATATTCGAACAAAGACATGAGATGATATAGACATGCAACTGCTGGTTATTATATTTTGTTTGTTATGTTCTTTCTACAGACATTTTCTATGGTAAAGTACTTTCAATAACATGTCAGTATGCATAACAATTGACCTAATTATTCAGGTTCTGCTACTTAAAAGTAAAAAAAAACACTTATGGTTTCACGCCGATTTCAGTCTATCTGTCTGTGTGTCACAGGCGATCATCTTAGAAACTATTAAAACTGTATAGAATTTGGTAGATGAATAGAAATATCCTGTATTCTTCGTAGGTGAGCGCTTCGCCAAAATGCAAACCATGACAGGGCTGTTGACGCTATTGAAGAAGTATCGAGTGGAACTAGCAGCAGACATGCCAAGAGATATCACCTTTGACCCTTCTACTATTCTGACTTCGCCCAAAGGTGGAATCAATCTCAAAATGGTACCAAGAGAAGGATGGGAAGGCCGCTTATTTACTTTTAATGTCCCTGCGGCTGATTAAGTAGAATAACATAGAATTGATGTTTATTGCAAGCAGAATATTACAAAATTAATAGAAAAGTATAATTTTTATGGCATTATGAGACGTAGTTTTATTAAAAAGATGACGGTCTTTTTGAAACGTTCCATTACTTTAGAATTCGGAAAATTTCGAAAAGAGCATAACTTTTATTACGCCATGAGTTGATACTACAATATCAAATTTCTCGTACCTGACTATCCCGGATTTTATTTTTTATTTTGCGGGATATCCTAACTTGGGAACTACTTTAACGCAATGTTCTCAGAGCACAAGACATTGTATTGATTATAAATTCTTATCAAGTCGAATGCGAATGGTAGGTATATTTTAAAAATGAAAAAAAGTTAATTCTTTTGCTTTGATTTAGTATGAAATGAGTCTAATCATATTTAGAATAGTGTTCATTTTTCTAAAGTGTATCTATATTTTTGGATACTTTGGTTGATTGATCTGACTTCGACTTTTCAAACTTTTCTTCAATTAATTTAAATTCTCTCTTCAAATCTGACGCCGCGTTCCTTTTTTCGCACGCACGTCAAATAATTCATAGACGTTTCAACGAAAACAAAATAAATCACCCCGCATTGTGCATATTAGAAATCATGCTACTACGAAACGGCCTGCTATTACGAAAATCTTTTACATTCATCTGGTTACAACTAACCTAGGCCTCAGCAGCCCTTCTTTTGGTCAGGGGAAATCCGTTTGAGAACTAAGCCGCGACAGGCACAGAAGCCTGGGGGGATGTTCGCGACCCGTGTGAGTGTGTGGGATTCGCCAGATCGGGCCCCACCCGCGCCGCCCGCTTACGGCGGCCGAAGGTCACTGTCCGACCTCCGGCGTCGGCGCGTCCTCCTTTGGCGGGAGCGGAGCAGGGAATTACGCTCACGTTCCCATTCCGCCTCCTCCTTCGCAAACATAACTTGCTCGCAAAAGGAGGAGAAGGCGTCCCATCTAGTGGAGCTCCCGACCATGGTGCGTACCACGGCCGGGAGCGAAGTGTCAAATCCGGTATGGGCGACGAGCTCCCGGCGATGCTCCGTCCAGGCTGGACATTCCTGGAGTGTGTGCAGTGCCGTAGTCTCGTCGCCCGAATCACAATGATGGCGCCCTGACATGGCCTCGCGGCCGAGGCGACACAGGTACCTTCCGAAGCAACCATGCACCGACAGGACCTGCGTCAGCCTGAACGTCAGGGTGCCGTGATTTCGTCCAATGGGCCTCAGCAGCCATATCTCAAGAATATGCGATTCATACAAAAGTCTAAACTCAAAAATAGATGATCTCGATATTTTTCACAAAACATATAATTGATTTAAAAATAAAGTGTTGACATCAGCTGTGACTATAAAATAATTGGTAGGCCGTTCATGTTTCCACTTGTACTTAGTTATTATATATTTATTTTTAATTTAATTCTTTTTGCATTTTATTTGCTCTACCTTATTAATTTTAACAACATTATTAATTCAATTACGTTTAACTATATTTATAGTTAGCATATGAATTATATGGACACTTAGATCATATAATCTCAATGTATGGACATTAATTAATTAAATTATTAATATATTGACATTTGAATTGTAAATGCTGTGCACTCCTTTAATAGCTCCACACATCAGAACTTTTATATTAAAATATTTGTAACGTAATGTTACAACCTAGGCGCCGACAAAGACAAATTCCACGTACAGATCTGTAGAAACACATTTTATTAACTGTCGGCATTTGAACTAATTGTAATCCTTTTATAATCGTCTTCTTTTGTTCACTTATTTATTGTCATACGTTTCTAATTATTGTGGAGACTAGCCTATTGTCCTGTTGTACTCGCTCGTTAGCATCATTATCCAGGTGTTGCGGATTCTTTTGCATTTGTGAAGTATAAAACGACGGCCTGATGGAGAGAGGGGGCAGTTGAACTTCGACTACGATACGGGCATGACGTGTGTACATTCGGGAATCTAATAGTGACGGACTTTGCGCCTTTTATTGAATTACGACCTTCTGCATTACGATTGGATTTGTTGTGTTTGGTTATATTTGTACCTGTTTTATACGTGTTTGTATAGTTCTTATAAACTATAATAATTCTGACGGCATCCTTAAATAAATAAACAAGCTATCTATTTTTAGAAGGTACTCGCTAAGTTTTGTTTCAATTGATTCATATAATATTTTATTTATCTTGCTGTCTACTCTGGACAGACGATGGTATAAATGACGACTTAGCGCGCCCACTCTATTCGATGATTTTTTTTTAACAACTCTACGGACTCTAGTTCCGTACTCTTTTTTACAACTTAATTTCTATGAAAGTGTTTAGAGTTCATACACGCTTATTGTTTATTCTTGTTACTGTGTGTGATTTTTATCTTGTGGTGTACCTTAAGAATTCGATGATTTATATTACGGAGTAGTGTCTTTTAAACGTGATTTGATTTAAAAAAAAGAACTTGAAATATAAATAGAATAAGAAATATAAAGAAAAACAATTTTTAGATAGACGTGTTGCTGGGGAGTTTCTTGCCGCTTCTTCTCCTTAACAGCAATACACGTTGCGAAGCGGTGTACATAGACTGGGAAGTGAAATTAAATTTGAACCTATATGTATGACCTTCAAAAAGTGTTCTCCAGTGGAACTTATTTTGAATACAAACTTTTGAATTTGAATTTCCCTTAACTTAGAGCTAATTGTCTGTAATTCTCCGATGGGTTCTAAATCGGTTTTATTAATATCTTCCGAAGGTGTCTGTCGCGGCACGATTTACTAAAAGAAGGTACACACCGGTCCAGCCGAGTATGAAATCAGTACGCTCGCGCCGGTGTGTACACGCAATATCAAAATTGCCTATGACAAACGCTCTTTGTCTACGGCCAACCGCCAATATTCGAAATTCAAGAACGGAACGAAGACGAAAATTTGTACGCGCAAGAAAATTTTATGTCAATTCGCAACATATTAAAATATACGCATATTTCAAGCCAAAGGGTGCTTCATTGAAGACTTCCTACGCTTCAGTGTCTCTTTTCCTAATTTCCGAAGTTAATTTGATAACTGTATTTAGTGGTTGAGAACCGCAATTCATCTTGATCAAATTAAAAGTAATTGGACGTTCCGTGTTTAAAGAAAATTTAGTCATTATTAGTTAGTTTGTTTCAGCACGTTCACAAAATATGTAGTATTTAAAATTTACTTGCGTAATTTATTACTGTTCGAAAAATGTTTCAGATGTATCCATTGCACACAACAAAAAAATGCATTCAAAGTAAATTCACACACAAAATATAAATGTGGGGTATTAATGCAACCACAGTAAATTATAAAAAAAATTACAATATAAACTGAACTATAAATCACAAAAAAAATTGATTTATGTTTAAAGCTGAAATTAATCTTTAAACGCAATATCAAAAATTGGAAATAAGATAATTCTTATTAATTATCTTATTCTTATCTAACATTAATAAGTTTACAAAAATTTACGTGCGAATCACTTTACAAAAAACACAATGTAACACAAATATATAAAAATAAGAAATATATTACGATATTTCACGTTGTCTGAAAGAAAAAAAATTATACATATTCATTTTTAGAGGATATTTTAGTTTTTGTTATTAGATGTTAGTTAGACTTAGTTTATTTATAGTATTTAATTATATTTTTCATTTACATTACACATTATACATATTCTTAAGATTTCACGACTTATATGCATAACAAAACTACGTTTTAACGGTTTTAAGCGCGGTAATTTATTTCATTATTGTTAATCCGACGTTTTGGCCACCTTTTGTGACCGTGATCACGTAAGGTCAAGGTGAAAACGTGTCAAATAAAAGCTCGAAATAATTTCCATTATATACCATTTTAAACCAATTTAAACATACAATCTCTTACATAAAATTAAAAGTGAGCAACCAGCATAAATTAGCACATGTGGCCTGGCCAATATCTCCATCAGTGACAATAACTATCCGGCAAGATTGAGCCGTACATTGGATGTTGTTGGATTTGTGAACAAACCCCTGATCTGCCACCTGAATTTCCTAATTGACACCAATAACCGGACAATGATGTGTAAGAATTATTCATCTACCGACTCAATTATATAACTATTAGAAGGTTTTGGCGACAAAAGTAATAAGTGACCCTTACCACATCATCTCTGGAATCTACAGCACCTCTCTATATTTGGATTAAAACCCCTTTCAAGTAACTTTTGGCTATTGACGACTCTGTAGGTACAACGACATTGAAATCAATATCAAAATAGATTTTAAATATGCTTACTACTTTAGAACATAATATCAAAATTATTGTAAACGAGGTTTTTTAAATATTTTTTTTTTAGATTATAACATTTATAAGTACCTATTATATATATTATTTGTGAAATTGTATATTTGATTAGATTTAGATCTGTTTAGTCAATTTTGTAAGTCCATAGGTTATATTATTAGTTTTGATTTTAAATGTAGTTTTTTTTTTTATATAACTATAATAGTGAATTGTGAAATTATATTTTAATTAAGATACTTATATCTGTCTAGTCAAATTTGTAAGCTCATAGTTATATTTTTAGTTTTTATTAGTCTTTTAAACGAATGTATTTTTATACAATTTTTCTTGTTCTAAGTAAAGGACTGGTACCCTCAGGCAACTCAAATGAGTTCACCGTCTGCAGGGAATGGGACTACTGCATCACAGGACGACGTCCAATGTCCCCACTGCTCCCAGCCACGCTTTTTTAAAGGACATCGAGGCCTCAAAATTCACTGTAGTAAAAAACACAAAATCGTATATACTAACTCGGCTCCCGTGGCCTTACAACCGAACACAAGTACTCCACCAAATCCTCAAGTTAACAAAGAACCTCTGTGGAAACTACTATCAAAACTAAAGAAAAATAATCCAGTATTAAAACGAATCCCTCGCGGTGCAAGAATTTCGGCGTGCCATACCATATCAAAATTAATTCAAACCGTTTTGGCCCAAAATTCCGTAGTAAGCTGGGAGCAACTATTAATGTTTCCTTATCTTATATTCCATATAAATAAAGATCAAGATAAAAAAATATCATTAACACAAAAAATTAAAAATAATTGTTCTATTTTGGATAATAACTCCCAAATTGTCTGTGAAAATAACCCTCAAAGCTGCTCCCCAAATCGTCTCCGTAACAATTTGGCTATATTCCATATTGTAGAAAATAAACTTAATGACGGGGACATTAGAGGAGCAGCTCGCTTATTATTTTCTACTGATGCAGTAGCACCAAACTCTGCAGATACGCTAACTGCCCTACGCGACAAACATCCACCTTCATCGCCGGAAACCGTATTGCCGGCTCCACCAGACTCGCAGAGCGCACTGGTTGTTACTACGGAAGATGTCAGGAATGCCGTTGGATCCTTCCAAAGTGGCTCTGCCGGGGGTCTTGACGGTCTGACGCCCCAACACCTCAAGGACTTAATAGGAGTAGGATGCGGGGAGGCCCGTGAGTCACTTTTGAGGAATCTGACGGCATTGGTTAATTTTATGCTATCAGGGAAGGTTGTAAATGAAATCACTGACATCCTTTATGGTGCCAACCTGTGCGCTCTGAAGAAAAAGGATGGGGGAATAAGACCGATCGCAGTAGGCACGGTGTACCGCCGCCTCGCAGCTAAGTGTTGTTGTAAGAAAAAAGCTGAAGACTTAAAATTATACTTTCAGCCCAACCAGCTGGGTTTTGGTTCGCGAGGGGGCTGCGAGGCGGCTGTCCACGCTTTACGCACATTCCTCCAACACAATGGTGGAGATTTAGTACTGAAGGTGGATGTTAAGAACGCCTTCAATTCAGTTGATCGATCTGCCTTGCTCTCACAAATTAAAGACCAAATTCCAGATTGTTATCATTTTCTTTGGCAATGCTATAGTCAAAATTCAAAATTAATATTTCAAGACAACGTAATTTATTCAAAAACTGGATGCCAGCAAGGCGATCCGTTAGGGCCAGCCATTTTTAGTTTAGCAATTCATCCCATCATTACACGTTTGAAATCCAAATTTAATGTATGGTATCTAGATGATGGCACTTTAGGAGGTGAAGTAGATGACGTTTTGGAAGATTTTACCATTCTAACAAAAGAACTTAAAACCATAGGACTTGAAATAAATTTAAGCAAATGCGAATATTATATCAGCAACACAGAGCGTAAAACTGAAATAATCTCTAGACTAAATACAATAGCACCGGGAATTAAATTAGTAAACAACTCCTCACTTCACCTCCTAGGTGCCCCAATCTTCGACGAGTCAATACCTAACTACGTCGAAGAAAATATAAAAAAATTCCGTGAAAGTTCAGATCGTTTACTCCAAATTAATACACATATGGCCTACACTATCATCCGATACTGCCTTTTCGTGCCCAAATTTACATACACCCTCCGATGTTGCCAACTCTGGAAACAAACCTCTCTTTTACAGACGTTGGACAACATCGTGAGGGATACCCTCATATCCATCATAAATTTAGAAATGGACGACCGTGCATGGTCACAGTGTTCTCTCCCGGTAAAACTGGGTGGCCTCGGCGTCCGCAAAATCTCCAGTGTCGCTCTGCCAGCTTTTCTGTCATCGGCTTACAGTACGCGTGATTTAGTATTCAAAATTTTACAAAAGACCAATTTTCAGTTCGAAATTCCCTATTTAACCGATGCCAGAAGAGTTTGGTCAATGGCTTGCCCTAACGTTAATGTACCTACTGTCCTTACTTCACAGCATGCTTGGGATGGGCCGCTCTGCGAACTTACGCGGGATAATCTTCTACAAACGTGTACCAGTTCAGCAGAGCGCGCCCGCCTCTTAGCCGTCGCTAATTGGGAGTCTGGACAGTGGTTACAAGCACACCCATCATTTTATAATAATACACTTCTGGACAACACTACATTCCGATTAGCCGCGAGTTTACGCCTGGGGGCACCATGTTGCGTACCACATCACTGTCAATGTGGAGTTATGGTAGACCGATTTGGACACCACGGGTTGTCATGTTTAAAAAGCGCAGGAAGAAGATCTCGTCATGCCAGCCTCAACGACATCATTCGCCGAGCTCTTGTCAGCGTCGGCGTCCCGGCCATTCTGGAACCAAATGGCCTGGTGCGTGACGATGGCAAGAGACCGGACGGAATGTCACTCGTCCCTTGGAAGATGGGGCGGCCGCTAGTGTGGGATGCGACCTGTGTTGACACACTGGCCCCGTCACATCTTCCAATGACCGAGTCAGGGGCTGGCAACGCTGCCGCTTCAGCTGAGGACGTCAAACGGCGCAAATATGGAGCCTTAGGAAGGGGTTACATATTTGTGCCGTTTGGGGTTGAAACATTAGGCCCGTGGGGTCCGTCGGCAAAGAGTTTCTTTAAAGACATATGTAAGAAACTCTTTGACACTACCCGTGATCAGAAGGCTGGCTCATATTTTGCACAACAAATAAGTATTGCCATACAGCGTGGCAATGCAGCCAGCCTTCTGGGCACGCTCCCCGTTGGCAATGATCTGCTACATAATGTATTTTAGTTATAAAGTTGTGGGATATTGATAGTTTTTGAGTAGTAATTATGTGTTTTTGCGAGAAATGTGAACTATATAGCCAAATGTAGCCTTTCGAGTTTTCACAAGAACTCCGTTGAATGACGTCGATTGTAGCCTACAATACAACGGCGTCTGGCTTAAAGGCCTAGTCGCCAAACCTTAAACTTAAAAAAAAAACCGATCATCGCTATTACGTCACTCATAACAATAAAGTACAACATATATGTCATTTGTAACAAGGAATGTTTCCTGTCAAGATATAGGTAACTTAATAGACGTGGAAGCGTCAAAAGTAAATAAACGGTTGGAAACAGTATACCTTGTAAATTTAAATAGTACTGTAAGCATTTTTACAGGTAAAAAAGTAGTCCAGATCGCTGTCGGTAGGAAGCGTTTACAAAATGCTGTCCGCATTTCCAGGTTATAAGGCAACGCTGATCTATTGCCTTAAATACAGGCCAGCTCTTTGCCCCTTGGAAATTTTATTTCTTCCATACATACTACTACTTTATAAAGGTCCATAGCTCTTTAGAGCTATCCTGCACCAGATAAACACCGACGTCCACGGGTGAACTTCGCATTGTCAACCAGTGAACCTCGCGTAGTCAAGGAATGAACGTTGCATAATCCACGATTGCCGAGTAGTCTGTGCGATCGATCTAAACATGAATCACTCCGAAGAGGGGTTGTTATCAGGTGGTCGACGCGTCGTCCGCGCATGAATAGCTTGTGAGCAAGTTGATTCGGTGCTAGTTAGTGGCTTTATGAACAGTTCCTATATCTTATTTAAATTTTAACATTACTTGTATGGAGCTTATGTCAAATTTGAACCGATGGTAAGGCAAATGAAAGGTCGGTAATATATAGAAACCGGCCAATAATATGCATGTGCAGACTGCACCACCGACACGCTGCCACTGTGCCGCCGCCGCGCATTCACCGCGGTGCTATTCATACTCAACCTTTGGATATAAGGGCCACATAGATATATCAACTGAGGTGCCGCAGACCGCACCATTCATTTATATCGGTGTTTTTTATTACTAAAGTACAAACAAAGAGGAGCATAAAAACACGAGTAAAAGAACACATTGCTGACATGAAACACACAAAGTCTACGAAGTCTGCGATCAGTGAACACACGCTGGATAAACCCAACCACTACATCAGATTCAATAACCCACAAATCTCGCGAAAGAGAATCGTTTCATACCTAGAATGATGCGTGAGGCTATTGAAATAAAAAAACACCCAAATTTCAATAGAGAAGATGGTTGGCAAGTACCACCTGTTTGGGATCCAATTATCAAAACTATTAAGACCCAAACCCAGCAAAAACCAGCTGCCAGACCTCAAGACACTGTGAGCTCTTTCTGCGTACAACGGAACACAAACCAACTTGACTGATAATTACTTTTATTTTTCCTTCCACCCATTTTAATATTATATAAAATTATTAGAGCTAGGCATGTTTGCTGAAGAGTTTCTTGCGCCGCTTCTTCTCTTCAAGCCATAACATGTTGCGAAGCGGTAGTAAATTAGATTAGGCTCCCATAGATTAAATAATAACCATAAACAAAATAAAAAATTAAATAATTAAAATTAATAAGTTGGCGGTAGGCTAAATAAAACTTTAACAATACTCGTTGACACTTGACATCTTTGTCTTCCGTGATCACGGCCACTGAAAAGTGGCCGAAACGTGGGAAAAACCAAAATCAAATAAAATTACCGCGCTTAAAACCGTTAAAACGTAGTTTTATTATACTAAAGTAATGTTATATGTACGGCAGGCCCCTTACAAAAGCTCGGCGGGTCAAATGATGATGATGTAGATCTACTAGCTACATAGTTTGTCGCCGCGGTGGCGGTACCGTATAAGCAGTAAGGGTTCCCTTTTTGCTAAAATACGGAATCCTAAAAACGTGAAGTTTTGAGCGATGAACAGCATCCTATAGTCTATGTAGGCTGAACTAAATTATCGATCACAAGCTTTGTTATTGTGTTGTATAGCAATATTTCTCGCTTCATTGCCGCGGGTTAAAGCCAAGCGCAGTCAGCCGTGGCAATTGCGCACTGAACTGCATAACTCTGGGACAAACCTGACGGCATTGTACTATTAACTAATTGTTACAGTTTATATTAACATACCTTAGAAATAGGATAGTGTGGGTCCAAAGGTTGGGCCTCTAATGAGAATGTTGCGATGGATTTGTGGTGTTACAAGAATGGATAAGATGAGATTCAGGTATATCAGGGGATCTTTTAAAGCTGCATGTGATTGAAGAGTTGATGGGCATGTAATGAGGAGGGATGAAAGTCACGTCACAAAAAGAATGTTAAAGCAAGATTGATGGATACAAATGTAATGGTAGACCAAAAAAAGAGAAAGAGATGAATGGATTGTGTGAAGGATAATATGATGATTTATGATGTGACAGAGGACGTATGTCAAAATAGAGGAGTGTGGAAGGAAAAGGTATTGTACGGTGCAGGTGGTGTACTCAATGAAACACTCCTTAAATATGGACTGTATTTATTATAGGCGCTTACAACAGCAATAGGTATGATTAGCACTACTGTACTAAACGCCACATGACTAGAGTTTATGATTGTAACGTCCGCAAGCAAATGGAACGACAAAAATCGGAACGTGCTCGTTGTGAGTCTCTTGTGGAACGAAGCCTGCGTGTCAACTGCACACACACACAATTTTTTGCATGAATTCAGCATATAGACAGACGGCACACCTGGTGGAAAACGGTTACCTATGAGTGATTATAATAATCATTTATTACAATTGCAGATATTACATCCATTTGTTAGTGACAAATATTATATCTATGTTAGTAGGACGAACCTCTCCCTCGACAGTAGATAAGTAGCCTAACCCAGCATCGAAGGAAAGGGGAGTCCTTTCTCTCTGCGAATATCCTAACACTTGGTAACCCCAAAGGTGCTACCAATGTACTGCCGCTCTCAAAAAAGAGACTGGAACATGGCCACTAATATCGGAACACAACTTAAGATTGTTATAGGGTGGCCATCCAGACGGGCAAGTATCCTACCACCTGGAAAAAAATGTATTTTCGGAATCTGGTGGTGTCATTTAAATTGTTTTGTTCTCTGTAATATAGGGGTTAAGAAAAGAAATAGTCAAAGCCCATAAAAAAACATTTGAAAATGTTGTATGGGAAAAGCCTCTACAGATTATAAGACCTATTGTCTTTTGTCTAAGGCTACCCGCACAAACAAAATATTATTGTCAATACTAGGTTGCAATAATATTTGTAAAAGTTCATTGAAATGTCACTGTCACACTGTCAAGAGTGAGATGTTGTTAACGTCGCTCTCACGGAGCGTCGTGACTAAGAAAGCGAGGTGGCCGTAAGAAGTACTAAATAATATATTTTTAATAATATAATTTATATTCATAATAATTTGAGTGCCTACAAGCAGTATAAGGATGTACACAATTTCAAAACCAGGCATTGTAATAGATTGATATTGCCATCTTTTAGATTGCTAAAAGTACTGTCTTCTTTCTTGGGGGTTGGTCTACGCTTCTATAAATAAGATTCCGAGTGAAATGTTAGATCTGCCTTTCACTAAATTTAAAACTAAATTATAAAGTTTCTTGCGAAAAAGGGGATACTACACTATTGAAGAATACCTTAATGTCAAAAATTCATTTACATAGCAGCTCGCTCCAACCTCTTATAATAAATTTTGTATAACGTTTTTATCTTGCCAAGCTTGTAAGGAATTTATGGAGACATATTACAGCATAATATTTTAGTACTTCATGTCATTATTATAACTAACATTATTTTTCTTTCCTTTTATTGTCTTGGTCTTATTGAGTATGCATTGTTTGCTACAACTCCATTAATTCTTCAAAAAGTAATTCCGTAAAATACTTCTGTACAAAACTTATTTAAAAAAAGGATTTGAGATATAAATAGAATATGAAATACAAAGAAAAACGATATTTAGCTTGACGTGTTGCTGGGGAGTTTCTTGCCGCTTCTTCTCCTTTACAGCATTTACACGTTGCGAAGCGGTGTACATAGAATAGGAAGTAAAAATTAAATTTTAACTTGCATGTATTTATTACCTTCAAAAAGTGTTCTCCAGTGGAACTTATTTTGAATAAAAACTTTTGAATTTGACTTTGAATTTGAAGGAAGATATATAACCTCTTTTAGAGAATGGTCGTCAGTGTACCAAGTATTCGACGAACCGCGATCCACTGCCTCAATCAAAGTGAATTATAACGTAATCAGTGTTCATATCAAGATAGATTGTTAATTAAGCAATAGAAACATTATTTTGGTAAAGATCACAGAATATGTTAATTTCATTTTAGCCACATACGTTATGCCATGCCATAATGAATTCTGATGAATAGAGCCTTCCTGAGCTTATACGGCTCTGACGAGCTTATATATCGAACAATGTTATCATACCATACACGAAGTAATACAATACTGCTCGCAAACGTGTGTGTGCGGGTTGGGTAGCCAACATATGACAGAATGGTCATTCTTTACGTGCGATGGTGTAAAATTTTTGTATGGCTTTAGAACGCCTTTATTGGGTCCCGGGGTGGTTTAGATTCACAATTAGATCCGGTAGGTGGCGTTGTAATCGGATATATTCTTATCCGTGCAGGAACGGAGAAAGAATACAATTTCCTGCGGCCGGGCGGGCTAACAAAACAACCCACAGCCAGGTGGTAGGGCATTTGCTCGACTGGATGGTGACCACCTCTGGTATAGAGTATGCCGCCATAACAACCTTGTGTTGTGTTCCGGCATTAGTGACCAGGTTCCAGTCTCCACTAAGAGAGCAGCAGCGCGTTTGTAGCACCTTTGGTGTTGCAAATGTCCATAGGCGATGGTAACTGTTTTCCATCAAGAGGGCTGTCTGCCTGTCTGCTTAACTCGTGCATAAAATAATTAAAAAAATATAATTTTTATTTTATCAGGACAGGACACGACTGCCGGGCCCGCCAGTTATAGTAGATTACAATTTCTCTCCCTAAATTCATTCTAGTCATTATTGATTTCATATCTTGAAATATACCTCTCTTTTCTACAATAAACACTTCTATGGTAGTGAAATGGCGAAAGAAGCAGTGTTGATGATGGCATTGCTTCATCATAGCAACGTGAACGAAGTTTCGCTGGCATTAGTACTTATCGCTAAAAACTAGTGGTCCACAAAGACTATATTTCTATAGTCACAAGTTTCGCCAAGGCTACACTGTTAATTTGACTTTAACAATAAACAAAAGAGTATATAGATATGCGTGTGTGTGTCAAATGGTAGTGTGTGTAATGTTTTTTGAAGTGATAACTTCTTATGGGAGGGTAAACAGCTTCGTTACGTAACGCGTTACGGTGCCAATCTGTCTGGCTTCCCTTTCTCTCACGCACACGGCAGCGGTAGGCTTGCTAAGGTATCAATTCTGTCGGGCGTTCCGAGACGCACACGTTTTTTTTTTATTGATTTAATGTATTTTTTTATGCATAATTTTTAAAAAATATATTAGCATTCTGCACTTCTTCTCTATATAAACTATAAGTGTGCGAAGTTGCATACACCTCCGTCCGCGCAATTTTCTTAAAAAAAGGGGTACAAAATTTTTGCTTCACGTATTAATAAGTTAGGTAGATAAAAGAAGCCACCCGTCAAAAGTCGCCTCGTTTGAAAAGGTTAATAAAGCCGAGCCAGCGCGGCGGCTGAAGCAGACTTGACAGCTGTCACGACAGATTTGTATCTCACGGCACGCGGCGGGAACGGAAACCTGGCTGCTATATTTAGAAATAACTTGACGTGAAATAAAACAATTTTATTTGTAGTCTCCGGGGATCTATCAATGTCACAATAACGTTTTAACGCAATCTATACCAATAAATTGAAATGTCTCACAATGGTTTTATCCGTGCAGGAACGGAGAAAGAATACAATTTCCTGCGGCCGGGCGGTCTGTCGTAAGAGGCGACTGAACAACCCACAGCCAGGTGGTAGGGCATTTGCCCGACTGGATGGCTACCACCCCTGATCTAAAGTATGTCGCTATAATAACCTTGAGTTGTATTCCGGCATTAGTGACCAGGTTCCAGTCTCCCTTAAGAGAGCAGCAGCGCATTTGTAGCAACTTTGGTGTTGCAAATGTCCATAGGCGATGGTAACCGCTTTCCATTAAGTGGGCCGTCTGCCTGTCTGCTGATCTCCTGCAATAAAAAAAAAAATGGTTTCAGAATCAGTGGGCTTACGCTCAAACATCTTTTGTCTTTCATTTTAGAAATGTTTTACTTGGTTTTTTATATATTTAAGAATGTCATCCAGTGTATGTTACATTTATTTTTGTGTAATATAGACTATATTATTGTAGTTTTAAAGAAATCTTTGTTCTATCTAAAATTTCTTTGACTCTCTCGGGGTGATCGGACGAAAACGAACGATAGAACGGCGTCAGGGCCGTCTTTCCCGGGCGTAAAAACCAATAAAAAGTCCTTGAAAAAGCCATGATTTTTCAAGATCTGACTAATGTTGGCAACTTAAGTTTATGGCAGCAAATATATGTTTATAAGAGACTAACGGCCTGGCGCGGTTTCATCCGCGCTCTGTCCCGCTCGCGTGCTATATAGCGTCATGTTATATAGCCTATGATACTCCCTGTTAACGTAGCTATCTAACAGTAAAAGAATTTTTAAAATCGGTATAGTAGATCTAGAGATTACCCCCTACAACATCACAAACTCACAAACTTTACCTCTTTATAATATTAGTATAGATAATATTTTCTTAAGTTTTCGCGACTAGTATACATAATAAAACTACGTTTTGATGGTTTTAAGCGCGGTAATTTATTTGATTTTGATTATTCCGACGTTTCGGCCACTTTTCAGTAGCCGTGATCACAGGGACACAAACCAACTTGATTGATAATTTATTTTTATTTTTCCTCCCACATACACACGAAAACATAATGATCAAACCTACACACTGATAATATAATTTTTTATCATCGAGTACAGAAGACAGGGGGCACATATGAAAAACAATTAGGCGGTTACCGTCGACTATGGAAATTTGCATCTTACTAAAGTCTTGCAGGCCTCGAAGGAGGCACTGGCATGTGACCAACACAACTCATGGCTGTTATGGCAGAGCAACCTTCTTACCCAAATATATCGAAACACCAATAACGTCAATACGCGATGTTGCGGCGGCGCTGGATTTGATGATAAGCGGACTGTGTCAAATTATTAAATCAAAGATTTTTTTATTTTATTGCTGGAGTACAAAGACAGGCTGACGGCCCAACTATGATGGAAAATGGTTACCGTCGTCTACCTGTTCTGCCATAGTCGTAGATGAGACTGAACCTAGCCACTAATGCCGGAACACAACTCATGGCTGTTTCTGGCGGCCTACTCTTAAAACGGGGGTGGTAGCCATGCAGACGGCCAAATACCCTACCGCCTAACTGTGGGTTGTTTTGTCACCTCTTACGACAGGTCTCCTGGCTGCAGAAACTGGCATTCTTTCTCCGTTCTTGCACGGATTAACCGATGTGTGATACCTGCCAATCCGTCTTAGATAAGCGTAGCGGGCATATTATCCGTTTCACTAAAATAATAAGGAGACCCAAGTCCAGCCGTGGGCTGATCATAGGCTCTTATTATTTGTTTTATTCCTCCAATTAAGTCAAAATGAATGCAGAAGTTGGCAGAACAAGTAAAATCGATATTAGAAACACACATATACTACAATTGTCTACAATCGACCGTATATCAGAAATTTTAAACTTTTATGTTTTGACCTTCGTACGTCTAGCTACAAGCAACAGAGATAATTATAAAATGCAATCCAGAAACGAAATAGCATAAAAGCCAAATCATGAATGTCGCTTACGATGTTCCTGGTTTGAAGAGAATTCCTATTCACAATGTTTTGCGAGGACGGAAAAATCTTATACTCCAAACACGTAGTGTCGCTTACGACGTTTAGTACTAAACTACATTTGCAGACCGCACACAGCAGCCGCACAAAATATGAACGCAAGCAACATTTACGTCATTAAATCCATAATTACATTTTTGAAGAATGCGACCGATTTCAAAACTCACTAAAATACTAAAAAAACTACTAAAACAAATTAAATAGTTTTCTATAGCAATTTTATGCTTCTTTGTTATTTT
This sequence comes from Dendrolimus kikuchii, assembly GCA_019925095.2. Classification (NCBI taxonomy): domain Eukaryota; kingdom Metazoa; phylum Arthropoda; class Insecta; order Lepidoptera; family Lasiocampidae; genus Dendrolimus; species Dendrolimus kikuchii. The sequence goes on along the minus strand of CM034406.1, from coordinate 4,108,748 downwards.
GTATAACTTTCATGTCGATGCAAGTACCATACCAAATACTGTGGTATTTGCATAGCTGGGCATTAACTCGTTAACCCGTTAATCGTTAATTAACGTAGTTAACATTTCGAGTAACGGATTAACTTTTAATTTAACTTAAAAATATGTTAACGGACTCGTTAACTTCCGTTAAATTTTCCAAAGTCCGTTAATCGTTAACCCAGCAACAAATCTTTAAAGAGCAAAGCTCAAAATCTAGTCAATATGTGGCTAGACATAAAGGCAAAAGACTCGTTAAATGATGCGGCATTCCTCGGGTAACAGATATTCGGAATCTGTTTATTAAATATTGCTATACCCTCAAGCGCTGCGTTTGAACGTTTTTTTCTCCACGGGCAAGGATATACTACAGCCAAAACGAGCCTCGCGTTCAGACGAGAACTTCAACATATTAATGTTCATGAAGGGGAATATTCATATTATGCCAGATGACTAAATTGACAGATAAATTGGACGGTTTAGTATCGTTTCGTGTAAGATGTAAGTGGTCTATGTAGTAATTCGTCTATATAGCAATTGGTCATTATATTACTATCAAATTATCTTAAAATTAGTTCGTCTGATTAGTGCTTCGTCCAGAATGCAACTAGTCTATCTTAATAAAATAAATTCTAAACCTTAATCCAAATGAATGAAAAACATTGTTTTTCGACATGCCTATATTTAACACTCTAATAATTATACCTGTCTTTTTTGTTTGTTTCTAACCTGTTAACTTCCAGAACCAACAGTTTTTCAAGAAGATGCAATTTTTATTACGTGTTAACGGATTAACGTTAACTTACGTTAAATTTTCTGAAATGTAACGCTTTGACTTTTAACGCAGTTAACTTTTTCAGTAACGGATTAACGATTAATGAAGTTAACTATTAACAGTGCCCAGCTATGGGTATTTGGTAAATGGTACGTGCATCGACATGATCGACTGTTTTGACAGCTTTCACTTGCTCTAAAAAGAATGTTAGTATCACCAGCCCTTTGAAATATTAAATACTTTTATGATGTATACTTAAATTTAATAAATCACTGTCTACTGATTATTTATAATTACAAATTGATACATATGATCTCTGTATTTATTCAACGCGGTGCTAGTACCTACGCTCACATATGGAAGCGAGAGTTGGGTATGGAAGAGAGAGCATGAAAGTAGAGTAAACGCGGTCAAGATGCGAGCACTGCGCAAAATCTGCGGTGTGACGCTCGCGGACCGCGTTCGTAATACCGAAGTAAGAAAGAGAGTTGGCCTGAAAGAGAGTGTCGGGGTGAAGGTAAGGAAAGGAATTCTCCGGTGGTTCGGGCATGTGGAAAGAATGCATGATGAAAGAATGACTAAACAGATATACAATGCAAAAGTGGATGGATGCAGAAGTCGTGGAAGGCCGCGACACACCTTCCATGATCAAATTGATCGTGTACTAGCAGAAGGTGATGTCAGGAGCCTTAAGAACAGGCGAGCGTGCATGGCAAGAGCTATGAATGTCAAAGAAGCAAGTGAGGTGTGTAATAATAATAAGTCTGAATGGCGCTCTGTTGTTCGTGCCTACCCCGCAAGGGAACTGGCGTGAAGTTATGTATGCATGTATGTATGTATGTAAAATTATTTTAAAAATTAAACTAAACTATAAAATAGAAACCTAAAATTAAATACTAAAACTAAATAAAAAAGAGAGCTTAATTATAGATAAAATATTGGTCCCAAACCACTGTCACTTGCCGGAAACGTTCCCAAAAGGCTGGCGGCGTTACCACGCTGAATAGCAATGCTTATCCTTTGAGCAAAATGGACGCCAGCCTTTTGGTCGCGTGAGAGGTCTACTAGGTAAGCGTTCGGCGACATCTCGATAAAGTTTTAGAGTGTTAGGACCCCACGGACCCAGAGTTGTATTCTAGTAGTTTATTACTACTACTATCATTTTAATTGTTGTATGTTCACTTCGTATCTTTGTCTTATTTATGTATGTCGTCACTAATGCCCCTTGGTTATTTCAACCGGCACTCTTGCTGAGCTGGAACTAATTTAGGACTACATTTACTAATGTTTTTTTTAAACAGTTTAAGTGGTTTGTACATTGCAGTTCTATTATAAATACATCTTTTTCTTTCTTCCTTTCAAAAACAGTCAAGTCATTTCGATTCCCTCCTGTCCTCTTTTCTCTCAGCTACGCTATACGGCCTGGCCTTCTTATTTTTAACACTCTTTAGCTACCCAGTGTTTCTTGGCCTTGTAAAATAGAACTCGGCAATTTTCCTTGTTCTGCAAAGATTTTGCCAATTATATATAGTCTATACTTCATGCGATATTTTGGACAGCTACCTGAAGATCGTATATCTGCATAAAAGCATAAACCCCGTTTAACTTCATTGGTGTTATATGTGTCGCTATAATTGTTATCACACAAATGTAAGAAAGCTTCGGTGTGCGGCCTCGTTTGTACGTGTTCTAGTCAGCCTACAGACGTTCTGGAGCAGCTCTATTGCGCATGCGTTAATATCAACTTGTCCCAGATGAGTAGGGTGTATATGATTTACTATTATTAATACAAACACAGTACAGTCTTTATGTATCAACAGGTACAGTGAAAATAACTTTATAATGCGCAAGAAATAACATATAAAGGTCTAAATTTTCTGAAATGTCTATCTACTTCAGAATCATTTTTTAAAATTATGAATTTTCGTACTGAAGAATAAATAATATATAATGGCGACAGTAATTCACTTCCTATCAGCTATGTCATTAACGTGTCTACTATAGTCCATCAACGAAAAATAAAAGTTATAGAATGGCGTTAGTTCGCATTCTGACCGGGCAGAGTTCATCACTTATGTGCAACGGTAAAGGAAAACTTGGTGAAGAATCTTACACATCGCGATTATGGAAGTGTAAAACTAAGCAACCACGTTTATCTATCGATTTCTTGAACGTTAATTGCGATTATTATCTACAATATAATTATTATAGGTATACAATATACAAAAATAAGCAGAGCACTCAAAAACGCCTTAGCGACTCTTTACGCTATCGGAGGGCCAGTGCCTACATCAGGCAACGCATCGTTATAGCTGCCTCACGAGGTAACGTAACCAGTCTTTTGGACGCCTTACCCATAGCCGATGACTTAGGCTCAATATTCTACTTATAGTCGTGAAGGCTTGTAGAAAACTTATTTGCATAATAAATCTTTATTATCTTTAAGACAGACACTTATTCGATAAATTATTATTTAACTGGTTTTCTGCCCAAATGTGACAAAGACGTAACTCGTCAGTTACACAAGTTAAATAATCACTCAACTAATGCAAATGTAAATCAGCCTTTACTAAAAATATGTCCTTATATACTATTGTTACGACATACACGCTGACAAAAGTAGATTCACACGTGCATACCATAAAAGCACACTTTATTACCTTTCCGCATTTAGATTTTTTTTTGTTTACTTTGTGTTTAAAATTTGTGATTAGAAAACATCCCATTGTGTATTGTAATATTTTATGGCAGTCATTAGGCAGGTGTGTCGAACTGATTCTAAGAAATTCGGTCTACGCGGTCGGGCAGCCATATTGTATCGGTGCAATATAAAGCAATGGCCCAATGGACAGATCGGCAGTCTAGCGATAACCACAAGCGAAGTAAGAACTGTGTACATTCGGTAATCTATTTAGTGACGGACTTTGCGCGTGTTATTGAATTGTGCATTAATTTTGAACTAGTTGTGTTCAGTTATATTTGTACCTGTAGTATACGTATTTGTATAGTTGTAATAAATTCTAATACATACATACATAACTTTACGCCAGTTCCCTTGCGGGGTAGGCACGAACAACAGAGTGCCATTTAGGCTTATTCTTACACACCTCACTTGCCTCTTTGACATTCATAACTCTTGTCATGCAACCTCGTCTGTTCTTAAGGCTCCTGACATCACCTTCTGCTAGTACACGATCAATTTGATCATGGAAGGTGTGTCGTGGCCTTCCACGACTTCTGCATCCATCCACTTTTGCATTGTATATCTGTTTAGTCATTCTTTCATCATGCATTCTTTCCACATGCCCGAACCACCGGAGCATTCCTTTCCTTACCTTCACCCCGACACTCTCTTTCAGACCAACTCTCTTTCTTACTTCGGTATTACGAACGCGGTCCGCGAGCGTCACTCCGCAGATTTTGCGCAGTGCTCGCATCTCGACCGCGTTTACTCTACTTTCATGCTCTCTCTTCCATACCCAACTCTCGCATCCATACGTGAGCGTAGGTACCAGCACCGCGTTGTGTATGGCGAGCTGGGCCTTCTGGCTGAGGTTCTTAGCGCCTAGAAGTTTACCTAACGCTCCATTCACACTATTCCCCAAATTCACTCTTCTTTCTATATCAGCGGTGTACCTTCCATCCCTGCTAAAAGCACATCCAAGATATACAAACTCATTCACTTGCTCTAGCATAACATCATCGACCATTATCCTTGCATTCGTTCTGGTTTCTTCTCTAAATTCTAATAAACTCTATAATAATTCCAACGGCATTTTAATTCGTATCCTGCAACTCGTCACACTATTATTAACTCGAAATTATCCAAATATGCAAAGCCATGGTCACTCTATCAACACACCCTCTTAGTTTTAACGTCAGCACGCTACAGGCGTCTAAATTTTTCAACAAACAAATATAATCATTATATTTTTTACGAAAAACATATTTTATTACAATTAGACAATAACATATCTTAGGGAGTGGAATTATACCATATCAATTATGATTACAATGTGATTTGTACTATATTGTGTCTTAATATACACGAACAAGGATTTTAATATAAGGTAAGTGTATTTATTTATTGAATACTTTATTGCACACAACTTAGAAATAAAATTATAAGTATAGTATTAACAATGTAACAAGAAGAGTATAACCTCGTTTTTTCTCACTAGATACATTTTTGAATAATATTTTAGTTAATTATAACTCTGCCAACTGGAATCATAAATGTACCCACAAGAAAATTTATGTGGTCTTAAAAAAAGTGGTTGATCAAAGAGTGTTTGTCATTATTATGGGACAGCTTAGTAATTAATTTTTTATTTTTTTACATATTTTTTTTATTTATAACTAAAGCTCATTTGACATGTTTCTGAAGTAGAATAGTTATGTAAATTTAATTTTAAAATTTAAGTCATTTTGTATACCGTTATGTGGTAGAATGTACTGTGAATCTAAAATTGTATAGCATCTGTATTAACACAACTTTGTTGCAAATAAAGATATTGATTAATTGACTGATTGATTAAATTGTGTCTTTAGATGATTAATATGTTTAGATGATTAATTCGGGATGTACATCATTACGTTATATATTTGTTAAAAATAAATATATAGCATAATTATGTATATCCTGAAATCTGATTTATTTCATTGACATTGTTATCTTTTTTATACATACAAATTCAAAAACTCATACGTAACACATAAACACGCACACACACACACGCACGTACGCACGTACGCACGCATACATAATAGGCTGGGGAAAAAGTCTTTTCGCATATAGTATGTATGAACTTGTAATAAGATCTCTTTGGCTATACCATTTGTATCTGGCTGGTTTTGGTATCATTAAAAAGTTTTAATTTTAAAGACAATTCCAAATTCAAATTAGGAAAATGTGTGATTTTCATTTGTTTTTCTTACTGTTAAAATGAGTGAATCTAATGAAGAAATTCGATACAATTTAGAATTTTATCACAAAAAAGGTAAAATGCACAAGCAGCGAAAAAAATTTGTGATGTTTATGGACCTAATGCAGTATCTGTGAGACTAGCGCAAATTTGGTTTAAGTGTTTTCAATCCGAAAATTTTAATATCAAATATGCACGTCGCTCTGGTCGCCCTGTTACGAACAAAATTGATGCCATTTTTGAAAAAGTGGTGCAAAATCGGCATATTAGTAGTTACGATGTAGCTAGAGAACTGGGAATTGACCACAAAACGGTTTTGACGCATTTGAAAAAAGCTGGATACACAAAAAAGCTCGATATTTGGGTGCCTCATGAGCTCACTGAAAGAAACCTAATGAACCGTATACTCATTTGTGATTCTTTATTACGACGTAATGAAACCGAACCATTTTTGAAGAAGCTGATAACTGGTGATAAAAAGTGGATCACGTACGACAAGAACGTGCGAAAAAGATCGTGTTCAAAGGCCGGTTAGGCTTCACAGACTGTGGCGAAACCCGGGTTAACTCGTAACAAGGTGATGTTGTGTTTATGGTGGGATTGGAAGGGCATTATTCATTATGAGCTGTTACCGCCAGGCAGGACCATCGATTCTGAACTGTACTGCGAACAACTGATGAGATTAAAGCAATAGTTGAGAGAAAGCGGCCGGAATTAATCAACAGAAGGGGTGTGGTTTTTCACCATGATAACGCTAGACTTCACACATCTTTAGCCACTCAGCAAAAATTACGAGATTTTGGTTGGGAGGTGTTAATGCATCGGCCGTATAGTCCTGACCTTGCACCTTCAGATTTTCATCTGTTTCGGTCTCTGCAGAATTTCTTAGGCAGTGTCAGGTTAACATCACGAGAGGACTGCTAAAACCACTTGTCGCAGTTTTTTGATCAGAAGCCCCAAAATTTTTATAACAATGGGATCACGTCTCTACCTACAAGATGGCAAAAAGTTATCCAACAAAATGGCACCTACATACTTTAGTCAAATGTAAATAAACTTTATAAAAAAACCGTTTGAATTTTTATATAAAATGCGAAGAAACTTTTTCCCCAACCTAATATTTAAAAAAAGTTAATGTATGTGTAATCAATAATTTCACAATCTGAATTGTACCAATTACGAAGGAGGTCCCCAAGATACAAGTCGACCTAGTTTGGGGACCAATGAGTTTCAAAAATTGTGAATTATGTTTTACACTATAAACGATTTTTATTTTAATTTTTGAATATAAAACATTTTCTAGACTAATATCTAACTTTAGATGTGGCTTAAGTTGTCAAAAAAAATTTAAACATAATAAAATAGTATAATTCATTGCAAACATCCTGAATGTATGAATGTGGTCTTCTAAGGACGATAAAACGATGTATACAATAGACGGTCTTATCGCTATGAGTGATTTCTTCCAGATAACATTTGGATGGATTTTGTTTTTATGTTTATGGCTTGGCAACTAGGCCTTTAAGCCAGGCGCAGTTGTATTGTAGGCTACAATCCACACCATTCAACGGAGTTCTTGTGAAAAGTCGAAAGGCCACATTTGACTATACAGTTCACATTTCTCACAAAACACATAATTACTACTCAAAAACTATCAATATCCTACAACTATTGTTCATTTTAGAGTAATTTTACACATTTTTAGAAAATAAAACTGCACAGCACAACATCTCCTTTCAGTTCCCGCCAAAAACTCCCATTTGGATGGAAAAATGAGATTTGCACAGAATAAATATCGGGGTGAATTTTTCAACTAGGCCCTTCAGAACCAAATCCCAAACTACGCTAAATAACGAATAACACTCAAAGGAGTCTTGAGGCCGATTTTAACGAAAAAGTGGAAACATTAGATTTTTGAAAAATTAATTCCTGCGGCTACGCCGCGTGAAAATCCCTGGATAGTGTGCTAGATATCTAGCATGTTACTTGCATAAAAACTTAATTAGAGCTAGAGAAATAAGAAGAAAAATCAATTTTTAGCTAGACTCATTGCTGGGGAGTTTATTGCCTTCTTTTCCTTAACAGCAATAACACGTTGCGAATCGGTATACATAGAATGGGAAGTAAAATTAAATTTTAATTTATATGTTTGATTTTCAAAAAGTGTTCTCCAGTGGAACTTATTTTGAATAAAACCTTTTTAATTTGAATTTGAATTCGCACTGCCCACTTCCCTTGCGTTTACGTTTCTCACGTCATGAAAACGAACCGTCTACGTCTGTCCGTCTGCCATTATATGTCACAATATTTTTCTAGGAAACGACTGCGTCTATGATGGACATATGGTATTTAATATGAATGTGAAAAAAAAACAGGATTAAAGTTTAAAAGTTAAAAGCATATGAATATTGTAATCTACATAGAATGCACTATATTTTGTCAGAACTAGCCGCATACATAAACAATATTTAAAAAGAAATTACAACATTTGAAAATGGAACTTTTTGGCTGTAGAGTTCGCGCCACAAAAACTGAAACTTTTTTAAAAATAAGTTTAATACAGTATTTTCACAATTACTTTTTGAAGAATTAATGAAGGTGTGCAAACAGTGCACACTCAGTAAGGATAAAGACACAATAAAAGGAAAGAAAATACTGTAAGTCTTTAAAGACCACGGGCCATAAAAATGGCCCGGACTTTTGGAGGGCTTGCGTGGGGCCATGGGAAAGCCAACACGTAGAGGCCCCTTGACAAATTTAATGTAAATGTGGCGTGACACTGATCGGCGATTATCCCTGTCTACACCATATAATAATGCACCCAAGGACAAGCCCCGGCCAGTGTAGGACTATTGTGGGAAATGAGAATAGAAAGTACCGGGCTATTGGGGTGAACTGCAATGTTCAGGGAACATAGAAAAATGGACAGACGGTGACTCGCATACTCCCTGCATGGGCCCCAAAAAAATGTCATAGAAGACAAGGGCAAGATAGGTGTGAGTGGCTAAGGGGTGTCGAAAGGTGGGGCTGGTTTACCGAAGCTACTTCTGACGTGATGCTATTTATCACTTCCTCCCCTGGAGCTTGAGTCTTAGCTCTAGCGGTCTCCGCTCTGTGCCGGCTGGCTAAGGCAAGCACGGAGGACAGGGCCTTGCCTTGGCCCCCAGAGTCAGGTACAAGGTGTCGCTCGAAAGAAAATTATTATTATACTTATAATAATGACATGACGTACTACAATGTTATACTGCAACATATCTCCATAAATTCCTTACATGTTTGGCAATATAAAAACCTCATACAAAATATAGTATAAGAGGTTAGAGCGAGCTGCTATGTAAATGAAGTTTTGTCGTTAAGTATTCTTCAAAAGGCAGATCTAACATTTCATTCGGAATCTTATTGAAGAAGTGTATACCAATCCCCAAGAAAGAGGACAATACCTTCGCAAAAGAGGCAGCGGAGCGGGAGAGGGAGCGAGTAGCCGCGCTGATCTCCCGACACAACAACAGGTCTTGGCGCTGGACGGTAAATGACCTCCGGCCGCCGTAAGAGTGCGGCAGTGGGTGACGGCTCGCTGAGACATTAGGCCGTCACTTGCATCCAAGCCACTGCGTGTCCCGCGCGAGTCCTTCTCAATCACGGATTGAAGCAGGAGAGGCCTGCCCGCAAAGACGGGCCCACGCCAGTCGGGGTCGTGGCGAAAAGCTAGCTCGCATCCCGAGGCCCTGGCATATAGCGACAGGAGAACACCAAAGAGGTTAGTGGGTATTCCAGAAGTCCATCTGGCCGGCAAGTTCCATACTGTCCCGCCGTAGTCTCCGTGCGGTAGCGTGTCAGCAAACGGATTTCCCCTTGAAAAAATAATACCATGGATAAAAAGAAAAGCAAAAAATGGTATTAGTGCAGTGGAAAACTTACAAGCCAATAGATGGCGATGTGCAATAAGTGAGGTCGCAAACGATTCGCGCGACGTACAAAGAATATATACAAATTTCCAACAATAATAGACGGGTCGATTAACTTAGGCGTGTTGCTGGAGAGTTTCTTCCCCCGTTTCTTCTCCTCCAGATCTATATAACACGTTGCGAAGCGGTAGTAATGATAGACTAGGATCGGCTCCGCCGGCAGAGTCGGTAATTAGTCAGCATTCAGCCTTTTCGAGCCGAGGTCAAACCTCACAGGAGGTGCCTCCTCGAGCGCGCTGCTTCCGGGCTGAACACGGACGGAGCTCCCACGGAGTCGGGAAGCCCCCAAAGTCCGGTATCGCTGAAACAGCCATCTGCGGCTATTCAGCTGGGTCCAGCTCCAAAAAAAAAAAAACAGACGGGCCTAGGTCTGCGAGGCATAACAATGGCCTCGCTGGAAGATCTTCCTTTGCGACGGAGGAGCATTCCATCTCGCTCCTCCACCCTATACGGGGTCACCCTAAAATAGACCTTATTAAATAAATACAATCTCTTCAAAGCACTTTATGAAACGATTTCATTATGAGCGAATATCTCTGTAAAAGCTTTTGTATCACAAAATATGTATAATGAAACAATTTTAATAAAGGTGTTTCGGCGTCAAAAGTCCGTTTAATTAAGACCGTAGACGAGTCCGACGGCTGTTTATTAAATTTACTTAAAGTAAATAACGATATTAAAACATAAAGGCAAAACTTTAATATACCATATTTTAGTCACTTCATTTATAATATTACTACTTATTTGATTAAGTACTAAGTAGGACCTTATTTTGCATATAAAAGAGCGCGCCCCAAAAACACTAATCTATTGTTATACGTTTAAAATGTCATGATAAAAATTATTGTAATAACTGTTTAAACAATAACTTAATTAAAAAAAACACGTCTTGAGGATTCCGAAATATATTAGTTAAATATGCCTAATAATACAACTCTTTTGGTAAATAAATGTGCTACGTCGAACGGAAAGAGTATTTTGACAGAATATCGTTGCTATAAGGTTATATATCAGTCTCCTCGGATTCCGTGCTATATAAAACGTTAAACAGGTACCAAATTAAAATTTCACATAAGCTAACTACGTTGCACGCACGCACGCACGCACGCAGACACGCGCGCGCGCAGGCGCACACCCTCAGAGAGAGTGAGATACAGACACAGACATACATAAACCAAGTAAAAAGCACGAAAATTTATATACCTTCTTCTAGTTAGAAATTACGACTATTTTTAATCTACGTGGACGAAGCCTCGAGTAACAGCTAGTATTTAATATTTTGCTAGGAAGCTCCAGAAGCTAAGACAATCTACAAGTTTGTGATCAGCTCCTTGTCTACGGCGATCTCATCACAAACTTCCTCACAGGTCTAATAAAAGGTATAGCAAATAAGAAAGGGTGCGATGGAGATGACATTAGTAAAAAGTTCAAAGCCCGTTTAAAATAAAAGAAAATAAACAAAGCAAGTCCATAAAAAAAGTTGTGTGTGCTGGGTATCAGACTATGATTTTTTGATTTATTTTTTCCCTTTTAACACGAATCTGAAGTAAGAGTTGAGGATCAATGAGCAAATAATCGAGAAAAACCCAAAACATATTGATTTTTATCGGATTTTCTCGATTATTTGTTTATTGACCCCCAATTCTCCCTTCAGATTCGTGTTGAGTGGGAAAAAATAAACCAAAGAATCATAGTCTGACACCCAGATCGTACTACTTTTTTTGTTCACCTATGTAATTATTATAATAGCTATTTACGACGACTTCGTAGCTTGACATGAGGCTACGGCGTTTTGTACGATGATAAAGAGTTATTAAGTTGATGTACTGTAACAACAAACCTCCTTAGTCTACATGTATATTAAGAAATATAATGTTCTTAAATTACAATCGTAGAATGCCTCCCAAAACAAGCGAAGACAATTTTGTATAGGCCCGCGTGCAGAACACATATATGTAAAAGTATATCTTCATTGCTAATATAAACGTTGCTCTGAATCATTCTCTTATTGAAGATCCCAACCAGCTCAGAAACTGCTGGCTGTTACAGTACTCTCAGCTCTCCTCTATATAGCAGTCTTCGAAGAAATATCTTGTGAATACACAAACAAACAGATGGACAGATTCAATAAAATGTAATTTCTATTTTAGTCGTCCGCCTTATAAAGAAAAAAGCAATCAGAGTAAACCGTAGATTGAGAGAGCCTTCAAGTTCATTCACTCACAAACAATCAACAAAAACGACTAAAGCCGAGGAACTTTGATGAAACGGCTTTCATTAAGACTATAGGGTGCGAAACGTCTATTTTATTCGAGTTCTACGAAATTGGGATTCTTGTTTACATTCAAGGCGGCTTTGTTTTTCTGCTTACTCTATTCAAATGCGTTTACAACGTGAAAGCAGGGTATAAGACTTTGTTCCCTTTCTACTTTCTCTACTAGAGTTAATAATTTTGTAGTACATTTAATCTATAATATTGATGCGATCGAATGTAGAACTTTCTGGCAGCGTAAGCCGGTCTCAAGACTTTACGTAAAAGGTAGAAGATCCTTGTTGACGATAGAATTCGTAATATGAACGGGCCGCTCGGTGTTAACTATAAAATTAATTGGAAATAATATATAATATAAAAATAGAATTGAAATATACATATATAAAATATTTCTAGCTATATTCTTCAATAACTAAAAACTCAATTTAATATCGATAACAACACCTCTAGAAATAAATTAAACTAAACTATAAAATAGAAACCTAAAATTGAATACTAAAACTAAATAAAAAAGGAGAGCAAAATTATAGATAAAATATTGGTCCCAAACCACTGTCACTTAGCGGGAACGTTCCCAAAAGGCTGGCGGCGTTACCACGCTGAATAGCAATGCTTACCCTTTGAGCAAAATAGACGCCAGCCTTCTGGTCGCGTGAGAGGTCTACTAAGCGTTCGGCAACATCTCGATAAAGTTTTAGAGCGTTAGGACCCCACGGACCCAGAGTTTCCACCCCAAACGCCGCAAATGTGTAACTATTGCCGATAGCGGCGTACTTGCGGCTCTTGAGGGCCTCCTGTTCAGCTGCAGCAGCAGCGGTAGCGGACGTACTTGAAAGATGGGACGCCGCCAGAGTGTCAACGCAAGCAGCATCCCACACGAAGGGGCGGCCCATCTTCCAAGGTACTAACGTCATCCCATACGGTCTCCTGCCATCGTCGCGGCACAAGCCGTTTGGTTCCAGAACGGCAGGTACCCCGGCGGTGACAAGAGCCCGGCGGATAATGTCGTTCAGTGCCGCATGACGAAAAATTCTACCGGCGCTTCTGCTGCAGGATAATCCATGGTGTTCTAAGCGATCCACCTTATCCCCGCATTGACAGAGGTGAGGGACCACACAGGTTGCCCCCAGGCAAATACTGGCGCAGATTCTAAACGTAGTATCATCGAAAAGTGTGCCAAGATTCACTGAGGGCAGTGCCTGTAGCCAGAGACCTGACTCCCAACGTGAGACAGCTAAGAGACGAGCACGCTCAGCCTGCCCCATACAAGAAGAAAGGAGTTTCTGATACGTTATAAGGCTGAGCGGCTCGTCCCAAAGCTTCTGGAGCTTTAGGTTCACGGGTAAATTTTGATTCGGGCAGGCCAGTGACCACGCATTTTTAGCCTCAGCCAAACACGGGACCTCAAAATCACTAAGTGATGGATTTAAAAAGTATATTACAGAATATTGTATGTAGACTTTCAGCCCATAAGCCGAAGTAGAACTTTGTTTATTTTAATGTTTATTTCTATTCTCCTTCTTGTTTCGATCTTTATAATGATGCATTACTTTTAAATTGTCTTTTTTGAAGTGGGATTTTTTTTATTTCTTTTATTATTTATTTTTGCTTTTTACTTTGAAATCGGTTTGAATTTTTATTTTATTTTCTACTATTTAGTTACGCAAATACTTGAATAGCTTTACGAAAATAATGAAACACGTTGTACGTGCCTATAATTATTTTTATATTATAATTAGAGGGTTGCTCTCGGTTTCCTGGGATCCATTCATAAGATCTTGACTTGGTTACAATGGGACCATCTCAGGAGTGTATTCTTTCGAAGATCCACATTAGACGGAGACGTCTTGTAAGAGTCATAAAAACACATTGAAGACGATTATAACGACGATTAATCTTAGAGGTTGCGCGTGCAACAACCAAAATATGGAGCAACTAATCTTAATAGCCATTACTATTTTAGTATTGGGGGGGGGGGGGGCTACCGAAACCATCGACTGACCCTTACATAGGAATGGTTGCCGTAGCCTTGCTGCCGCAACCAGGTTGCCTAATGCGTGGCTTGCTTAATGTGTGTATAGATAATTGAAATGTTCTAGGTATGACAACTAAGTGTAGAAGCGATAGATAGTCGTATGGGTAGCCTTCCAGACCTGACGGAGCGTTCGCGCCCGGCGCCCGCTCGTGCATCGCGAACTGTCTCCGACCCTCACCGTCATCACAGAGCTATCATCACTCAGGTAAAACCCACTAAGAATTAAGACATAAACCACATGCTAGATCAGTGCTTTTCAATCTTTTTCAATACGCGACCCCTTTACAGGTTGAAAAGTTTTAGCGACCCCCTTGGGTCACAGACAGACAAAAAGTTAGTAATTTAAAAGACTAAGTTTATGTTTTTCTCTACTTTGTTACCCATATTAATTATTAGGACCTATACCTATCTATACTCTATAAAAAACGGCTGAGCGTAGAAAGTATCTAAGTACGAGGTATAAATTTAAAGAGCCTGTTCCCTTTTGCCAGCGACCCCCGAACATGGCTTTGCGACCCCCCTAGGAGTCGTGACCAACAGATTGAAAAACACTGTGCTAGATGATTGCGTCTTAGAGCCGATATTTCAAACACCAGATAAAATTTATTCATAGACTAAATGTAACATGGAAAAATCAAAAATGTCAGTTGCCTGAATTAATCAGTTCAATAGTTTCACTTTTAATTCACTCAGGTTATAGTTTATTCAACTGATAACTTTTATCTGCTGATTGAAAAATCGGCCCTTGATGAAGAAATCACAATAATACTAGGTAAATGATGTAATTTACAAAGTAACTGTTGTCTCTATGCATTAGTATGATTGTTTATTTTGATGAGCAATAATGTGTTATCTATTTTCCTATCTATATATCATAATGGTGTTCCTCAAAAAATTGGGGCTGATTGAAAAGTAAATCTTTTACCTTCATCTTTTTGAAAATTACCTCATGAAGCAGATTCCTTTGTCCAGTGTCCAACTACCTTTAAGATTACTGTGTAAATGATATATAATTTGCTTGGTAACTATGGTACCTATGCATTTGTATAATTGTGTGTTTGGGTAAGCAATAAAGTGTTTCTATCTAGATACAATTCATAACAATCGTGTTCCTCAAAAAATTGGTATTGACTGAAAAGTTAATATTTTATCTTCATCGTCTTGATAAATAAAAAAGGAAAAATATTCTTCAAATTCTTATTCGAACTAAATATTCCAGCCTGCTCAGACATTATTCCATTAATAATATAACAGCCGTGCAGTGCAAACTCATAAATGCACACAAGTTACCTTACCTATGTGCTACAAAATTCATTGTTTGAGACCAACAACTTCATTAAACTTGGTAAATTAGAACTTGATTATAAATCCAGTCTATATTTAACGTTTCAGATACCAGTAAGCACTATATATAAAAAAGAATGGCCTTGGAAGAAACCGAAAACATCCTTAAGAGCAAACCAAACTTTGCCAAATCTTCCATCAAGAAGGCGGGACTCAGCGGCGTCTTCTGTCGGTGCTGCCTCCGTTCGGCGTCTATTAGCTCGACAGCCTCCGAAACTTCCAAGAACATTAGTCAGACGGTTCACGCTCCTTTGCTTCTCCAGCGGTCTTTGTGCGACTGCTTTGCTGCCTTTCACAGCATTTGCTGGCGCGGAAGCCGGTGCTATACCCCTCACAATAATGCATGCAGTTGCAGCCATTATTGCACCTTTTTCTCCATTAATATTACAAAAGACCGGAATTAGGATAGTAATCACTGTTGCTCATATACTTGTTTGTGTGTTGTTATCAGCTCACACAGTAGCTACTCCTTTATCTGTATTGTTAGTTTTGTATGGAATATGTGGTGTTACTCTTTCACCAATGTCTTTAGCTTTATCAGCATCTGCAACATCATTAGCTCAGGCAGCAGGTGATGAAGCGAGACGTAAAGTGGCTTTGAGACGAGCTTTAAGAGCGTTGAGAGCAGCGCAAGATATAGGACTAGTTTTTGGGTCTTTGTTACTTGGCGGAGCGTTACTTATTTGGCCGGAAGATTTGATTAAAATCACACCTGCGCCGACGAATATGTCAATACCTAGGTGGCCTCCTCCACCTGATGAGTTCTTTTTGGAGGATGAATATGAGGTAAATAAAAACAGATATATTTTATTATTGGTACTGTACTTACTAAAAAAATATTAAACATCGATTAGATTTTTTAGACATATGAGAAATACAACATTAGAAATATATAAACTAGTACAGTGAAGGTAACTTAACTGATATTGTATTCTACCTATAATCCCTTAAGACTATAAGTAGAATTCAGAGCCTAAGTCATCGAAGTCAATGGGTAAGGTTCCTAGGATGCTGGCTACATTACCTCACTGGATCGCCATACTGATCCGTTGTCCGAAGTAGGAACCAGCCCTCTGACCGATATATATACGATTTTATACAGAAAAGTATATTTTGTTAGAATAATAACAATGCAGTTATACTCTTCAAATTCAAAATTTTTATTCAAAGTAAGATAAATATTTAAAAAATTAACTACTACCTATTGTATGTAAGTACACAAACACATTTTTCCAGGAGAAAACTTGCGGTGCTGCTGGATGCCCAGACACTCAGTCTGTAACTGGGACCGCTTTAAGCGCTGAAGGGCGCAGGATATTAGTAGCTGTTTGGGCTGTGTTGGCCATAGCAGCAGTCGGCTTGGGAGTGTATGGAGCGCCATCAGCTCCAGCACCCCCACCCGATGCCCGGTCTTTTGCTAGAGACCCTCGGGCTTTACTAGGAGTCCCTATGGGACTATTTATCGGATTACAACAGGGATTTATTTATACATCTTATATTAAGGTTAGAAATGCATACTAATAAACTAGTTTTCATTGTAATAATTTACTCCCATATTCTGAGACTGGCACCTTCTGAGATACGCATATTCAACACAGATTACAATATATTAAGCCAAAGCACTATATCGAACACTTATTTATAACCAGCGATAGAGCAGGATTTCATAAGAGATTATAATAGCTATGATTCGATAATCTTTGAGACCGTCAAAGATCTCAGGACACCATTACGTACTATAGTGATTTATGCAAAATCGTTCTCTGTTCCGACCGTTCATCTCTGGAATGCTCTCCCGACAGATGTACGATCTGCTAAATCTATTCATTCCTTCATAAGACTTGTATCATGTATGTATATGTACATATTTTATAGATTTATATATAATAACTAGCGGCCCCGGCAGACGTTGTCCTGCCTTTAAAAAATAAAATTCTAGAACTCGATCCCAGAGCCACGTACCGGTTCTAATTGCGAATCTAAACCATCCGGGTACCCACTCAAACACACAATGACAAAATACCAAAATCGCTCCAGGTGATTAGGAGGATTCCAGAACCCGAATTTTATCCGTGCAGGAACGGAGAAAGAATACAATTTCCTGCGGCTGGGCGTCCTGTCGTAAGAGGCGACTTAACAACCCACAGCCAGGTGGTAGGGCATTTGTCCGACTGGATGGCTACCACCCCTGGTCTAAAGTATGTCGCCATAACAACCTTGAGTTGTGTTCCGGCATTAGTGACCAGGTTCCATTCTCCCTTAAGAGAGCAGCAGCGCATTTGTAGCACCTTTGGTGTAGTAAATGTCCATAGGCGACGGTAACCTCTTTCCATCAAGTGGGCCGTCTGCCTGTCTGCTGAACTACTGCAATAAAAAAATGCACGCCAACGCTATCTTTGCAAGTAGATCTTTTCCATCCAAAGGTCTGGAAGAGATTGCTTTAAGCAATCTCTATCCGTGCAGGAACGGAGAAAGGATACAATTATCTGCGAACGGGTGGCCTGTCGTAAGAGGCGACAAAACAACTCACATCCAGGTGGTAGGGTATTTGCCCATCTGGATGGCTACCACCCCTGGTCTAGAGTATGCCGCCATAACAACCTTGAATTATCTTTCAGTATTAGTGGCCAGGCTCCTGTCTTCTTTAAGAGAGTAGCAGCGCATTCGTAACGCATTTATTGTTGCAAATGTCTATAGGCGATGGTAATTACTTTCCATCGAGTGGGCCGTCTGCCTATCTGCTGAACTCATGCAATAAGAAAAGCAAAAGCCGCCCTTATAGTATTTAAGTTTATGATGTATTTTATTGTATTTTTCAGTGGTATGGTGTATGTGTTGACGGGTGGTGGATGGCTTGGCGGGCGCTAGTAGGAGCAGGTGCTCTCCAGGGTTTGGCTGCTGGCACGCTAAGCATGGCTGCAGCCAGAGGGAGGCGGGGAGCACTCGCAGCTGGTGGTGGTGCAGCCCATGCTTCCTTAGTTCTGGCATTGTTGCGTTGGCGTGCTGCGAGGACCGATCTGGCACTGCCAGCGCTCGCTGCCGCAGCATGGGGCTCTTGTGCGGCATTGTGGGATGTTTTACAGGTATAACTGTTTTCAAAATAAGAATAGTAAGTTCCTGGTGTTCTCTTGAGTGTACGTATTCTATAGAATTGGCACGTGCTGATCACGAATAATAACAGCGTGAAGAAACCGATATACAACGAGTTTACTGTAATCGTTTGAAAGTGCTGCCTGTGTGATGTTTGATCCCCTAACATGAAGGGCCCAAGCCCACCAATGGAAGATTTCTAGTCCGATATTATTTTTATATTATGTATTACGCAATTAATAATTCCTCTCGATGTACCTGCGTAGTACACATATTTTAATAGCGCGACAGTTTACGAACCGTGTAACCGGGACAGAGCTAATAATGCATAGCAAACACTCCCTTTTTCTGTTGCAAATAAAGTTGCATATAGATTACTTACATGTCGGATACCGATCCGCCTTGCCTGCGCGAACAAAAACTGCCAGTCGGAATTAGTTTTTGTAAAACTGTATCTATATATTGTTGATCTTTGAAAGTATACCGGTATTGTGCTGTATTCCATACGTGCAGGAACGAAGAACGAATACAACTTCCTGCGGCCAGGCGGCCTGTCGTAAGAGGCGACAAAACAACCCACTCATAGGTGGTAAGGTATTTGCCCGTCTGGATCTACCACTCCCGGTCCAGAGTATGCCGCCATAACAACCTTAAGTTGTGTTCTGGCATTAGTGGTCAGGTCTCATTCTCCATTTAGAGAGCAGCAGCTCATTTGTAGCATCTTTCATGTTGCTAGTGACCATAGGCGACGGCAACTGCATTCCATCAGGTGGCTCGTCTGCCTGCCTGCTGAACTCGTGCAATAAACAATGTGATTAGTTTGTAAATAAATAAACTATGGTCTCTCAGGGTGGTATTTGCATCGGTGGACCCGGCTGGCGGGGTCCGTGGTCTGCGGTGATCTGTGCGCGTCACGCAGGTCTAGCCTTAGCATGCGCAGCGCGTCACGCGCTGTGCGTACGCGCACAGCTACTTGCGCTCGCCGTCTCGTTAGCAGCGGCGCTGGCGTCGCATACTGCACTTGAGGTTCGGTTACGAAGAGGTCAGTTTGTAATCCTTGTCCTAACTAATATTATAAATATGAGTTTGTTTGCTTCGACGCTTTCACGACAAAGATTGTTACGACATTTTGCATACGCGTTATCAGGGGTATTATAGAAAAGGATGTAGGATAAAGGATAAAGGATGCCTTTCATCCAAAAAAAAGTATTGTTCTCTAGGGATAGATTTCATTTTATTAGTGCTACCCTTGTTGTAATAATACATTAACAAATCAGGTTCTAGCAACGACAATTACAGCGCAATTTTAATAAAACCTGATGGTTCCTTCCACTTCAGCTAGATGGTGTCATGAATGTTTTGAATCAAAAATTTAATTTGATATTTCTGAGGGCGAATGGGACTCCTAACTCAAGCGAAGTCGTGGGCTAAGGCTAGTTTCTTTTATTGTCTGCATTATCACCTTAATTCAATCATTTCACTTTGCAAGGCAAATTTCGTGATGTTATATTTATTTAAATAAGACTTTAGAAAAGGGAAACCTTCTGATTTCACTAGCTCACAAAAGTGGTCTGTATTTTTGATCAAAACCTGAATGCGAATCTGGGGTCAGTTTGGTCATACATCCTGCAAATTTGGAGGGCGTATGGACCAAATTCATCCCAGATTCTGATTCAGCGCATCGAAATACATAAGAATAAGATGGGTCTGGTCAAAAGTAGGGACCACTTTTTTGTGGGCCGGTGTTAATCAACAGCTGTGTCGGAATAATTTCCGTCATAGCAAAACACAAAGAAATTGTGGAAAATGTCTAATTATTCATATTATGCATGTCGCCCTTGACAAATCGAGCCTTAACCGTCCTTTTGGATTTTATTAATTTTAGACACACCACGAATAGAGAGAGATCTTTGTAGATAGTTACTCTAAAGTTATGATGCGAGAATAATATATCTATACATAATACATATAGTCTCTGTAACTTAATATAAAACAGAAGAAACTGTAAATAGAACTTAAATCTCATAGTATTTAGGAACTTTTAATTAGAGGTTATTCTTCTTTCGCTTCTTGACTTTTTATTATATTGTTACATACCGACAAAGAAACGCGCACCTGGTTTATTGACCCTCCCGCATTCGGAGTTCTTTTGTTTACTTCGTATTTAAAATTTGCAATTAGACAATAGCCTATTGTTATTATTTTCGACTTTGTTGGCCGTTCACAGGAATAATTAGCCAGGTGTGCAAATTACTGTTTCTCGGAAACCTCAGTGCACGCGGTCGATTTTTTCTACTTGTTTTATGGCCGTCATTAGTGTCGAACTAATTCTTATTGTTATTGTTTTCGACTTTGTTAGCCGTTCGCAGGTGTGCGAATTACATTTTCTTGGAAGAAACCTTCGCGGAGTCTTCGCGTCTAGACGCTATGGGCACACTACCTCCAAGTCTGCCGCAATGCGTATTGCAAATGCCAGAAATACGCATTCGTCAGACTGAGGTACGCAAAACGCTCCGCAATCTAGATACGAATAAAGCTAGCGGACCTGATGGAATCCCAGCCAGAGTTCTAAAATCCTGTGCACCAGAGATCTCTCCCGTACTGACTCGCTTATTTCGCCTCTCATTGAAGACTGGAAAGGTTCCAACATCCTGGAAGCAGGCAAATGTACAGCCGGTACCCAAAAAGGGCAGTCGAGCCGACCCTGCCAACTATAGACCAATTTCGGTTACGTCGATACTCTGTAAGAGTATGGAACGTATCCTAAATGCTAGGCTACTCACGCACCTAGAATCAAATGATCTCCTGAGCGATCGGCAATACGGTTTTCGTCAAAACCGATCCACTGGGGATATTCTAGCGTACGTCACACACATTTGTAGCGAGGCTATCGAGAGATATGGCGAAGCGCTCGCGGTCTCTCTCGATATCTCAAAGGCATTTGATAGGGTCTGGCATGACAGTCTCATCGCCAAACTTCCAGCCTATGGCCTGTCTGCTGGTTTGTGTGCTTGGATATCGGACTTCCTGAGGGAAAGGTCAATCCAAGTGGTCGTTGATGGTTGTTCCTCCGATCGCTTGATGATTAACGCCGGTGTCCCTCAGGGGTCTGTGCTCTCTGCAACGCTTTTTGTGCTGCATATAAATGATCTGCTCCTTAAGCCCGGTATCTTTGGGTATGCAGATGACAGCACAGTTGTAGAGAGATATATGTCTCATCCACGGGCAGGCGGAGCCGAAATCCAATCCTTGCGGACAGATTGAATCTGACCTTGAAAGCAGTATCCGATTGGGGCGATGCTAATCTGGTCAAATTCAACACAGCTAAAACCCAAGCATGTCTGTTTACGGCGAAAAAAAGTCAGTTTGAACTAAGTCCCATTTTTCGAGATGTACCCATTCCGATAACCGACCAACTCCAACTTCTTGGCATTTCTTTAACATCCACTCTCAATTTCGGCTCCTATATTGAAAGTGTAGCTCAGCTGGCTGCTAAAAAGTTAAGTATACTTACAAAGGTGAGTCGCTACTTCACTGCAGAGCAACTACTTAATCTTTACTGTGCTCAAGTAAGATCTTGCATGGAGTACTGCTCTCACCTTTGGGACGGCTCAGCCAAATACCAGCTTGAGGCGCTGGAGTCAATTGAGAGAAGAGCCAAGAGGTTGATTGGTAGCGACCAGCTTGTCAATACAAGGCTTCAAAGCTTAGAGCATCGACGCCGGGTTGCTAGTCTGTCGGTTTTTTATAGGATTCATTTCGGAGAGTGTGCGGTTGAACTGTTTGACCTGATTCCCCCTACACCATTCCATCTTCGGACCACAAGACGCTCTGGTTTGCGCCATCGTTTCACAGTGGAAACGATACCAGTGCGTACTAAACGTTTCGCCTCCACGTTCCTTCTGCGTACGGCAGAATTGTGGAATGCACTACCAGAGTCCGTGTTTCCAGAAAAGTACAATCCGGGAATCTTCAAGTCTCGTGTGAATAGGTATTATCTAGGTAAGCGTGCTCCATCTTCGACCGCATCATCGTCCGGCACTGGACGTGATCGTGGTCAAACGCAAACCTATCTATAATATAAAAAAAAAAAATCGTGTAGTTTGTACTAGTACTGTCTAGTTATATTTGTACCTATGTTATACGTGTTTGTATAGTTCTTAATGTCGCTTACGATAAAATGACGGTAAAGGCTTGAGGTGATCTTTTAGATAAAGCTATTTAAACCTCGTTTCATATTGTATTTCCAGGCGAGGCTGCGAGGCACAGGTCCTAGCGAAGACCGACCGGCACTCAGTTGGCACCGTTGGCACCCCCCGCCGACGAGCCTGATGAGGAGCTGGGATGCCATGTCATCAGTTAACATTAGCATGTATCACACCCTGCGTGTTACATGCTCGTATTTTGCACTTAGAACACTTCAGCTACGGTTTCTTCTAAGAGCGATGCCGTCATAAAGCGACGGTAAAATAAGACAACGTTAAAGATTGTCGTCATAATGAAGACGACACGTAGCAAGTACCACACCGTCACTCGACTGCTTTTTTTTGTCTATAGAACGAAAATGGAAGACCTTGTTTTAGCGCCTATCGGTAATCTTTAAAGATATTCGAAAACAGCTCGCCAGGGTACAGACACCCGTAACGTTAAGGTCGCCTAAAAGAGCGGTGCCGCAACTAAACGGTCGTAGAATAATACGTTAACGTAAAATAATACCGTAATAACGGTGACGACACGTGGGAGTCCCTAACCGTCACTTGACGGTCGTTTTTTTATAGAAGGAAAAGGGAAGGTCTCAATTTAGTGTCAATGATAGTTCATTAAAAAAATATTTAGAAAGAGTTCATCAAGGTGAAGAGATAAAGCTATGTTAACCTAGAAGAGCGGTGCCGCTACAGAGTAGCCGTAAAACCAGCCGATGTAAAAGACTGCCGTCATAATGGCGCCGACACGTGGGACGTTCTATACCGTTATGTGACGGCCGTTTTATTATTTTTAATTAGAAAGGTGTGTATTTAAAAGAAAATGGACAACCTCGATAGTCCACCAGCAAAAAAACTTCGCAAACAGTTCAGCACCGCAAAGACGCCCGTCATGAAAATGACGGCAACGCTATTTGTGTTAAACGCCGCTTTCTAGGAAATAGGACACCACAGATGTTGTGTTTATTGACAACATTTCAAAGACGACATTAACGTTATATTCCAGTCACTAAATAACGGCACCGCTTTTCTAGAAAATCATAGCTTTACTAACGTATGTGAGTTTTCGTTATGGAACTTTTGCTTAGTTGATCCCTAATTGATACAGTTTGTGACGAAAGGTGTACCCTGGAAAAAATACTATAAAAAACATTGCCCAGTAAAAAAGTAGCTCTGAAAAAATCCTTAACCCTACATAACTAGATGGCGTGGTAAGTCATTTTCCTCTTGCTATTTGACAGGAGCTTTTCAAAGTAACGGATTTATATATCTCTTTATGTTTTTGGGATGAATTTGCTTATATATTAACAATATGTTAATTTCAGTAAGCAAGTAGTCGACTGGGAAGTCACCACCGGTTTATTGGGTGAATATGATATTTATAACTCGGCCAAGACCTTGTCATTATTAACGACAGTAAGCGCGACGTAAACAGCTAGAAAAGCATGCCACGAGCTCTCACTGTAAATGCACATTTCACTGATCACCGGTTAAATAACGGTGATATGAAATAAATCACTTCTCACTCCAGTTACAAGAATAGGAAATGACCGTTAAATTTCACCTGAGCGTTATTTCTCGTGAGCCAAACTGTTAAAGCGCCATGTAGTAAAAAATAGCTAAAGTAATCATAACGATAAACGAGCGAACTTATTTGAGTTACATTAAATCTTATTATTTAAAACGTTATGCTTCTATTTGCTTAAGTTTATAATGCCGTGAAGTAACTTTGATAAAGCAACTTATTATTTCATTTCACAGGCCCAATAGTTATTTGCAGTTTCAATTATCACCGTGACATGTCGCGGTTCTGATAATTTATCGTCATTTCTAAAATAATGGCTGGTGATTTTTCACCGGTGAAATAGCAGTGACAAACTGGAATAACTTCACGATAGTAATCGATATATTAAAGTAGATATAATTTCTATTATTATTTCTCAGGCGCACTCGTTGCATCGCGCGTCACTAAGCTGAATGTTGTGAGTGGGCCGTTGATAGTAGTAATGAAACAAAATTATTATTAAAACTTTCAATTTTTAAACATAAATTTGTTGTCAATTATTCCTTAATCAAAATTAAAACGTTGTCCATAACAAAAACTCACTTTAAATTAAAATAAAAACACCTACTAATTATATTAAGGACATACGTGTTTAAGTAATGGTTTAAAAATGTGATGTTATACTAATTTAAGAGGTTTTCTAAAAGTTACCATATTTACACTATAACGTGCCGCCGCACTCAAAGTGAGTTAATGGACCATTAACTCTTAAATATTCTATTTTCCCACGGATATTTGTTTGCATTAGTGCAAATTTTATAAACAGTGAAGGGTGTGGAGGACCGGCCGTTGCGAGTCCCAAACGACCTCCGGTAATCTTCTCCCAGGCCCGGAAATAATGCGCAAAGGCATTAAGTCAGCGAAAAAACATTTGTAATACCGGTAACACCATCTATGGTGCAACTGACCTGACTGAATGAAATGAGAGCAATACATTAAAATTACGTTTTCATTGCCGTTGTCGTGGTGGTATACTTGTTGAGCATATAAATATAATGACGTCGTAAGTTTATACAAGTGGCGCATTAAATAGTTCTTGATATTAGCACGTACAACAACAAACACACGAAATTACCATTCGAGTATTACAAAAGAAATATTTATATTATACAGTTAATTTCTTAAACTCTCTGAGTGCGGCAGTAAGACCATCAAGATTGGCCCTAAAAGGCTTATTTATAGCCGTTGTATAGTGTGCTCAACTAATTGAGAACAGACTAAAGGCTTTATTGATTCTCAATACTAATGTTAATAGCATGGAAGAAGATTAAGGCTACTTTCTAATTTGTTGGTGTAGCAGCGGTATGAAAAAAGTATGCTCGGTATAGGCGATGTCGGGCGCCTACATTTCTATGAGCATGTCCTGATTCGCTCGGTGTGTGCCAAACGAAATATTTCACCTTAAATTGGGGATATTCTCCCAAGAAAGGTGATGGATTATACCCAACACGGGGTTGAATTACACTCAAAATTGGGTGATATTTTTCCCAACATCGGGTGATTTTTAGTCAACATGGGTAAATCCCCAATCCTAATCTGGAGACTCTGTAAAGTTGTAGCGCACTATACAACGCATTGATATGTTCAAAATGTTTGATGTGATCAGTGTACAGAAAAATGTTATCACGATTTGTATCGAAGTATTCTACATTTTAGGTTTAAGTTATATTCGAAAATGACTGTAAATAAAATAAATAATTGTTGACGAAATCATTTTTATTTCTCTTTCGTAAAATTCTTAAAACTAATGGTCGCCCAGTGGTCGAAACTCGACCATACTTCTATAATCACAGATTTCGCCAAGGCTACACTGTTAATTTGACCTTAACAATAAACAAAATAGTATATATGCGTGTATGTGCGTCAAATACATGATAGTGTGTGTAATGTTTTTTTTATTGATTTAATGTATTTTTATGCATAATTAAAAAAAAATAGCATTCTGCACTCCTTCTCTATATAAACTATAAGTGTGCGAAATTTCATACTCCTCGATCCGCGCAATTTTCGTAAAAAGGGGTACAAAATTTTTGCTTCACGTATTAATATAGTGATAACCTCCAGGTATTAGCTGTACCTGATGTTACATAAGCTCAATTCCGTCTTTCATTTTTGATGAAGCAACCAAAGTGAACCAAAAAGCTTGCAACCGGTTTAAAATCATATCCGTGCAGGAACGGAGAAAGAATACAATTTCCTGCGGCCGGGCGGTTTATCGTAAGAAGCGACAGAACAACCCACAGCCAGGTGGTAGGGCATTTACTTAACTGGATGGCTACCACCCCTGGTCTAGAGTATGCCGCCATAACAACCTTGAGTTGGGTTCCGGCATTAGTGACCAAGTTCCAGTCTCCCTTTAGAGAGCAGCAGCACATTTGTAAGACCTTGGGTGTTGCAAATGTTCATAGGGGATGGTAACCGCTTTCCATCAGGTGGACCGTCTGCCTGTCTGCTCAACTCAAGATATAAAAAAAATACCGGTTATAACCGGTTTTGGTTAGCTATTTCGTTCGGAGTGTAAACCTTAAAGAGAGTGTTATATAATCTGAATTAACTGGTTTATTCCGCAAGAAGAGGAAGTATCACTATCTCTCCCACAAAGAATTTATATGAAATTGAAGATTTGCTGTATCATGCTGCGCTTTTAAGGTGTGCGACAAATATCGTTCGAAACCGGTTAATTCTACAAAACTTATTTAACAGACTTTTTTTTACCAAAAACCGGTTGATTGAGTTTAAAGTGAGAATAAAATCGAACAGTTTTCATGCACTTAGGCTTGAACCGGTTCAACTTTTGATACTGGTTTCCAAGCCTTTGTGATTCATATAAAAGCATATGGCAAAACTTCTGCGTATTGATTATAATTTAATTAGTAATTTAAATCTAACTGAAATTTCTAAGCAATTATTAATTCATTATGCGCACCGCAAAGGAGTGGAACTTATTTTTTTTTAATGCAGGAGATCAGCAAACAGGCAGACGGCCCACTTGATGGAAAACGGTTACCATCGCCTATGGACATTGGCAACACCAAAGTTGCTACAAATGCGCTGCTACTCTCTTAAAGAAGACGGGAACCTGGTCACTAATGCCGGAACACATCTCAAGGTTGTTATGGCGACGTACTTTAGACCAGCGGTGGTGGCCATCCAGTCGCACCTGGCTGTGGGTTGTTAAGTCGCCTCTTACGACAGGCCGCCCGGTCGCAGGAAATTGTATTCTTTCTCCGTTCCTGCACGGATAAAAATTCATTGGCGTAGTTTATCTTTCCCGCCACTTATAATCTGGGCGTCTTCAAGTCCCGTATGAATAGGTACCTTCTAGGTAAAAGACCATATCTTCTCTCTACATCAGACGAAGTCATGGTCAACTGCGAAACTATCATAATATAAAAAATAAATTATCTTTGCTGAATGGGGTATTTTTCCTTTTCTTTTTTTTCATTCACAATTAATGATATTATTACAATGACCGATCAAAAAAAAATTAAGTAATGACACGAGAAATAAAATAAAACAATGAAAACAAATTTTGTCTATATTAAATATCGATTTGCATAAAATCTAAGAATACAAATAACAATTAGTGCACATGAGTCAAACAAATTAATTACATGAAAATAATTTAAATATTATGTTAAGGTATAAGTCAAAACATTACAATAATTTAGAAAAATGATACCGACTATGGTACAAGTTTTAATTTTATAGTTCCATGAGCTGCCACGAGGCAAAAATGGCGCCAGCTTTTCTTTGGCCATCAAAAAAATCCAAGTAGGGAGGGACTTTTTCAATAAGGAGACCACTTAAAGTCGTAATAAATATTTTACCCATGCAACATGATGTAATATACTAACATAGAGTTCAATATTTAAACTATAATTATTCTCATGAAAGAAGGAAGGAATAGCAGTAGCATATAACTTGAAACTTTTCGCCACAAATAGATACATCTCAGGAATTGGACATCTACAATACAACTCAAAGGCTGCAACTGACTGCAAGACGAGTCTAGAGATGGGTAGATCTGGATTGATACGAATCCTTGTACCTGCGTCCGTGCTTTGATTGATGGATTTACAACCAACACCAATTCGGATACCGGTCCGATAGTACCGGCAAAGTTGCGCGGGATTGCAAGACTTGGAACCGAGTGAAGAGTGGCAGACCCGAGCAATCAAGGATCCGAGATCTAGGAATACAATTAAGAGTGACCTTACAAAATTTGGTTTCACGCATCAGTATATTCCATAGTCCGCTGCACACAGTAGTCAACCTGACCAATATGGGTCTTACGGACTCGGGACACGTATGCATATCAGAATGTAGCTCCGAATTGTACTCAGACCTACCCACTTCTAGACACTAGACCACAATAAACTGCAAAACAGATTCAATTTCTACTTTAAATTTCATTTACACCGGAGTGTAGTTGCCGTTGGGTTTATGGAACATCTGACGGGTTATCACGCGACGCATAACCTCTCTTCTCAACAGTATCTTCTCTTTCTTGATTTTGGCCAAGAACCCTCTGTTCTCATTCGCCCTACGCGATAAGTATGGCAGGACTTCAACAACAGGGCCGTAGGGTACGTATTTGTACACAGAGTATCCGGATTGCCCTGAAATGAAAGATTTAATATCAAACTGATACTTGCAATTTGTGCTTATTTGTCTATAAAGAATGCTTCTTTCTACCAAATTCCATGGATAAGAACTAGTTGTTGTTAGGAAATATCCGCATCCTGTATCATACATAGGCAAAAACAGAGGAATAGACTGTTTCTTGTGTATTTTTCAAAATAATTGCGGAATCATAAAGTCGGAAATTTAAAACAACATCGAGGTATACAGTGTACACCCATAAACTTGACTTGTGTACTGTTTACTCTTAGTAATTTCTGAGCTCTGGTACACAGATAGTAAGCCACTGGAGCTAAGCTAACTTTAAATCTAAGTTTAGACTGCGACAGAAATTGCGGCACATTATTTTTTATACTGTTTACATTTATTCGAAATGGTTGTGTCTGGACATTGTCTACAAAATGAAATTTTTGACCAAATGTTTCACCTCAACGTAACACTTGGCACTCGAGTAAAGATGCATCCGAAGTCTGAGGCATGAGCTACACTATGTACACGCCTTCATATGCCTCCATCATAAAATGTAAATCTGGGATCAATAGATCAGCGTCGCATACGTAGCGTCGTAGATGTAATATATATCAGTGAACGTAGCCGACATGCACCTAATGTTGTTGTTGTTTCTGCCTTAAGGGTTTCTTTTTATCCTTAGCTATCGGAGCCCTAAAGAAGTACTCAATTAAATCCTAACCAAGCGGGAACGTCATGTGGTCACACATGCCGAGAAGCTGCCCGAAGCAGATGTCCTTGTCTTCTGGCTTTTTGCCTTTATCGGTCATCAGCTGGATAGCGTAGCGAATTGTATCTTCGTTGTGCGATGCCACCATAATTGCGTCTTTACTATTAGGCTGGAACAACCAAATCAATTTTGATAACTTTTTCGTCTGCCCTAATCCGGGACCTGTACGTTCCAGTGAGGTAAAGGCTTAGAGCGCTTAACTAAAGTAGCGGATCAGTATGCTTGACATACGTGGTACCAAAAGCTTACCGAGTACCTATATCTCTATGAGCGTTTCCTGATTCAGTCAATATTGTCGGGACCAGAATACACCAAGTTAATGAGAAAAAGAATATACCCACTTCGCATCCACAAATCAAAAAGCGGCCTAGATCTATTTATCGTTTGTATAATGGGGAGTACTCTGATGACTATTTGATTTGGTGCTTACGCCTCCAATCTACTATCGTACTACTCGCTTGCAATTGGAATTTCATCCAAACTTCTATCGCGATATTTGCAATTCGTCCACGGTACGTAGCGTTTGATTCTTCATGCCAAACCTGTGTAAGCCGTAGAATGAAATCCCTTCCGTGGTTTACCCAGAGCGCTACTGTATGGGGTTCTTCGAAAAGGCCGTAAACATATTTTAAATCTCTTAACGAGTTAGGTAAGAAGAAGGTAGGTAACTCATCGACTTCCTTGGTGTTGCAGACGTCCATGAGTAATGGTAGCCACTTAGCATCAGGTGGACCGCTTCCCAGTTTAGCCTACAACCAAACATAAAAACTAAGACAAAACCTTTATCATATCTAGAGTCGCCTTGAGACACTTGTGGAAGGATGCAGAAGTCGCATCGAAGTTTTCACACGTGGGATCTTCGTAGCCCATTGTTGCAGCCCTTGCCCGCTCCTAATGACAAAACAGACTAATAAAAATATATTAGAGTATATATAATCTTATTCAAATAATCTGTCTATCTAATCATCTATCCAGGCAAGGAAGAAAAATACAAAGCTGATATTAGACTGTTGATTTCTGTCTTTGAATATGGACGAATCAATCAAAGTGATCCATATAAACACAGACTAGAATCATTCAGTGTCATTGAGGACCGCCGAGTCTTGGCAGTTCTATACCTTTCAGCAAAAATTGAATCAAGTTGGTCGATCCCTCTTATATCAGCATAAGAGATATGGACAATAATGCAGTAAAATATCTTATGCTTGTTCTTACTCCTTTACTTGCGTAAAAATAAACTTCATACTCATACATTAAAATTATTCTTTTACAACATCTGTTACCTGTTCGATATAAGCGCCTCGGACGAGTTTAGCTGCCCAATAGAAATTTTGCCGTTCAGCTTGCTCCAGATCTGCCATGATCTCATTATAACTATTTTTGAGGTAGGTCTGGTATGTGTTGAATATTAGCACCCTGTCCTGAAAATTAATCACCAGGTCTATTTGCTGATTGAGAAGCAATTACCTAATGCATAAATTGTGTCTTCTCATCCCAACCGTAATAGCTAAAGTTACCATGGCTCATTCCAATGACATGGATTTAAATCCCGATCAGAAGTATGTACCGTTTACGCAGTTTTAATGATCAAATGTGCATATTGTTATAATTGCCATTTGCTGAACTACGCATTGAGATAACTGACGTGTGAAACCCGCTAGTCTGCCTTAACCAAGCGCGTATGATATACCATCCGTTGCCCTCAATTAAGGAGACCGAAGCCTCCGAACACAGGACTGTGTTATATATAGAATGATATCATAACTGGAAGCACGTAAAAATTCACTTACTTTGTTGAATTTCCTCATCATCTCTAAGCATACTCTAGAGATGGCTGGTTGGAAGTACGTCTGTTCAGCGTCTATCATATATCTTACATTAGCTTCACTCGCTACTGCTGTGATGTAGTTCAACCGTCGAAGCATATTGCGGAACATTTCTTCCTCTTTAACAGAAATCTGAGAGATGAGTCTTCGCATTTGACCAGTCTTGGGGTCTGGGACCCTGAAGGTATCTGACAGATTCATGTTCTCATCAAGGATGTTCGACCACGGGAAGAGATGGACAATTCTGCAAAGATACTGTCTGGTTTGGCGTCTTAGAAACAACAACAAATAAAAATAACGACAAATTAACACAAGCGTATATTCTAGCAACAGCAACAAATTCTACGAAATTTACGTAAGGAAAGTTTTGTCATTAAGAAGACAAACTTTCTTAATATATCGTGTTGAGAACGTATAATAATCATAAACGTCTTCCTGTTGGGCTCGGACCTTCCATTTACAGAGGAACAGGCAGTATACCCGCCACGATTGTCCAAGGCGAATTGACGAATTTGACACAACGCTTATCAGGATGTATAGGTACCCTACACATCATCATAACTACTACATCACCATGTTTTTCTTCACCGTTAGTATGTGCCACTCATATCAATATTAGATCAGACAACTGCTTAAGTGCTGCATACTTTCCGATCAGGATTCGAATCCATGCCCCGTAAGTTTGGGACGCATTAAGCTATCACGGCTATAGCCTATGTGCAACGTTAATTTGGTACCTACTTAGCTCTTATCTATGTACCACGGAACCTAAGGAAGCTGATATAGAATAACCTTTTACCATATATAAATACGCAGACAGAAACCGGTTTTCATTTAAAATTTCGAACTTACCCCGTCTTATCTGTGGTTATTTTTTTCAAGAACTGCTGCACCTCAGGTTTGGAACTATGGTCGCCGAAGTACCGTTGGAAGTCCTCTAGGGTTTTATGGTGTGTAAGCACGTTGCCTGTACCGCCGGCTATCTCCATCATGTAGTTGCGCGCGCGTATTATCACCTCGGATAATTGTAGCTGGATATTAAAACAAGATTTTGCAATCCTAATTTATTCGAAATGAAGTGTTGATGTTACTTAAAATTGATTAGAAAGCGTGTCGTAAAGGTTCCTCGAATCAGACAACCCTTTGACGACGCATTGTAAATTACCATAATCTGTGTTATTCGCTTTACATTAGATTTTTTTTTTTTATTGGACTTGACTTTATGTTGTTGGTCCGAAGACCTTACAACTTTACCGGGGTCTTTGGGGCGAGTGCCTTCGCGAAGCGAAGGCGCTCGAGCCCGGGGGGCAACTTGCTCGAGGGAGCTCCCTAAGGAGTTTTACCTCGGCTGGACTGTTGCCATGAATGGGGAATGAATTTAATGATGCCCACCATAGGGCGACACAAAATACTAATTGAGAACGGGCGACGGGTAATATAAAGCCCGAAGGGAAGGATCACGGCGGGCCGGGATCGGTGGTTTGCGGTGGCCTACGCTATCTTACTGCCGTTTCGCAACGTGTTATGGCTGGGAGAGAAGAAACGGCGAAAGAAACTTCCCAGCAACACGCCTAGTCTATCCTGTGGGGTGAGCTATGTCTCCTAGCGTGTCATGATCGGGAGGATGCATGTTTTATACAGAGTAAGCTTGTGTCTGAGGGACATTTTGCTTCGTTTGTCTATCATGGGTGCTAAACGACCCATCACAAATCGCGCTCTATTTCGGACTATAGTGATATGCTCGTTGAAGCGCAAGTTCCGATCTAGGGTGACACCAAGATATTTGGTGTACTTTGCCCAGGGGATTTGTTGGTCATAGAGCGAAATGGTTTTTAGGCGAAGGCTAGCGCGTTTGGGGGAGCGAAGCGTGCCCGGGGAAAAGAACATTGCTGCGCTTTTCTCCGGGTTTACCTCTATCCTCCATTTGCGAAACCATTCGCCTAGTTCTGTGACAGCTGTCTGCAGCCGGATGCAAGCCATTTGTCGGTTTTGATCTGATGTATAGAGTGCGGTGTCATCCGCAAAGAGGGCCAACTCCACATCTGGAGTTTTTGGGATGTCGCTGGTGTACAGCGTGAAGAGTAGTGGCGACAGGGCCGAGCCCTGTGGTACACCGGCTGTGAGTGGGTGAGGGGACGAGCGCGTTCCCTCCACTCGAAAACGGAAGCTACGACCTAGGAGGAAGTCTCGCAAGATGAGCACGAGTCTGTCTGGCATACCGAACTGGTACAGCTTGTAAATCAAGCCGTTGTGCCAGACCTTGTCGAAGGCTTTTGCTACGTCTAGAAACAGTGCGGCTGTTCCTATAGGGCGGGGGCGATGGGCAAAGTGAGATAATATGTGCTCCGTGATGCGGTGCACCTGTTGGACGCATGAGTGTCTGGCACGGAAGCCAAATTGCTCATCGGGTATTAGATGTTTGCTGAAGGCAAAATCTCTAAGTCGAGAGAGGATGACCCTCTCGTAAAGCTTGCTGAGTGCGCTCAGTAGGCTGATTGGACGGTAGCTAGACGGTTTATTAGCCGGTTTTCCCGGCTTGTGAATACCGATGACATCTGCTTCCTTCCAGATCGCGGGAAAGGAGCAGTTTGTTATGGCGGCATTGAAGATGCTCACTAGAATTATAATTAGATGGGCGGGTAGGAGTTTTAAAACGCGATTGTTGATGCCATCGGTCCCTGGGGCCTTTCGCGGTTTGAGAGACTTGATCAGATCTTGCACTTCTTCGACCGTGACCGTGTCGAGTGTGGTTTCCGCTGGTAAGGAGGATCTACGTTCGACCTCGGAGTCTACCTCCGTCAGGTGTGACTGGTCGACGTTTTGCGTAGTGGGGGAGCATTGAAGCTCTAGACTCTGAGCAAGGCACTCGGCCTTCTCCTCGTCATCGAACGCCTCGGTGTTGTCGGCTCTTTCTAGCGCGGGTATGACAGTAAGGGTGTCTGATTTGAGAGCTCTAGCCAGCTTCCAGTATGCCTGGTGAGTTGGCTCGATATCCCTCAACGTTCTGTCCCAACGTTGTTCCCTGACTTCCCGGATACGTAGTTTGACCTCGCGCTCTAGTTCGCGGAGTCGGACTCTGTTATCCTCGGTGGGATATCTGTCGTGAGCTCTGGAGGCGGCTCTCTTTTCCCTCAGCAGTACCCTCACCTCGTCCGGCAGGCATAAGTGGCGGTCATCCTCCACTGGCACCTGCCTGGACGAGTTCCGCACTGCGGATTGAAGGTGGCTGGTGAGGGCCTCGATTGCCGTCTCCGTGTCATGGCGGGACACGATGTGGTCCGGGATGCGGTCCAGGTCTTGTGAGCTGGTTGCCTTGAGGAGGGTCTCAAGTCTCAACCAATCCACAGAGGTCCTAGTTTCAGATGTCTGGTCTGTCTGTGGTCCTAATCTGAGGATAACCGGACGATGGTCCGAGTCGATATCGTCCATCGTTTCGATCGAATGGAACTGAAGGGTTACGCCCCTCAGTAATGCTAGGTCGAGAGTGTTTGGGGTCCCCCAGTCGCGGTTGGGGGGGTATCTTGTGGGGGTCATGGGAGTTAGTATATCAAACAAAAGATTGTCTGATATATTTATTAGGGCTCTGCCATTGGGGTTAGTGGTATTGCAATTCCACTGCTCGTGTTTGCAATTCAGATCTCCGGCTATAATAACAGCCGGGCCTAAGTTGAATAGGGTTTCTAGGTCTTTCTTAATAAGGGTTTTTTGGCATGCGAGGTATGCTGAAACTATGACTAGAGGTTGGTGGCCAGTCATTGCTAGTCTGCAGGCGGATACCTCCATACCGTCTAGTGGGGGGGTGACTACAGGCATGCAGTGTAGGGATCTTCTGAAATAGATCAGGGTGCCGCCACCACGGCCTACCCTGTCATGTCTAGTGATCCGATAGTTAGAGATCTTTGGATCTCTATTACTCGGTTTCAGGAAGGTCTCCTGTACTAGTAGTATATCTACTTGATTGGTAACCAGGAAGTCATGGACCAAGTCGCGCTGGTTTCGAAGGCCATTGGCGTTATAAGTCGCCAGAGTCAATGAGCGTGGTTTATTTCTACCTACATGCGCCATTTGTTACCGGTAACAATAATTTGACTAGGTTGTTTAGTTACAACGATCTAAGTATTTGGAGGAGGTACGCGTGATCCATTTCGATCACGAGTTGATCCCGGAGGGAGGGTTGTGTTGACTCTGAAACTTGCCTCAGTTTCCGAGCCAAGAGTTGGACCTCTTGCAGGTCGAAGGGCAAGTTCTTGGCGAATTTAGTCGCCAAAGCTAAGTCCTCCGCTATAGAGTGGTGGGCCGATGGCCCTGAAGGTCCCTTAGAAATGGGGGCGAGGGCGGGGGCGGGGGTGGCCGAGGGTAGGCCGGCCATAACTGGGGCACGCGTCCTTAGCGGAGGGAACGCTTCCGTCGTGGGAAGACCCGTCCAGTGGTTTACCACTGGGGGGGGGGCCGCCACGAATGCGGGTTTGTTCGGCACTTTTCTAGTGCCTTTTTGGGCATTGCCCTTTCCGACCTTACGTTTGGGTCGGGGGGCGGCAGGGCAGCCTCTGTAGTTAGCGGGGTGACCCGCTTGGCCGCAGAGGATGCAGCTCGGTGGCTCCGGGGAGTCCCGGGTGCGAGTGCACTCCGAGGTCCCGTGGTCGCCCAGGCACTTGACGCACCTGGGACGGGATTGACAATGTAGGGCAGAGTGCCCATAAAGTTGGCAGCGATGACACTGCCGCAGTGTATGTTTTTCGTGTGGACGTTCCACACGAAGGCCAGAGAGGCCACAGACCTTCTCAAGATCGAAGATCTTTTTCCCCTCTGGGGAGAGGTCGAGGACAACCAATACTAGGTTTAGAGGGGACTTTGTGGCGTCGCCTCTGTGCATACGGTGCACTTCGTGCACTGGTAGGGCTTGGGACTTAAGGTCCTCTAGAATATAGGAACTTTCAATTTCCTGAGGAAGTCCGCGGATTACAGCCCGAAGGCGTTTTTCTTCTGGCAGGGCGTAAGTGTAGTAACCGATTTTACGGTCACATAATAAAGTAGTTAGGGCGCGGTGGTCACTTGAAGACGTGACCATAACTTTGATGCCGTGTTGAGTATCACGGGCTTCCTTTATGGAGATTGCCTTACCTGGCAGTTCTTTAGCGAGTTGAAGCCAATGGGCTTTCTCGCGGATGGTCAGGGGTGGCGGCGGGCGTTGTGAAGGTGGCCCAGGGCGGCTGGAAGGTGCCGCTGTCGGTGTTGTGCCCGCTGTTGGGGCGGGGTTGGGGGGGACCTCCCTCTGGGTCTTACGTTTTTTAGTACGATTAACGGTTATAAAACCGTCATCGTCTTCGCGGTCTAAGGGGATGTTCGCGGGAGGCGCGACATCCATAGGAGTAATTTCATCGGCCGGTGGAAGAGGGGCATCCCTGAGGTTTTGCGGACCTTCAGAGGATAAATCGATTTCTCGACGAGAATCGATTACGCGATGGATGGGCGAACGTGAACGCGATGTCGTCGAACTCGCAGAGCTCGAACGCGGTTTTGTCGATGCGGAACCGCGAGAAAACGAGGCGCGCGACTTTGGTGCCACACGATGGGCATCGTTGAGCGGGGGTGCGGGCGGCGGGCGCACTGGTAACGCAGCGGGTATGGATGCGGGGGGCGCGGGCGCTACGGCAGAGTGCAGGTGGACCGCGGTAAGCGCGGCGGCGGGGGTTGCGGGGCGTGCGCTAGTCGCGGCAGGTGCGATGGTCGCGGCAGATGCGGGTGCGGGGAGGGGGGCCTGCGCGGGGGCCCTTTGCACGTGTGACTCGCGGGACACAGGTTTCTCGGAATTAAGTTCCGAAATAACGGGCACCATTGATTGGGACTCCGGAGTCCTCAAAAATTGGTCGAGAGCTTGAGGGAATTGCTGTCGTAAAAACGACAGCAAACCCTCTAGCAACGATGGGGAGGGCTCCACGCCGTCCATTGTCCCTGAGGGGGACGAACGATTTGGTGGAAAAACCACCTGATGACGCACTTTTCACTGCACTGTCACAGAAAAAATACAGATCGACCGGGTGAACGAACGAACACAACGAACACGAATAACGGACTGCCGAGGCGGAACGGGAGACGTGCGCGCGCGACGAACGACAGCGGGCGAATGTGCGTATTGAAAGATGTTAAAGTGTCTCAATGGACATGATTATCAACTACCCTATTCTGACCGTGAATATATCAGTTCATGTTAATAATAAATAAACAATCTTAAGCTTTGGCGACTTGTACACATAATAAAACCACGTTTTAACGGTTTTAAGCGCGGCAATTTATTTGATTTTTGTTAATCCGACGTTTCGGCCACTTTTTAGTGGCCTTTTCAATGTTGCGAAACGGTGGTACATTAGCTTAGGCTCACATAGAGTAAATAATAACCATAAACAAAATTAAAACTAAATAATTAAAAGAACAATGTGGCGGTAGGCTAAATAAAACTTTAACAATACTCGTTGACACTTGATATCTTTGCCTGCCGTGATCACGGCCACTGAAAAGTGGCCGAAACGTCGCAATAACAAAAATCAAATAAATTATCGCGCTTAAAACCGTTAAAATTTGGTTTTATTATTAATAATAATTGTCAATTATTTAATTGATTAATTTTTCGATGCTAGTTACGGATAGAATCACCACCCTGACCTTCTCTCCCGGAATTCCCATAATTCGCGGCCCGCTCATCGCAGATAATTCACTCGGTTAGCAGCCAAGTGCCGGACTTAAAAATAATACTTAAGCGAGTACTCTACAAGCCATTCAAGCAAATAGAAGGAAAACAAGAAGAATCTAAAAGCATTCGGAAGACTCTACAGCCATTGGACTTTTCATCCGTGCAGGAACGGAGAAAGAATACAATTTCCAGCGGCCGGGCGGCCTGTCGTAAGAGGCGACTTAACAACCCATAGCCAGGTGGTAGGGCATTTGTCCGACTGGATGGCTACCACCCCTGGTCTAAAGTATGTCGCCATAACAACCTTGAGTTGTGTTCCGGTATTAGTAACCAGGTTCCAGTATCCCTTAAGAGAGCAGCAGCGCATTTGCAGCACCTTTGGTGTTGCAAATGTCCATAGACGATGGTAACCGCTGTCCCTCAAGTGGGTCGTCTGCCTGTCTGCTGAACTCCTGCAATAAAAAAAATAAAAAAAACTTACTCAGTGCGTTACTTGTGTATCAGTGTTTTTATTAGTGCGACTAATTTTAATCGGTGAAATCGATACAACTAGTACTATCAGTATACAGTGTCACCAGGGAATGCCAGGGATATTAGTGCTGTGTTGATTAATTTGACGTACTGTTTAGTACCAGTAGTGCTAATTATTGTAATTACCTATAGTGAAATACTGGAGAAATTGCTGTTATGTGCCAAGGTTCCACGGTATTTCAGATACTCCAAGGAAACTCCGGATTTTAAATTCAACAATATTATATTTTAGGTAAATTTACATTGCAGATTTTTACAATTGCCTTATTATAGAGCACATTTTTCACAACGTTCCAAACATGAACTTCAAAATTTAAATAGATTTCTAATTTTTCTCTATCTTGCCAGCAATGACGAAATGGAGGTTTTATACGAGTTTAACAAATATAGTCCATATTAAATCCAAAGATGGATGTACAGAGCTACACTATACACACCCGACAGTGCTAGATTACGTATTTCCTATAAGGGACTCCTTTATGTTTTTTAAGTGAAAAACATATTGTCTCGATTTATTTTTATTATAGACTGTACCATGAGTACTTCGTAACTTGAGTGTTGTAAAAGCTAAGGCTTTAATTTATTTTGGCAATGACTTACGAGCAATTGCGGTCTCCCAAGTGCTGTTAGTTTGAGCGCCATCAGACCAGTGCTCTTTGTAACACCTGGAAATAATATACAGACCAATTTATCACAATCAAAATTATTCTTGATCACCAACACAGTACGAATGCAGAAACACCTTTTTAGAAATTTATATACGCGCAATAACTTGAGCGATTTTACCGATTTTGATGGATTTTTTGTGTGGGTTTCAGTGGGTCTTGTGATTGTGGTGATTCATAATCAAAACCGATAGGAGGCTCTACGATCGGGTTCTAGGATCCTCCTAATATTTTGGACCTATTTTGATGAATTTTTATTTGTGTGTTTGAGTGGGGACCCCGGATGGTTTAGATTCACAATTGGAACAGGTAGATGGCACTATAATCGGCTCCCAGATTTTTATTTTTTCAGGGCAGGACAACGTCTGCTGGAACCGCTAGTAAATAGTGCGTATGTCACTGAACTCCTAACCTCCTAAAAGGTTGATGAAATTTTCTGTTTTTTCAAGTGGGTCCCGGGATTGTTTAGGTAAACAATTGGACCTGGTAGGTGGCGCAGAAATCAGGTTTTTTAGGAATTTTTTGGGGATGACTATGCCTGCTGAATCCGCTCGTGTATTAATAATTTCTAATCTTTCTAACTACTAATTAATGTTAACTAGTAATGAAAAATTGTTTCTACCGTGTATATATTATATTTAAAGTGAGATGATATCATCAACTTACTTGTGTGCAACTTATATCATGGTAGAAATATTTTTTCTTACTGTTTAAACAATAAAATCTATGCTTTATTCGACTCCTTTTACTTGTACAAAACTTATAACGTCATAGGTTGCGCTCGTATTAAAATTCTATTGGCTGCGACGTTTTGTAAAATGATAATGATACGCCTGCCACTCCTTCCAAAACGTATTTGAAATGTTATTTATATTGATTATTGTATAAAGCCCGACTGGATGGGTACCACACCTGGTCTAAATCATGCCGCCATAACAACTTTGAGTTGTTTTGCGATATCAGTGGCCATGTTCCAGTTCCTCTTTCAAGGCCAACAGCACGTTGGCAGCACTTCTTGTATTGCCGTCAGCCTGTCTGCTGTGCTTCAGCATAAAAAAAATGCATCATTAGTTCACTCTCCAAAAAAAAAGTAATCACTTGCAACGGCATCAATACTCTTCAGGAACGCCTCCATATTCTTCTCGCATGTAGCCTCGTTCAGATAGAAATACGTCTTGGCACTGACGACCTTGTATCGCCTGTCAGCAAACTTCTGGTCAACACGGAACTGCTTCAGCTGCCCTTTCTCCTGTTTGTCACCACGCTCTGACACTGACGAGCTGATGATTTCGAAAAAATGTATGCTCTTACTTAAATTACGAAGTAAAAGTTCTAAATTATTTTTATATAGACGATTTCTGTCGTGTAGGGAACTAAGGCTTGGCCCGCTTAGTTCTTACTGAAACTCAGAGTTCCTGGCTGTGATTCCCAGTTATCGTAAACCAACCTTTTTGTTATTTGCTCTGGTCTGGATGTCTGGAATCAGCCCCAGAGTTGCCCGTTCTGTATCAACTAACCTCACTTGATTAGCTTGGGAATATACAACATATGTGTTTGTCTGATTATTTATTACTTACTAGGTTTTGCCCGCTACTTCACTCGCGTTAATGTGGCAATCAAACACGTCCTGCTTAGAAATATTAAACTCAATCTTTAATTCAAAATACCCGTAACGCCATCTAGTGAAGGTAAAAGTAACCGTGTAAGCGACAAATTAAAATTGCGTTGTCATTGTCGTTGCCATAACAACGTATTTGCTCGCCCTATGGTGGGCATCATTAAATTCATCGCCATCTCATGGCAACAGTCCAGCCGAGGTAGAACTCCTTAGGGAGCTCCCTCGACCAAGTTGCCCCCCCGGGCTCGAGCGCTTTCGCTTCACGAAGGCACTTGCTCCAAAAACCCCGGTAAAGTTGTAAGGTCTTCGGACCAACCACATAAAGTTGAGTCCAATTTAAAAAAAAACGTATTTAGTAGTAGGATATAGAAACCTGGTAAAAATTTGTACACAGTTACCTAACTTCCCGCTTCTCAGCCTCTTCATGTGACACGTCTTCTTCGACGGAGTAATCAAGGATCGATTTTACACCAAAGGAGCGGAGTCTAGAATGAAAATTGAACACTTACTTGCTTACGACGAATATTATCTTAAAGTGCTACATACGTTGCAACGGTGATCAGATCAATCATATGCCAGAAGTTACGTGCGAAGATTGCGCTTTATTGCGAAGTTTACAGACACGCAGACGACCCACATGATGGAAAGTGGTTACCGACGCCTATAGACGTTTGTAACACTAGGGCCGCAGCTAGCACGTTGCTAGGCTTTAGGTTGAGATAAAGAGAAGGTAAAGCAGGCTGTGATAGAGAGGTCAAACAAGAAGAAAAGGACAGAGGGGATGTGACAGGCAGGACGGTACAGGAGAGACGGAATTGAGTCATCTGAATTGTGAATCAAATCAAATCTGAAATCCCGACTATGTGAATGAGCGAGATAGAAAGCTGATAAATGCTCCTCCCTTAGTTGAAGATCTTCCGCCAAGGCTGTTTTTATGCCTCGTAGCCTCGCAAGCCTGTCTATTATTGTTGGAAATTTGTATATACCTATATAGTTATATATATATATTCTTTATACGTGTAGGGAATCGTTTGCGACCTCAACTATTGTACAGTGCCATCTATTGGCTTGTAAGTGTTCCACTATACACTTATCGCACGAAACACGATTAGCTCAAGGCATTCAGACGGTCAAGTGCTCTACTAAATGGCATATATTATTCTTATAATTATGTATTCATTTGAATAATAAGGTACTTTGACCTACCCTATGTAGAATTATTTTTGGACCATGTCTTACCTATCAACGGTAGGCTTAATCTTGGTCTGGTCTTCACCGGCCACGAACTGACCGTAGAAGGTGGCTTTCATGATGACCTCGAATATCCTCAGGCCAACCACCTGTCGGAGCCTCTTCATCAACTAAATGGGGAAATATCTTTTGTAGAATTTGTAACAAGCCTAACCTAACCTAGGTGCCTATAGAGTAACAGAGTCAAAGGTAAATATAACAAGTAATAAGAGTAATAATGTAGAATAGAATAGATATAAATGTAATAGGCAGTAAATTAATATAGTCAATTGAAAAGTTACATTTAGGGTTGCGTTTTTCAGAGGACGCAATTTTATTTTTTTATGTGTAGGGGAGGGGGTTAGTATAAGCTTAAGTTCAAGTTTTCCCAACCCGTGTCCCCCGGCCGCCGTCTTGGAAAATGGGGTGCAAATGGTTTTCGCGCTGTATCTCGTAAACTAGTAACCCTACAGAAAATTTTAAAAGACATTATTTGTAGCAAATTATATTGTTTACAACTTTATTTTTATTACTTTTTATCGTAAGATGGAAAATAAAAAAGCTATAAACAAAAATAACTGTCGAACATCGCATTCTTACAGACGGTTTAGATACGCTTCGCCTTTGGCGAGATTCGCGTCTCTCTGCCTATTCTACCCATTGTACAATGAGGAGTGTTCCGAGGAACTGTTCAGAATGGTGCTTACGTCTTCCTTTTACCACCGCACCGCACGCCATCGGCTGGGCGTTTATTCCCACTTCCTAGAGCCGCTCCGCTCTCGTACGCAACGGTTCTCTTGCGTACCGTGGGGATTTGGAATGATCACTCCCAGCCGTGGTTTTTCCACAGCGCTACAATATAGGACTTTTTAAAAAGGGTGTCATAAAATTTCTTCGAGGCCGGCAGCGCGTTAGTGACATCTCTGGTGTTGCAAACGTCCATAGGCGACGGTAACCGTTTTCCATTAAGTGGGCCGTCTGTCTGTCTGCTGTACCCTAGCTATAAATAAAATCAGATCGTAAAACTTTAGTGGTTATAAATGAGTCGTAATTTTACATTCCTAGGCTCGAATCACACTTTGTTATTATCAAAATCAACAGATCAATCTCGTGAATTTTAATTTGAGAGAGAGAGAGATAACACTTTATTGCACACCAAAATATACAATTACAAAAACAGACCATATTTACAATATTTTCTAGGCAATACAATAGGCGGCCTTATCGCTCAAAGCGATCTCTTCCAGGCAACCTAAACGAAAGAAATTTGAATGAGGCGATATAGGTGGTGCAGGTAAAAGGCAATAGATACATAAATACTTAACCTAATTTAAGAAATAAATGTATTAGTATGATTATATTCTGTTAATCAGACATAGCTATTTGTGGGAAAATAGTGTTTTCTGAGCAAATTTCTAAATGTTGGTAAGGATTTGGCCTCTCTGACAGTAAGAGGCAGCATATTCCAAAGTTTGACAGCCTGCACCGTAAAAGAATTATCATAATAGGATGAAGTGTGTGCAGGCGTCATAAGTTTTCGGTACGTATCATGGCGCAAATTGTGGGCAGTGGATAGGCGAAGGAATTTAAAACGTTCCTTAAGGTACTGGGGACTATTAGGAGTAAATAATATGTTATAAAGGAGAGTGAGAATGTGAGTATTCCGGCGAAAATGAATAGGAAGCCACTTGAGTCTTTTACGATATTCGGAAACATGGTCATATTTTCGCAATCCAAATGTAAACCTGATACAAAAATTCTGAAGTCGCTCAAGCTTGTTCAGCTGTTCTACAGTTAAATCTAGATAGCAGGCGTCAGCGTAATCAAGTATAGGAAGCAAGAGAGACTCAGCAAGCGTAATCTTGGTAGCAGTGGGCGAAAAGTTTCTTAATCTTCTGAGGGATCTAGAAAATAAGAAGACTCTGCGACTTAAATCGGTGATGTGAGGCCGCCAGGACAGCTCCCGATCGATATTTATGCCGAGATTTTTGACAGTATAGCTAAGAGGAATATGTGTCCCGTCAAAAATAACCTGTGATAAGGAGGACCAGTTGACTTTAGCATTCATCCTAGGGCTACCGACGATTATCAATTGAGTTTTCTGAGGATTTACGGCAAGACCAAAATTTTTCCAACATCTTAGAATGTGATCCAGGCAGATTTAATTTGCCATAATTATAAACCATTTTTCTACACGATAAAACTACGTTTTAACGGTTTTAAGCGCGGTAATTTATTTGATTTTTGTTATTCTGACGTTTCCCAAACCCAGCAAAAACCAACTGCCAGACCTCAGGACACTGTGAGCTGTTTCTGCGTACACCGGAACACAAATCACCTTGATTGATAATTTCTTTTATTTTTCCTTCCATCCATTTTAAAATTATAAAAAAATATATCAGATTAGGCATGTTTGGTGAAAAGTTTCTTGCGCCGCTTCTTCTCTCCAAGCCATAACAGATTGCGAAGCGGTGTTAAATTAGGTTAGGCTCCCATAGAGTAAATAATAACCATAAACAAAATTAAAACTAAATAATTAAAATTAACAAGTTGGCGGTAGGCTAAATAAAACGTTAACAATACTCGTTGACACTGGACATCT
The DNA here is from genome assembly GCA_019925095.2 of Dendrolimus kikuchii. NCBI lineage: Eukaryota > Metazoa > Arthropoda > Insecta > Lepidoptera > Lasiocampidae > Dendrolimus > Dendrolimus kikuchii. The sequence continues at coordinate 4,064,015 of CM034406.1, read as the reverse complement.
TTGTCTTCCGTGATCCGGGTTTATGCATATTTACCCTTGATTTTATCAAGTGGTAGACTAACTTACCATCGTATTGTTCTCCACCAACCAGTTAATGGAGCATAATTGGTAGACAAGGTAAGCCCGCACCAGCTCGCTGGTATATCTGCTTTTGAAGGCTTCCTTTGGGCTGTTGAATGAGAGGTCCAGTTTATCACGAGTAGGAGGAGCAGAGGACAGTACGCGGCTGTGACGAGACACGATTCCAAGCCGTTTTAAGACCAACAAAGCCATGGTTGGAGCACCACGGTTTGTGTTACCCTCGAAAGGCGCTCGCTCAACCGCGCCGACGTACAGTCTATAATTCTATAGTTCTCACTGACAACTGACGAACTTACATTGACAGCTGTCAATGGTTATAACCGGCCAGTATACGAATGATGTGGGAACGTTGCATTGCAACGCAAAAATAGATCAAATACGTGTTATTTTACGTATGAATTAACGGTTCTATAGGTGACAACAAATCACTGTTTTCGTCCATCAACAACGGAGCCATAATCAATATTTAATCACGAGAACTGTCTGTCTGTAGTCTGCTATACTGTAACGGTTAAAAATGTGCATACCATTGTGGTATGCATTAGTGGAGTTTGCGTAGGAAGTTGCTAGAAAAGCCATAGTGAAAAATAAAAGACCATATCAACATTAACACGATAACTTTATTTTCCAAAGTCTAAACCTAAATACATTTACTCCAAACCTTGTTTCTGATTTTATTTTAAAATTACTACTTATGTGGACAAAGAGTTAAGGCGATGCCACAACGCTGCGGTGGAACACCGCACTGCAAATCGTGCAGCGCATTGTGGAATTTTCCGATGCATTGCCGCATCGTTCAAATTACTTAATAGTTAAAAGTGGATGCAGCATTTCCTTCTATGTTTTTTTGTTCGTGCGTCTTAATGAGAAACAAAAGTAGAATAAGTGTAGTGCGATACATGTTTCATTACGAACTGAACCGACAACGTCTGCTTGTACTGTTCTATACAACTAATAATTCGTCCCGGTGTAGTAGACCAATATTAATAGTGCGCGACAGTATACAAGTCGTGTTATCGGAACACACCTAAAAATGCATAGTAAGCAACACTACCATTTTCGTTTGCCATTTTATATCGGAAACCAGTCTGCACTTTTATGCGCAAATGAAAGCTGCCGATCGGAATTATAAGTTGTGCAAAATTGTGTGACGCCGTATGCTATGAAATTTTTGGGTTGTGTCATGTTTGCAATGCGTACTCGCATCGCAGCGTTGTGGCTTCGCCCTAAGGTTTAAATTTCAGTTTTGATATATTATTATTAGATTTTTATGTTAGTTGATCTTAAAATAGAACCCAATATCTCCAATAGTAGATGTAGGCGGAGTAGAGAGGACAGCTGAAATATAGATTCACATTACACCGTGCCACCGTGGTAACGAGGTCGGCCATTCAAGACTCAAAACTTTGAAAATTTGATTGATTTCCCGGAACATCTAACAATACATATATTATTGTACTGACTTTTAAATGATGAAACAAGTAACAATATTCGATATCCAGGCTCGGAGTAGTGTGAATCAAGCATTATCTGCTAGTCTATCGAAACGGCACAGAGATTGTTTTGGCTAAATCCAAGTTGAATTAAGTTTGCGACAAAAGCAAAACCATGGTCGAAGCATGACTAGCTTCTAAATCGTATATAACTAGATGGCGCCACATGTCTTATTTAGAACATACTTATTAGATCAAATACATATATAACTAATGTACAGAAGGGTTTAGTGAATAGTTTTAAGTTTTAATAATTATTTAAAAAAATTGATTGATTATTTTTTTAAACAAATGTATTTTTACCGATTAAGTTTCAAAAACCGATAGATCACTCGATCTGTGTCGCCATATAGTTATCTAAGACTTAACTCTTCAGCTCTTCCAAAAGCAGCAAGACTAACACTATCACTATCTCGTAATATACCAAGAAAATATACCCATTTCATACAAATCATACAAATCCTATATAAACAGAGTGAGACAACAACACAATTAACGATCACGTGCACAAACGCGATCTGCACTGTCATCGCGGACATATATGTGCTAATAGTGAGCTGAAGGGTTAAGAGCTTCGTGAGAAGCTCGTGGGGCCGCGAAAGGGAAGAGAAACGTAAATGTTCTTGCATTTGCGTATCCTTTTGTTTCAACTCAAAGTGCTGAGACAATAGCCAAGAATATGTGAATCGGTTTCACATTCATATTTCTCATGACTGTTTCAAGAAAGTGCTTGTAACCGTTAAACCGCTTCTCACACGTATGTATATCTGTTCTCTACTACGCACTACCGCGACCACACCACCTACTTGCAAGACAGCTTGCATGTCCACTCTGGTAGCGTAAAACAAATATGAGACGTTTCACGATCTCCACTAGGACTGTCCTCTAATACTAAGCTCTGAGAAAATATTTAAATAATGAAAGTTGTTAACGGCAATCTCCACAATAGTAAGAGAAAACGCTCTCAATTTGTTCAGACCTTAGAACATATCCTAGTACGATGTACACATAATAATTACAATAAGATATGATTACATAAGTACTGATTATGATTATCATTACAAACCTCCTATTATTGTCTGCTGTATAATTCCTTTTCATACGTGTATCTAACAATTACACTGTCCCACAAAAAGCAGTGTTCTTTATTTTTGGCCAGACTCATATAAATCTTGAGTCTTAAAATTTTGAGAGTGTATGGACCAAACTGACGCCAGATTCGGGTTCAAAGGAACAAAATACAGAAGAATAAGATGGGTCTGTTCAAAAGTACCGATCACTTTTCTCTTTTTGTGGGCAGGTGTTATATAGGCCGTAAGTATATACGCGACTCTCCCATGATCAGCGGATTGCGGGACTCAAATTTGTTAAAACCTACGTTTTCACATTATCAAAGCACTGGCGACTTTTAGAAAAGTATTTAAATATTCCATTGACTTTTCTTTAACTTTTTTTATTCCTTCTGTCATCGGGTTAGCGAATACATTGCATCTGGCTCAGCCTGATCTATAATGTGGGACACAAATCACATAAATTGAAAACAGGGATGAAAAGAAGTTTGCGGGTATTTATTTATTTAATTGACACACTATCGGTGCACATATTATTGTTTCAAAAAGTAAAAAATTACTTTGCAGTTGAATTCTTCATTCGAAATATAATCAATGGAAAAATTAGGGATTTTAACTATGGCACGCACGTAGAGCACTAGACTAGAATATTATTATTATTATTATTTAAGTTTATGGCTTGGCAGCTAGGTCTTTAAGCCAGATCTTAGTTTATAATATAGTTTCTTCATTTTCTTAAGCCTATGTGTAGCACAGCTGAACTGTAAGTAATCAGCCAGTGCCATTCAACAGAGTTCTTGCGACAACTCAAAAGGCCACATTTGACTTTACAGTTCAAATTCTCACAAAACACATAATTACTACTCAAAAACTATCAATATCCTACAACTATTGTTCATTTTAGAGTAATTTTACACATTTTTAGAAAATCAAACTGCGCAGCACAACATCTCCTTTCAGTACTAGAATAAAAGATAACGTGTCAGTTAGGGTTGTCACCCTTTTTTTTGAAGAAAGAACGAGATAGAGCAACTATTAATATGTGCGCTCCCGCGTTGCGCTAGCCACTAGTTCGTTGTCCACTGCGATGACTAGACGTATGCAGCTCCCATATAATAATAGCAGAATTTGGCCACTAGCCGCTATCAAGCTGCGTGAAAACATCGATTATGCTACCACCATTATTACCTTAGTTACCTGTTTAAAGATAACTTTATATTAAAATTAATGTGCTTATCAATATTTTTGTGTATTTTCCCTTCGATCTTTTAATGGCTTTGAATATTGTTCTATAGATTAATCCCTAGCCCTACGTAGTCCCCGTTATCTGCAGGTCATGGGAGTGTCACATACTTTGCCGGCCTACAGCATTACATTTTACATCCTACCACACACGTCACGTCTAAGACAAATAACGTTAAAGAATTGATATACTGATTATACATAAGCACTGTGTAACAAAACCAAATATTTCGTAACAGATTCGATGCGCTATGTGATCTCATGCATCATTTACGCGCACGAAGTAGTGCTTCACGTCAGTGGGAGTTACGAGTGTATATGTATCATTCTATATCTATGGCAAAATATAAACAATTGCTTCCTGATTAAAATTTGTTTCATTTTTTTTTCTAATCCCTTTTATAGGGTTGATTGAGTGTTATACGCAGTGCAGTGACGGTCGACATATAGTACCAATAGATCTCAAAGGCACTGAAAGTTTTAAAGCGTTTCATAAAAAGTATTTATTTTATTTAAGTGTTTATTTATGCAACTAGCAATTGTACTGCATGCTCACATGTTTATTGTATTAATATAGCCTTTCAATTATATCCACAACACAATATTTAAAAGTTTTTAAATAAAATTAATCAAAAGGAAAATAAGGTTAAGGAAAACAGAATAAAAGAAATAAATGAAAACGAGTTTTGTCTTTATTAAGAGTCTATTCATAAAATAAATCTAAAAATAGCATCACAATAATTAGCGCAGATAATTCAAACAAACTATATTAAAACAGCTTAAAAATTATATTAAAATTGAACCGAAAATAAATTAACTATAAAAAAACAAATCAGCGAGTTTGACATTGACATATGTAGTCACCAGATGCCACCACTAGGGCGACAAATGGCGCTAATTACCCATTATTACTTAGGTACCTAAAGAGATCTTCCTATAGGAGATTCCTACTAGCAGTGTTCATTGTTATTCAAATTCGAATTACTTTAAACTCTTACGGTCTTATTGAGTTAGAGTTGGGCCACCTGCATACCTCTAGACAAAGCACATTTATTACCTGCAGGGCTTTTGAGCTTATAACATTGATACTGTTTTAAGACTGTCTTCTTTTGTTTACTTTGTGTTTTTAAAATTTGTAATTAGAAAACAGCCTATTGTGTATTGTACTCATTTATGGCCGTTCGCAGGCATAATTACGCAGGTGTGCGGATTACGTGTTCTGGGAAATTGCGTCGACGCTTGCCAGGTAGACATATTGCATCGGTGCATTATAAAGCAATAGCCCAATGGACAGATCGGTCAGTCTAGCGAGAACCACGATTAAGGCGAGACTCGTGTACATTTGATAATCTATATAGTGACGGACTTTGCGCGTGTATTGAATCGCGCATTACGTTTGAACTGATTGTATTCAGTTATATTTGTATCTGTGTTATACGTGTTTGTATAGTTCTAATAAATTCTATAGTAGTTCCAATGGCATTTTTAATTCGAGTCCCGCACTTGTAACAGTAAGTTTGAATGATTCTTTATGAACCGTAAAGAAGACTTGAAACTTACGCTAACCCAACATGAATAAGACCGTTACAGTACACTTATAACACGACGCAATAAATATACTAATTTAATTATTGTAATTATATTACAGAATACAGTTTTAAATACATTTACAAATGATCATATTAGCGCTATATATCGTTGTTGAGTGGTAGAAATTAGTCCAGTTATCTATATATACAGTTGAAACTCGATTAACCGGACCGATTGTTGTCATAAAGCATCCGGATAATTGAAAATCCGGATAATGGAATATATGATTAAAAGTTACTTTTGTTCATATTATTAACTCAAGAAAGATAACTTACCTCGTTCGCGTACACGTGTTTATTTGAAATAAAAATTGACAATTAAATTAGACAAACATTTCATACGTACGTGAATGTAGTAGCTACATACACCTACTTAAATTGCTAAAATATTGCAATCCTAATCATGAAATGACTGCCAATCCGGATAATCGTGAATCCGTATAATTGAGGTCCGGATAATGAAGTCTCCACTGTATACACATATTTTATATACCTATAGATAATTGAACATTTATATACAGAAGAAAATTAAGAAACATAATAGAGGAAGTGGACAATAAAATCAACTAAGGTACTTTTTATCATCATATCGAGGGGTCCAAGGTTATTTGTTTTAAGCAACATTTGCGAAATTGTGTCGATAGAGGAGTTTGAAGTTTCAATGACCCACAAAAAGACGTCATTATTAAACTACATACTATATTTAAAAAAGAAAAAAAACTGTAGTTTTCAGTTGGAAACCAGGTTCATTATAATTCCTTAAGTTTGAGACGTTAGGTTGCAAGGAAACCATCAAGTCAATTCTGTCACAAAATGTCGCTTAAAACAAATAGCCTTTCACCCCTCGATATTAAATTTTTGATTCTAATATAAAAAAAATGTACAAGCGTACATACTTATTACGGACGTCATAAATATGTAAAAGTAATTGAAACACAATAATTATGTTTTAAAGTGTAAAAAAACTTTTCTATTTCAATATTTAAAAAATAATTTGATTAGATATTTAGAATAATACGCTTGTTCTTTTATATATAAAGAATATTAGTATTTGGGGTAACAAGCGTCCGCATCCCTATTGTGTAGTAAAAATCGTATTTCTGAAAGTCTCCAAAATATATGACTTGATCATTCTGCTCTATTTGATCTTTTACTATTTAAACTCGGCCTTACACCTCTAAAGCTAAACATGCACTGTAATAATAATAACCTTAACCACCGGTAGCTTGGACCCTAGGCTCCGCTGCCGGCGGACATCGATTTCTTACATATTTTTTTAATATATGTTTTTTTTGTATATTGTATGTAATTAAAGAAAAATGTAAATAATTTAAGGCCAAATAAATATATGAAATAATAATAATAATCGACAGACAAACACACATATTGTATATCCCCAAATTAAGCAAGTTACGCTTGTGTTATGGGTAATATACAACGGACTACTCTGGGGCCGATCCCAGACACCCAGACCATAGTAAATACCGGAGACAATTCATTTCCGAAATTTACCATACCAGGGATCGAACCCGGAGCCTCGTCGTTGCAGTGAGGTAGACCGACAAAGGCTTAGCCCGCTCAACCACAGGCCGTCGATCGATCGAGGCACTAACATATTTTTTTCAATACCGATCTCAACTATGAAAGAATGAGTCAGATAATGTCAATCGCAGTGCGGGATTAGCTTTAAAGGCGAGCAAAACTTACGGGTGTATGGCAGGGCTTATACATACAACATACTATAAAAAAACAAAACGGATAATACAGCGAGTTTCGAATTGTCATACGTAGTTCCAAATGTTACCACACACGGCGAAAAATGGCACTAGTTTTCCATTATTAGTTATATGTCAAAATTGAAAAGAAATTTATTACGACTTCCATAGTGTAGAATTTAGGAGCTCTACAGAAGTACGATTTTTAGTTAGCGTTTATAATTCTTAGTAATCTTCTTCCTTGCTAGTTATATACCAAACAAAGCTATGTCCATACAAATATTCGAGATAAAATAAAATAAATAATTAAATAATCGGCAGACAAACACACATATTGTATATCCCCAAATTAAGCAAGTTACGCTTGTGTTATGGGTAATATAAAACGGACTACTCTGGGGCCGATCCCAGACACCCAGACCATAGTAAATAACGGAGAAAATACCTTTCCGAAATTTAGTATACCAGGAATCGAAACCGGAGCCTCTGCGTTGCAGTGAGGTAGGCCGGCAAAGGCTTAGCCCGCTCAACCACAGAGGCCGGCAAATATATAAATAATCGAGATGATCATCAAAATCCAAATGGAGCAACTAAAACCTACCTTGAATCTATCTAATATATATAGGAACTAAATAATAGCACAAACCAAAATAATCGATCTCAAAAAGACCCTTATAAACATGATTACATATTTATACAAAAGGACAAATATATAACACAAATAGATACAAATCCTAATTTACTATAGACCTTACAAATGCAGTTCACAAAATGGTATTCGAATAAAATTGTTCTGATATTATTTTAAAACAATTTTTTTGATTAATTGTCAATAAAAAAGAATATACTCATATTCTATATTTTGGTCTAACCATAATTATATTGATATTATTGATGTATGTAAATAAAAATATAATAATTTAGTTTTTAGCGTCTTCGCCACAGAAAAAAGTCCCACGGAAAATAAAGGAACTAAAAGTGACAGCTCCGTTATTTGATAGAGCTTTGTTGGTAAAGTAACCACGAAATAAATTTACAGCTTTAACTATGGAATATTTTGTATTTATTATTCAACAGATACTCACTCTGGCAGGATTAAGCAAGGAGATTGCAGCGCCGCCTTTGTGGGTCTTCTTTTGTGGCGCGGAATCCAATTATTGTTTCAAGATGCTCAATCAAACGAGTTTTAATCTTAAAGGCGTAAAAAAGCATTAAGAATATCGAAAAATTAATCTTACTGTATAAACTGTCAAACTGACATAACCTTCCATTTTGTTTCACACAATTACAAATAAACAAAATGGTGACCACATCATTAATCACTGTGACACAGATTAAATAAAATCTTAATACTTAAACGATTACTTGTAATACAGGAATCAAATGCATCGACTCTCGGGACATGCATAATTTAAGCTTTTATTCGTTGAAATAGTACTTTGGAACGCAGTTTATTACACAACACTGCAGACACAAACATTTCTTCTATCAATTCGGCAATCTTTTATAAACATTCCAAAAGAAGGATGATAGAGATGTTTAGTCGTAATATCACAAACTGTCAGTTTTACGATTAATTCCATTAATCGACTAACGCATAGTTAATCTTTCAAAGTAGTTAATAAATACATTCAAAGGTAAAAAAGCTTGGTGCTAAAAGGGACAAAGTACGTTTTCATAAGAATTGCAATTTTCCTGCCAGATTTTTCAAATAAATATGATACAGTAAACTATACCATTGTTGGCACCCCCGTTAAATAATTGGCACCTTAGCACTTAGTTCAAAATCAAAGAAATCTTTATATTTTTTGTTTTGTTTAATAATAATAATAATATGCCGAGAAAGATAAACAAATAAAGTGTATTGATCTTGCTCACGAGGTTACCGCTATGTGGGACCTGGACTCTACAATCGTAGTACCGATAATAGTGTCAGTGAATGGACTAATAGCGAAGAGCCTTGATCGCCACCTTGAAAGGCTCTCGCTTGGTATCTGGTTGAAGGGTCGGATGCAGAAGGTAGCTCTGTTGGACACGGCCCGTATTGTGAGGAGATTCCTGTGTCTGGAGCCTTAACCACCGGTAGCCTGGACCCTAGGCCCCACTGCCGGCGAAGATCAGTTTTTTATATTTTTTTTATAAATTATTTTGTATCTTTTATAAGAAAAATGTAAAAAATTTGGAATAAAAATATATATGTGAATAATAATATTACTGTATAGCTTTAAAAGGAAATAAAGTCTTAATAGTTTGAATAAATTCACAGGGTGTCGATCATATATAGTACAGTTAGTTAGAATAGTTTTTCCTATTTAATTTTATTAAACAGTATGAAAGAGAATACTAAAGTACGCGGAAAACTTAAATGCGCATCGAGTGAAGTTAGTTCCGTGTGCTTGCGCAGATTCAGTCGGATGTTAATATTTACTAGACCTTAAAGTGTGTTTTGCGAAAGAGATGGCATGCGAGGCTAGATAGCAACCGAGTGATAGCACACACACCTCTCAGCTTTGTCTGAAACTTGTAACTGTATTCCTACGCAACTTGTACGAACTTCAAGGATGTATTTAAGTTTTGCTCGTACTGTACATTAGCCTTTTTAGCATAAATATGACTATGTATGATTTTGAATAATCTGGCATTTCTTACGAAAACGTACTTTGACACTATTATAGTTGTGTCTCACACTCGCTGCCCATGGGACAATAAAATATGGGAATAGGACAGCTTCTATGTTTCTCTCTGTCACACTTACAGGCCTAATAATGCGTAGTGACGAACCAGTGTAGTTATGTCGATATTAATATTATAAAAATGTATGTACAGGTATGGTTATCGATTAGTGACGCACCGCACGTATCTCTCCCTAGTGAGCGTTTGACTCCACTATATTACCAGGCCACGGAACTATTCCTAACGTTTTAAAAGCCACCGATCAACTTCTAGTTGAGTTATATTTACTTTTAAGATTTATATTTTTAAGTCACTTTTTATTAAGAATTGAGAGGGAATATTAACTTTTCAAACAGATGAATTTTAGATATTCTAACACAACACTTAAAATAGTTAATGTATAATCTTCACATTCAGATATAATTCTAATTTTGATATTTTGTTTACCGATTTCTCACAAATTATCAAAAAATTGATAAAAGACAAATCAAAAAAGTCTTAGAAGATATTCTGTTACTCTATTGTGACTAACAATATCTATGATTTACCTTCTCTAGATGGTTATGCCGAAAGCACTATAAGTGGTACTTAGTCATAAGATGGCCATGCTAAAATTATCTGTCAACAGTAAGGTAATATGGCACTGTTAGCAGAATTTACTTATAGCATCAAACTTAACCAATCATTTTGCTTGAAGAATTTAATAAAAGATTATGCAAAAACTAAAATGTAGGTATAGTCCAATAACCCTGTTACACAGATTCAACTTACGACGTTTAAGAACTTTCTTACTCAATACGTGACTATATTTTTATTTATTACATAATAATCTACATTACACATTAATAACAGCGACCTATTTTAAATAACAATGGTGTTAAGCTTCAATCAAAACCAAATCATCGAAAGGAACACTTTTCCATACAGCTCTAAGCTTAAAAAAAGAGCGTTAAAATCAAGTAATGTATCATATACTCGAATATTGTAGACAAGGCTTGGAAAACCGGTAGAAAGAAGTCCAACCGGTTATAGCCTAACATAACATAACTTTTTCGGATTTGTTCTAATTTCAATCTCAATTGTTGTTAACAAAAGTTCGTTAAACCGGTTTTATCGATTGTGAACGGTTTTTGTCGCACACCTTCAAAGTGCAGCCATGTGATGCAGCAAGTTTTCAGTCGCACAGAAACCCATGTTGAGAGAGATATAATGAGAAACAGTGGCGTAGCTTGCCTTAGAAGAGCCCTGTATCAAAATATGGAGGGCAGCGGAAGAGTAATTTTTTATAAAAGAAACAAGCAATGCTTGAATTGAATTATAATAATTATATATTGAATATAAGTTATTATTTACTGCTCCTAGGAGCTAAGTGAGACAAACAATTCAAATCAAAGACACAGTCTTCTCGCCTTTTTATCGGCAAACTTATTTATCAAATCATCTATAGTTGAACACGATTTCAGTTTTTCTAGATTTTCTGCCTCTATAGACAATAATGAGAAGTCTGATAGCCGTTTCTGTTGGCCCAGCAGTTGTTCTCAAAAACTTTAGTAATCTAAACATTTTAAGAATTTTTGCTTACACACTTTCAGGGCCCCTGTAGTCTGGGGGGGCACTGTGATATGGCTGATACCGCGGTAGCTACGCCCCTGATGAGAGAGAATTCTCGTGCAATAAATAAATTATTTCAGGTTTATTTAATAATCCTTTTAAGGTTTACACTCCGAACGAATTAATTAACTAATATAGGTTATAACCGGTTAATTTGAAACCGGTTCCAAGCCTTAATTATAGACCTTCGCGAACCACTTACAATCGGACCGACTATTGAATTTACTCTCCATCATGATTAATACACTCTCATATATGCCTATTAACGATTGATTGTAATATGGCAACAAGCATACTTAATGCTTCATCTTCGCCAATATTAATATAGACCAGCATGTGCCGGTGAACTTTGTTCGCGTTGTCACGACTATGTTTGCACCAAAGAAACCCGATCGCAGTGCCAACTTTATGGCTATATTCGTCTATGCCACGGAAATTTATCGAGATATAATGTATACTAAATGTTAATCCGTCCTATAAGCTAGCTCTGTGTTGAGTTTCATTCAAATCCGTTTAGTAGTTTTCACTTGATGCTCTAACAGACGGGCAGATAATTTATTAGCGCCACTGATGTTTTTTCTCTTTTTTTAAATTCATTTTACTTGATCCTTCTACATAATATATTATATAGATTTATTCCAACCGCTTCCTATAATTTGTATCGCGTGAAGCTTTACTAATTTCATTAGAAGCCTAAATACAACGGCTTTCTCCACCACAAGTTTTATTTCTAACATGTTTGTTATAGATTAACCGTTATATGGTTAATATCTTCAGATGTTTTCTCAACATACCGTTGACATAATATAACCGGCAATATTCTTCAAGTTTTAATAAACAGAGGTATTTATGGCTACGTGGTTGGCTAAAGTTAAAGTAGCAAGTCTTATTCATAATAGAATATTGGCTGCAAGGATCACTGCAAGTAATCGGTTACAGTAATCATAACACGTATATTGGGAGACTTATTTTAATAAATACTGTTGCAGCCTATGTTTTTTAATGTATTTACTGAAGCAATTCATTGTAATTTTTACGTAGCGCAAATGTTATACAATACAATATATAATACGCCTCTCGAACGCTATGATGCATCCTGCAAATGCTATGATACACCCTGCAAAAGTTATATCATAACAAATTGCGAGATATATCATATCTCACCAACGCTATGATACACCCTGCAAAAGTTATATCATATGATACACCCTGCAAGTTATATCATAACAAATTGCGAGATATATCATATCTCACCAACGCTATGATACACCCTGTAAAAGCTATATCATAACAAATTGCGAGATACATCATATCTCGCAAACGCTATGATACGCCCTGCAAAAGTTATATCATAACAAATTGCCAGATATATCATATCTCGCAAACGCTATGATACACCCTGCAAAAGTTATATCATAACAAATTGCGAGATATATCATGTCTCGTAAACGTTATGATACACCCTACAAAAGTTATACCATAACTAATTGCGAGATATATCATATCTCGCCAACGCTATGATACAGCCTGTAAAAGTTATATCATAACAAATTGCGAGATATATCATATCTCGCCAACGCTATGATACACCCTGTAAAAGTTATATCATAACAAATTGCGAGATATATCATATCTCACCAACGCTATGATACACCCTGTAAAAGTTATATCATAACAAATTGCGAGATATATCATATCTCACCAACGCTATGATACAAAAGTTATATCATAACAAATTGCGAGATATATCATATCTCACCAACGCTATGATACACCCTGTAAAAGTTATATCATAACAAATTGCGAGATATATCATATCTCACCAACGCTATGATACACCCTGTAAAAGTTATATCATAACAAATTGCGAGATATATCACATCTCGCAAACGGTATGATACACCCTGCAAAAGTTATATCATAACAAATTGCGAGATATATCATATCTCGCAAGCCCTGTGATACGCCCTGCAAACGCCATGCCTGCGCAGTTCATAAATACACTCTGCATTTGATATTTAAATTATTTCGCAAACGCAAAATCCACAATCAACCTCAACGGCTCGAACGCACGAATGGAATTCGAAACTCAACGACAGCTCGCAACTCAAATTTCTACTTTAAATGATATTAATAAGATTCATTTTACACCGGCGTGTAGTTGCCGTGTGGTTTGTAGAACATCTGACCGGTTACCACGCGACGCATAATCTCCTTCAGCAGCAGCTTCTTCTCCTTCTTGATTTTACTCAAGAATCCTCTGTTTTCGTTCGCCCTGCGGGACAAGTACGGCAGGACTTCTACTACTGGGCCGTATGGCACATATTTGTACGCAGAATATCCGGCTTGACCTGAAATATGAAGTCCAATATAGTACAGTCGCGGAATGAAAATGTTCGTCATCCTAAAGTAGACTTGCTTAAATAAAATAAAAACAATACTGCCAACCAACAATTTTAATAAATGTTACCTTTATAAAATATAGAAAACGAGAAAAAGGAAAATTGCAATATTGACAATGACAAACGCTGAGATTAACAATAAGAAACAAGGAGGATATAATCACTACGCTTAACAAAAATATTAAAACCAATAAAAAGGTTTTACATGTCTAAACTATCTTCTTAGGCTGGTGTGCATAGAAATTTAAGCGATTTTTTAAATAAAATAAGCGCGAAAACTATGTGACTAAACAACAATTATTTCATTTTAACCATCGGTTAAATATCTGCACGCCAGCCTTAAATAAGGTAGAAAATCAAAAAACTTTGATCTAAGTAATTTTAAACTTTATTGTAAAATAGTTAAACATACTTTTCTGTGGAACAGTCTGCTCTGTGACTTAGTTTGCAAAGACCACATGTGCTTGTGGAACGTTATATGAACCAATTTGAAAACTGGCGAACATTTTCGTACCACGACTGTACATGAAGTATATTTAAAAATCTGGGGGTAAAGGATAGGCAATAGCGGACAACATATCCGATATCATAATTAAAAGATTATTATTATATTGTTCATTTAATTACACTGATATTTGGTCCTTCGAGACCGGATATACATAAGAGTATGTGAGTAAACTCTTCACAACAGATCAGTGCAAATGTTTCTTTATGTGAATTATTAACCGCAGAATCATTTTGGTCTATCCTTATTTCAGTATTATATATAAGTATATAAAAAAAATTATTGCCTGAAGCAGGCAAACAGGCAGACGGCTCACCTGATGGTAAGTTGTTACCGCCGCCTTTGGACATTTACAACACTAGGGATGTCGCCAACGCGTTGCGGACCTCTAAGAAATTTTATAACGTCCTTCTTAAAGAATCCTATGTCGTAGCGCAAAGGGAAAACCGCGGCGGGAATTTCTCTCCGGATCATTGTTGTACGCGGAATAAATGTTCTAAAGAACCGTTGTGTTGTTGAGCGTGGGGGAGCTCAAGGAAATGGGGATGAATATCCCGTCGCTGGCGAGCCGTGCGGTTGTAAAAGTGAGGCGTCAACACCAGATCAAACAGTTCATCGGAACACTTCCCGTTATACAGGCGATAAAATACGCAGAGGGACGCAAAGTTATTGAAATTCTCACCAAGCGGGAATGTGATGTGATCGCACATGCCGAGGAGTTGTCCGAAGCAGACGACCTTGTCTTCCGGCTTGATGTTGTGTTCTGCCATCAGCTGGATGGCGTAGCGGACAGTATCCTCGTTGTGTGAGGCCACCATGATGCCGATGCGGTCCTTGCTCTCACCCTGTATGACACATATATAGAAACTATTAAAAATAACATCAGGAGGCACGTAGACACACACACACACAGAAAGAGAGAGAGACAGAGAGTAGCAGCCTCTGTGACCGAGTGAACTAAACACTTTTTTTTTTTGAGGTAAGGGAAATACATTATATACACTACCGGGCCTTTATTGGGATTGGACCAAAGCAATGAGAATTATCCACTGAAGATTGCGCAGATAACAGAGTCGATTGCCGGCATGTGTGGGGACTCAGCAAGATACTCCTCTCTATATGGAGAGGTGAGTCCCATGTGCTAATACCCCACTAAACCGCCTTCCTCCCATGTGCCCCGCGCTTATGGTAGGAAGAGCGTGAGACGTAGAACGCAGTTACGCCCACGCTGATCGTGCGCATCAGTGCTTGAGAATGCCCCGGGAAGCAGGGCAGACCCACTTCGTCAGCAGGGGTTTGATGCTCCGCTCTCCAGATGCTGGAGGACCCCTGCAGCGGTATTACGGGAGGAGATCTTGCGCATACCTGCGTCTCCGGGGCCCCGACTGGCGTCGGTACCCGCGGGACGCATACACACCTCTCTCCTTTTCTCGGAGTGAACTAAAGCTTTGCCAGCCAAGTGGAACACCGAGGCTCCAGACTCGATTCTTGGCATGCTAAATTTCGTAAGCTGTCTGTTATTTACTATGGTCTGGGTGTCTGGGATCGATTGCAGAATGGTTTATCGTATATTACCAATAATATAAGTGTAACCTGCTTAACTTGAGAATATTAAATGTGTGTTTAGCTGCCGATTGCTTCTGATCTGATAGATTAAAGAGAAGACAAAAATTAATATGGCTGTAGTTAGACACTGAGTGCTTTACAGTAGAAAGTAGAAAACTTACGAACTAATATTATTCTAATTGTGTACAAAGGGCGATCTTATCGCTAAGAAGCAATCTCTTCCAGACAACCCGTGGCAAGGATATTGGTGATCAGGAGTGGCGATGGTGGTATACATAATTATTGTACGATTACTTACAATTTAATAATAAATATATAAGTATACGATATGTCTATTTATTTAATTTATTTTACATATTTTGCCTATTCTAATAATATATATATACAACTTAATTTATAAAAGATAAAAACTACAAATAGTAAATAGGTCCCAAATCACCGTCAGTTGGGAACGTTCCCAAAACGCTGGCTGCATTGCCACGTTGTATGGCAACGCTTATGCGTTGCCCAAAATACAGGCCAGCGCTTTGGTTTCGTGAGACATCTATCAACCGTTTTGATAGGTCTCGATACTATATATACAAATATACACATAAGTTATATACATATACAAAATATAGTAATAAAATGCAGCTATTTAAACATAATAAACATATAGCTATATACAATATACTACTATTAGATACCGTTCGTAATACCGAAGTAAGAAAGAGAGTTGGTCTGAAAGAGAGTGTCGGGGTGAAGGTCAGGAAAGGAATGCTCCGGTGGTTCGGGCATGTGGAAAGAATGCATGATGAAAGAATGAATAAACAGATATACAATGCAAAAGTGGATGGATGCAGAAGTCGGGGAAGGCCACGACACACCTTCCATGATCAAATTGATCGTGTACTAGCAGTAGGTGATGTCAGGAGCCTTAAGAACAGACGACTGTGCATGACAAGAGTTATGAATGTCAAAGAAGCAAGTGAGGTGTGTAAGAATAAGCCTAAATGGCGCTCTGTTGTTCGTGCCTACCCCGCAAGGGAACTGGCGTGAAGTTATGTATGTATGTATGTATGTACTATTAGATAGTATTTCCTGACCATGTTCTTAAATGTTATTAGAGATTTTGCTTATCTGAGTGCAACAGGCAATGTATTCCAAAGTTGGACAGCCTTAACCGTGAAAGAATTATTGAAAAACGTTGTATTATGAATAGGAGTAATAATAGACTTATTACTCCTATTCATAATACAACGTGTTGACTGCTGAAGTATATCATACATTTATTTCACGATATAGTATTAGTATTTTAGCAAAAATATATAGATCCGTTAAATTGATTAAAACTTATTTATAAATGAAGTCGATTTTTATAACAAATCGAGTTGGTAACGCATTCCGAAATTAGTACTTGATCCGTCATCGAGCTGTCAAAAGTAAAATAAATGCTTGGAAAGGGTATAGGAGAATTATACATCTTATCTTAAACTAATATATAAAGCAGAAGAGTTGTTTGTTTGTTTGAACGCGCTAATCTCAGGAACTACTGGTCTGATTTGAAAAATTCTTTCAGTGTTAGATAGCCCATTTAGCGAGGAAGGCTATAGGCTATATATCATCACGCTAAGACCAATAGGAGCGGAGCACCAATGAAGAATGTTTCAACATCGGGGTTTTTTTTTACTATTTCACGCGGACGAAGTCGCGGGCAAATGCTAGTGTATTATATACTGATATAAAAAAGCCAAAATACACTATTTTAGCTAATTTCTTTACTGACCTTGACCCTGCTGAGTATCTCCTTGAGACACTTGTGGAAGGATACGGTGGTGGCATCGACACTCTCGCAAGTCGGATCCTCGTAACCCATTGCCGCAGCTCTGGCGCGCTCCTAGTAAAGAAACATAACAATAATAACAGTCCATAAACGTCCCACTGCTGGGCTCGGGCCTCCCACTATTCGGGAACAGACAGTATACCCGCCACGCTTGTCCAAGGAGACTTGGCAGGCTTCACACATCGGTTATCTCGATTCAAATTCAAATTCAAATTCAGTTATTTGCTTAAAACGTGGTACATAAATTTGAGGTGACATTGGAAATATTAGATTCACATGTTTTGCCTATGAGGCGTGCAAATTTTCTTTAAGGTGTCTTTTTGATAAAACACATTATCACAATTATTATTACAAAATTAACAAGAACAAAAATCTATCTAAATACATTAATGTCAATCATATGTAATTTGTCGATGTCGATGTGCAGGTTTCATCACGATGTTTTTCCTTCACCGTTGTTAGCACGTGGTAATTGTAATATGCACATTAGGTCAGAAAAATGCCTTAGTGGTGCATTATGCTACCACAACTTCTTACGAAACGAAACATAATAAAGAAAGAAAACAGGTTTTTTTTAGGACATATACAAGTGAAACAAACACATTTAAGTAAGAAAGAAAGCACAATAAAAAAAAGAGAAAACAACCACCAAGTATCAGAAGATATACTAGATAGAGATCCCAGTCACCCCAGACTTACGTGATTTTAGGAAAGATGAAATTTTTGGGATCGGTAGTTTAATATAAACTTAGAAAGGAATGGATACCCGCTAAGCTGAAAGCGGGGCCGTTTTTCATGTAGCAGGTATCAAAGGTGGAAAATAACGATGGGAAGGTGTTTCGCCAGTCAGATTTGTCTCGCACATTGGAAAATATTTTAAAATATTATACTTGATAATATATATAAACTTCAGCCTTCCTAAAATGACGTAAGTTCCCATTTTTTTTAAAGTGTCTATCAAAGTTATAGCTCACAAGAAGTGTCTGGCAACTGTATATCTTCGATTATAACAATATCATATATGATATATGTAAAAACTAGCCTTGCTACTTTGACGTAAGTTAGCATGGTTATTTTCCACCTTTGATACATGCTACCTGAAAAACGGCCCCGCTTTCAGCTTAGCGAGTATCCATTCCTTTCTAAGTTTATATTAAACTACCGATCCTGAAAATGTCATCTTTCTTAAAATCACGTAAGTCTGGGGTGACTGGGATCTCAATCTATACATATTCTGTCCTAAAAATTGGATCAAGCTCAGAAAAAAGGTCGATTTTTTAGCCCAACATTGATCTTCTGCTTGAACCTAGAGCGACGTCACGGTAAACTATACATTATATTATTGACAAATAAATATATTATTGTGGTAATAGTGACAAATAGTTCAATAAGATAAATATAATCTTATTGCGGTTTTCCCCGCGGCTTCGTCGCCTTGAAAAGTCGTCGTTTATTATGAGAGCAAGCTAGCACCACAGATAACCTAGCATTTAATTTTTATTTACGCTATTCGGTCATACAGAGTTTATTTAAATTCATCCCGAAAAATATCCCATTTTTTGGTATAAAAAGTAGTCTATTCCATACGTCCATTCTCCGTATTAAGATTATACCAGATGGAAACTTTCAGCCGGGCAGTAAGGGGTAGTACCTTAGCAGTTGCAGCTAAATGAAAATGGTCATAGGAGACTATCCATAATTTGTCAACGAATTTTATTTTGTTGTTTGTTTTTTGTTTCTAATACTAATCAAAAACTTCTATCGGACCACCTACTTACTGTAGTAAGTACCTACCACTACTATAAAGTCAGAAACAGCAAAAAAAAATCTCACATTCCGTAGGAAACATTGCAGGTCCATGAGAGAAGTTTTATGTGATTCCTATCTTTCTAGTACTCCAAATACAGTTAGGCCAGCATAATTCAAATCCCCATAATCAGTATTAGAAACAGGATCGATTGGCACCAAGAAAAAAAAGTGTTAAATGACCATTGTCTTGCTAACTTTACAATCTGTGACACGTGTCCATATCTCTATTATGATAGAAACTTAATTTGGATTCAGACGAGAGCCTCTAAGCCGTACCTGTTCAATGTAAGCACCTCGCACGAGCTTAGCTCCCCAGTAGAAGTTCTGTCGCTGCGCTTGCTCCAAGTCAGTCACAATCTCGTTATACGTATTCTTGAGGTATGTCTGGTATGTGTTGAACACTAGGAACTTATCCTGAAATATCCCACATAACCAAATTAAATTATAATTACAAAATCACAGCAGATAGTCTAAGGACCCCACCTGATGGAAGGTGGTCATCGTTGCCTATGTCATCATTTTCAACACCAGAAAGTACCAGTGTACTCCGACTTCAAAGAACCTTAATAACACGTTTTCTAAAGACAATCCACGTAGTAATGCTCAGACAAAACTTCTGGGAGGTCATTCCATGTCCTTAAAGTACGCAAGAGCAATCTTGCTCTTGCATACCATACACGGACATAAGTATGCTGAGATATTAAATGCCGGAAGAGATATTCTGTCATTCTTAGTATTTTTTTTGCTAATACAACAGCCAACGCTATTGTTTAAAGCAAATCTCTTCCAGACAACCTTCGATACTCACTTTGTTATATCTCCTCATCATCTCCAAGCAGATCCTAGAGATGGCTGGTTGGAAGTATGTTTGTTCGGCGTCGATCATGATCCTCACATCAGCATCATTCGCCACTCGGATGATGTGGTTTAACCGTCGAAGCATATTGCGGAACATCTCCTCTTCCTTAGTAGAAATCTGGGAGATGAGTCTTCGCATCTGACCTGTCTTTGGATCTGGCACCCTGAAGGAATCCGATAGGTTCATGTTGTCGTCGAGAATGTTCGACCATGGGAAAAGATGGACGATCCTGCAAAGATATTTAGAACAACGACATTAAATCGGAATACAATAAGCCGGATATCGTGACATCAGCCACATCACCAACCACATGATGAAAATCTCGTGAAGAAAGACTAAGTAAATACATAGGTCTTGCTTACGAGGTTATCGCCATGTGGCATCTGGAGTCAACGATCATTGTGACGACAGTTGTAACCGTCAATGGTCTTATAGCGAAGAGCTTCTATAACTCTAGAGAGGCTCTCGCTAGGATACTGGGTGTACCGCCAGGTACAGACAGCAGCACTCTTAGCCACGGCCTTAATTATGACGAGGTTCCTGTCTCTGAAACTCTAACCACCAGTAGTTTGGACTTCAGACCCCACTGGCGGCGAGCTTCAAAATTTATTAAATATTTTATTTTGGATGTATTTTCTATAACAGAATATTTTCTATTTATTTATAAAAAAAAAAATATATAATAATTATTCGGCCGACAAACACATTATATAAACTAAAGCTATGCTGGTTATACTTGGGTCTCGGCCTATTATTGTTGTGTTTCTGCCGTCATCTCACAAGTCCTTCTTGATGGAAGGTGTGTGTAGATGGCTCTTGGAAACCCCTCTTAGATGACTGCCGATTGTTCGAGGGGATGCGTAAATGCATTCCCCCAGCGATATACAATAAATAAATGAGTAATATATAACAAAACTCTGATCCGTTCTCAGATGTCCAGACTGTAAATAAGGAAAAGTTAATGTACCAAATTTAACATGCCAGACCAGACTTTTGTTGTTTCAGTGAATATTATAATGAATGGTGTTTTTTTCTTGAAACAACATTTGTAAAATGAATTACTTAACCTAAACACATAAAAACCACTCGTTTCAAACCAAAGCTAATTTTATTACAGCCTACAAAATTCTCACGATGGCCATCCAACATCTTTTATAATTTACAACAGCAAAATTTCGAACCTAATCATGTATTAATGTCAATATGCAGAGTATATTCTATCGCCTTATTTTATGTAAATAGGGGAAAATGTACTATTGTTGGCAACCCCTCCCCAACCCTACAATAACTGGCATCATCTGAATGTTCTAAAGACATTAAGAAGTCTTAATATTTTTTTTGTGTAGCTATAAGTATTTCTTTGAAGACCACGGTCCATAAAAATGGCCCTAGCTTTTGAAGGACTTGCGTAGGGAGGCCAACACGTAGAGACCCGTTGACAAATTTAATCTAAATGTGGCGTGACAATGACCGGCGACTATTGCTGTCTATACCACATAGAAATGCACCTAAGGAAAAGCCCCGGGCAGTGTAGGACTATCGTAGGGGATAAGAACAAGAGCTATTCTGATAAACTGTTAATGGAACTAGAGCTCTGGCCTATGGCGTCTGCCCGTCGCAATATATTTACTATTATCACTGTATGGTTACAAAATAGAAAAAAATAAGAAGATTTCTTAACGTTTTCAATAGATTAATAGCACGCCAATAATTGAAGGGAGCGTCAACAATGGTATATAGTTCACTCTATATTCCAAACATACTACTGAATGGCGAGGAAATGTTCAATGTGATCTCAAAGTGATTACACATAACACTTAAGAGATTCAAGAATCAACAAAAATCGCAACTAATTCACTTTATTCTAATATTAAAGACTTATAATATTAGTTAACAAATCATATTGTCAAGGAAACGTAATAATATATATAAATTTCTACCAAAAATATCGATTATTTCTTAATGTACACACACCAATTTCTTATGCTAAATCACTCTGAACAGCGCAAAACAATTTACACACAAGGATTAAACACAAAAAAAAACTTGAACATAGGTTTATAAGCGTTGTCTTTCGGTTGCATTTTACTTGTGTACATCACAGCTAGCTGAACATATGCTTTAATAGCTTTTGATTTGACTTACATAAACTATTTTTAACAACAGTTAATTTTGTATATAAATATAATTAGTATGTAACTAACTGTCTTTCGCGTTTTCGTGTGATGAAAATATTACTTTTTATAACCAACTTTCATGAAAATCTGTTTATATGTAAGACCTTGAAAAGAGAACAAAAATCATCCAAATAGATAAGTAAATCTTTATACTTGACATATCACACACATTTATACAGAATAGATACTCCATCTTGATAATACTATATTGATTTTGTTATGACGAATAACAAATGAACACAGTCCG
This sequence comes from Dendrolimus kikuchii, assembly GCA_019925095.2. Taxonomy (NCBI): domain Eukaryota; kingdom Metazoa; phylum Arthropoda; class Insecta; order Lepidoptera; family Lasiocampidae; genus Dendrolimus; species Dendrolimus kikuchii. The sequence continues at coordinate 4,041,154 of CM034406.1, read as the reverse complement.
CGCAAAACTGTTGGACCGTTTGTGGTTAGCGACATATAGCTGCGCAGGATTTATACTCAGATTTTTAATTAAATATGACACCTGTGATTGACCTTATTTATGTTGCAAGCTTCTAGCATAATGTTGTAGTATGGCTTATTCATAAATGAGTTGTGTGAGTCGAGCCTCAACTCACACGCTATACTACAATACTATGCTCCAAGCTTGCATCGTAAAAAAGATCAATAACAGCTGTCATTTTAGTCCAGGTGTTTAAAATTCAAAGTATAGATACGAAATCAGGTATTGCACAGCTTTCCGCAATTATAGACTGGCAAGTTCGAACGTGACAATCCCATGTCGGCGATCGACGGGAAACATATGACAGCGGAGTTGATTATTTTCGCGTGTTTGGGATTTTGTTTAGAATCTCTTTTCTTTTTTGGGAAAACAAAAACTCAGTAAAACTTTGGTGAATAAAGTCTGTCACTGGAAGGTGACAACTTCGAGCCAAGCACTAAAACACTTCACAAAAGTCAGCAGATTTAACTAATAATAACAACGACGTTTATGCTATATCGCTGCTAGCATAATGAATATTATAGTTTATAGTTGTATTTGACTTTACCCTTATTTTAATTCAATATATTATAGGTCTTGTATTTGCTAACATGATAATACATTATTGTTTAAAGAAATAAGGTAAGGTAGGAAAATTTTGTAGAAAAGTGGTCGAGGATCAATTTGGAGACTGTCATGCGTTCTTATACGTTGTCAAATTTAGGATAATAATTTTGGCAGCTCATGTTCATGAAGTTTTGTATCTGACCATACAGCCAAACATAACTACACCACTATCGATTCCAAGTTCTAAGAGAATAATAATAGATTTAATCTAATAGATCCATTAAGAATTATACACTACCTTGGCCCTCCCTACTGTAAGCTGTCAAAATTATGGGCAGCGTGGGCGTAACTACGTTCTAAGCCTCACGCTCTTCCTGCCATAAGCGCGGGGCACATGGAAGGAGGGTGGTTTTAGTGGAGTATTGAGTCTTCGAGTCTCCATACAAGCCAGCGATTTGACTCTGGTGCACCCATTCGCGGGTGACACCTCTCGTCGCTTTGGTCTAGTCCCTATTAAAGGACCCGGTAGTGTGCGAAACGCATTTCCCCCGCCTCAAAAAAAAAAAAGCTGTCAAAATTATCATCCTTAAGACAGTGCACACTCGCTCGTGAATCATGGGAGTGCTACGTACGAACTTACCGACTTATAATCTGGAGAGTGTCATAAAGTTTTCAAGTATAGGGGACTGTGTCGTTTTAAACATAAGTCATATATCACGACACAATAACTATAGCGACATTTACTTAACAACGCTTACAAATTTGTAAAAGATCCGCCACTGACCGGTCCCATGGGAATATGTGCAGCACGCTGGAATCATTAGTTAATATTATCATCGTCAATTATACAATTGATAATAAAAAAACAAAATAAATTAAAATGTAATATAATTATTAATAATTATGAATTTTTGCAGATGTTTTCTCCTTTGAAAATATAATTATATTAATAATATATAATATAAATTTTAATTCTAATACGCCTGTTTCCTACTCCATTATTCATAATACAGTCTACTCTTTTTACGTCATTTTTTTTGACGCGAAGCATTAAAATTACGATCTGAAAAGTACGTTTTCAACTCAATCAAAAATTCTTAGGAAACAGGGAATCAGGTAAAGAGCTAACGCCCTCTTTTGCTTAAATGGTACTTCCCAGTGTTTTATGGGAACCAATTTTGAGACACCCATTTTTATAACAGATTCCTGTAGTTACATTTTTTCAGAATATTTAAAAAAAATTAAAAATTCAAATCAACAGAGTTTGTAAATAAAATCATAAACAACGCACATTTACGAGCAATTAGAAAATAAATAATAATTTACCAGTTATTTTACCAAATAATAATACTGCTTCTATAATTGACATCACTGCAAAATTCATCTCAATTTCAATAAATATAAGATTCAATATAGAATGTGAAACTCACCCCTCCTTGTCCGATGTGATCTTCTTCATGAACTCCTGCACCTGCGGCTTGGAACTATGGTCGCCGAAGTACCGCTGGAAGTCCTCAATGGTCTTATGGTGCGTCAGCACGTTGCCTGTACCTCCCGCGATCTGCTGCATGTAGTTACGCGCGCGCATTATCACCTCCGACAGTTGCAGCTAGAATTTTCGAAATTCGAATAGTTTATTTATTTATTATTTCAATATCGTTTAATATTATTAGTTCCATATTTAGTACCTATAAAAATATATAAAAAGTATTAATTTATTTATTTATGTGCTGACCATACACTACTAGAAAACGCAGAAACGATTGTATGTGACATTTATATAAGACAATGTTTCTCAATGATTTTTATGTCGCGACCCACGAAAAAGCCAAAAAGTTACGTAAAACGTCTTACGACTTCTTCACTATAAAATTGTAATAACATATTAATTATAACAGTTTATTCCTACGTTTGATTTTTATATACGTCTTATTGTTTTAACAGACCGCGACCCCCACAAGAGTCACGACCCACATTGAGAAACAATGGTATAAAAGTTCCGTTTTAGCTAAAGTGATTACGGAACTCGATGAAACCGAAAGCAACACATCGATATACATATTGCATTTAGTATTTGAACGTGCAATATTTACTTTCATGAATTCATACCCCCATTCGAACTAAGATTTTAAACAGTGCTTTGAAATATACACAATAATCGGTCGATTTTGAACATTTGGGTGTATGCCAACTAGTATTGTTAAGGCTCTTATACATTTGGACAACAGCCAGAAGATAAAATCGACTTACGAGTAACTGCGGCCTCCCTAGAGCAGTCAACTTCACAGCCATCAGACCCGTGCTCTTTGTGATACCTGTAAAATAAAAACAAAATAACACAATGTTAGTTTTCTGTACTAGGTTTTTAATAAGTGGAATTGCTGAGTAGATAATATTTGTGGGTAGTTGTGATTACTACGCGGCTCGTTGCGTCATCGCTCAGATATAAAAGTGAACTAGCGTAGCGACGAACGATCATTCTCACTTCGGTGATGGTCCGATGAATGTATTTCATACTATACGTGATGCTTCCGATGACACACTTTATAGTCTCTCTATCCCATCTTTAAAGCTGGCAATACGTTGGCATCTCCCATGATGTTGCAAACTTGGCCGTATGCCTGTTTGAAAAATAAAAAACAAATTTGGTGGGAAATCTATCAGTCATTTAGGACTCAAGAACCTTCAAAGTAAGTTTTTATCGAGTTTTTTAAGTCGAGGCCCACTGACGCAAGGTCGAAGCACATTGAAGCGTCAATTTAAAAATTTACATAACACATTGACCCCTACCTCCATAATTCTGATATTAGACGAATCAACCAAATTGAATCAATTTGGTGGAAAGACATAGAACTGAATAGTTTGTTTATATGGATCGCTTCTATTAATTTATTCAAATTGTAAGACGGAGGATAAACAGACTAATGGAGGCCGACGTAATACACATATAGGGTTGGCAACTGTTTATTAGAAGAAATAGAGTATATCTTACTTCAAAGAAGATAAAAAGAGTTCCGAATCATAAAAAACAGTCTCATTTATTTAAAAGCACACTAGCAAGTTAATAGTCATCTTTTTTAGCATATCACAATGGGTATGCACAATGAGTATACACTAATACAGGGCTTCCCTAACTGCGTCGCGACGCCCTAGGGCGCCGCGGTTTAATCCCAGGGGCTTCGTGAGGCTATCTAAATAGGTTGGCTGTCTGTGTCAATGCGACCGAGTCGAGTGAGCGCCATACGTATTATTTTCTGATAAAAAATTTAGATAGATAGATAACACTTTATTGTACACCAATACAAACATGAACTTAAAGACTAAAATTATATCTAGTTATGTACAAAGGGCGGTCTTATCGTTAAAAAGCGATCTCTTCCAGACAATCCCAAGAATGAATTGAGATGATAATGGCGATGGGGGTATACGTAACATAGTACGAACTACTTACATTTTAATAATAAATACATAAATTATATATATATATATATATATATATATATATATATATATATATATATATATATATATATATATATATATATATATGTGTGTGTGTGTGTGTGTGTGTGTGTGTGTGTGTGTGTGTGTGCGTGTGTGTGTATGTGTATGTTATCTATCTACTTTACAAAGACAAAATTAGTAAATCAACAATGTCATTACTTAAAGTTAATTAACCAGATATTTTCAACGCTTCGATCATCGTTTATTTTGTCAAGGCATGTAAAAAAGGTTTAAAGTAACTACGTTTAGCAACCCTATACACTCGTTTTTTTAGAGCATATAAAACACGCGCATTAGGTCGAATGCGCGCCTCTGTAAGCAGGCGAAATGCTGAAATATATATAGCGGTCAATGTAAATTTTTAGATTGACGCTTCGATGCGCTTAGACTCTGCGTCAGTGAGCAACGACCCTTAGGAATTTTGATATTCACAAGAAGATAAATTACGAAGTTCGAAAATTATTTCAATTTTTTTATATATATTTTTATTGCATGAGTTCAGCAGACAGGCAGACGGCCCACCTGATGGAAAGCGGTTACCATCGCCTATGGACATTTGTAACACCAAAGGTGGTACCAATATGCTGCCGATCTCTAAAAGGAGACTGAAACCTGGCCACATGCCGAACACAACTCAAGGTTGCTATGGCGGCATACTGCAGACCAGGGGTGTTTGGTAGCCATCCAGACGGGTAAATACCCTACCACCTAGCTGTGGGTTGTTTTGTCGCCTCTTACGACAGGCCGCCCGGCCGCAGGAAATTGTATTCTTTCTCCGTTCCTGCACGAATAATTAACAACCTTAACAGCAACAATACGTTGCGAAGAGGTGTACATAGACTAAGTAAAATTAAATTTTAGCTTATATGTATGACCTTCAAAAAGTGTTCTCCAGTGGAACTTTTTTTTCTATTGCAGAAGTTCAGCAGCCAGGCAGATGGCCCATTTGATGGAAAGCTGTTACCATCGCCTATGGACATTTGCAACACCAAATGTGCTACAAATGCGTTGCTGCTCTCTTAAGGGGGACTGGAACCTGGTCATTAATGCCGGAACAGAACTCAAGGTTGTTATGGCGACCTACTTTAGACCAGGGGTTGGGTTGTTTTGTCGCCTCTTACGACAGGCCGCCCGGCCGAAGGAAATTGTATTCTTTCTCCGTTCCTGCACGGATAGATTTTTTGACTTATTATGCCTATATATATATTATACTATATTAGACTTATTTTGAATAAAAACTTTTGAAGTTGAATTTGAATAAATGATCCAGTTGTGAGTAGCCTGTAACTTTTCTGTTACTACATACATACATACATACATAACTTCACGCCAGTTCCCTTGCGGGGTAGGCACGAACAACAGAGCGCCATTTAGGCCCATTCTTACACACCTCACTTGCTTCTTTGACATTCATAACTCTTGTCATGCACGCTCGTCTGTTCTTAAGGCTCCTGACATCACCCTCCGCTAGTACACGATCAATTTGATCAATTTCTGGTACTGTGTACAATAAAATGTAAACTATCATTATAGATCATGTTAAAACATCTTTTAAAGCAGTAAATACCTGCAACAGCGTCAATACTCTTGAGGAACGCCTCCATATTCTTCTCGCACGAAGCCTCGTTCAAGTAGAAGTAGGTTCTGGCGCTGGTGACCTTATAACGTCTGTCGGCAAACCTTTGCTCCACGTGGTACTGTTTCAGTTGACCTTCTTCCTGCTTGTCGCCGCATGCCGAGATTGAAGCGCTGGAAATTTAATTGAAAAATCTATATAATATATAGAAAAAATTCGCTGTCACAGTATTTCACCGCGATGACCTAAGAAATTACTCAACTGATTTTGATGTTTTTTTTTTCATTTGCTGGATTTGTTCCAACTTAGGACATAAGATAGGTTTCATTTGCATTTATAATGAAATGAATTTTATTATTGTATTTTTTTTTAAATCGACATGTCGGTAAATGGAGATTGACTTCAAATCTTGCATAGGTACTGCTTTCGCAACGTACTCGCGTACTGAGAACGGATTTGGCGAAAATCCTATTCAAATCATTTTTTATATGCCATCACAAATAATACCATCGTTGCTATGTTAAACATTGCAATGGTAACCGTTGACATGTTACTTGCATGGGCAGCCTTTGCCATGATAACGGTTGTTATCTATACTAATATTATAAAGCTGAAGAGTTTGCTTGTTTGTTTGTTTAAAGGCGCTAATCTCAGGAACTACTGATCCGATTTGAAAAATTATTTCAATGTTGAATATTACATTTATCGAGGAAGGCTATACACTATATATATTTTCAAAAAAAATAGGGATCCTTACTAAAAGTCCAATAATGTAACCCAAGGTGTAAAAAATGACCCGAAAAATCCTTACACGGCGTGAGCTGCGAAAAGTATTGATCATAGAACAAAACAGTGCACTGCCACTTTGCAGAACGGTCTTTGCATAATGGTCTACAAAAAATATCGCGTAACCATATGTCTAACTATTGTAGTTATCTCACAATAAGTGTTTTCTTTTATTTTTTTAAATAATTAAAATGCCGTCGTTTCAAAAACTCTTTATTTTGTACCTTAGTATTAATCCTTATCAAAATAAATTACTCCATATTCAAGACGAATTCAATACCTTTCTAGAACTTTT